>JAWWML010000052.1:30152865-30237574 GCA_035047165.1 Ormyrus rosae | reverse complement strand
TCATAATAAAATAATAATAATAATAAAAATATGACAGTACTATGTTATATATATAATCGCGATACCATACATAACTTTCATAAGTTTCATAAGCAGAAAAACTATACAGCTCTGAAGATACAAAAGATCTACCTTTTTCCAAAATTTCAAGTAATTTAAAGTTCTTTTAATTGCGTAATCGTTCGTCCTACAAAACTCATTTTTTCGGTTTTCATCTTTTTATTCAAAAACTAATTGACAAAATAGCTTAAAATTTTTATATAGCTACATATATTCTTAACTACCAAAAATTTTTCAAAGCAATTGATAATACAGTTTAAGAATTATAAGCTTTTTTAAAAAAACTCGTTTTTATTCAAAACAAAAGAACCATAAAAACCAGGGTAATTTTTTTTCTCTGAAATTATAGATATTTTTATGCTCTTTAAATTAGCCTTTGTTCGATTCAAATATCTCAATCCTATCATTAAAAAAAATTAAAATTAAGTTTTTCAAAAATCGAAAATTGACGATAAAACGAAAACAAATAAGCTAAACAAAAAAAAATTTTTTTTTTCTACCATCACAAAAAAAAAAAAAAAAAATGAGCCGTGAACAATGAAAATCCGTTCAGTAGAAGCTGAGATACGGTGTGTACACTCACACTCACACACCCAAATACAGCCATACAGACATTTTTCAAAAACCATTTATTCTTGTTCCTGACACCTTAAAATACAATTATAACAGGTTTTTAGAATAACTCAAAAAATTACTATCACAAAGCTTCCTCTAGGAGGAAGCAATACGTGCGATAGACATCCTCTTAGTATAAAATTTAGTATGAGGTGTCATGAAATATAATAAAAAAAATATTTTTGACTTATCTAATAAAATAAATTTTTAATATGCTCTAGCGCGCATGAATATTAGTTATTTAAATATCTATTATTGACGCCTTTATTTGGTGAAAGCTTCAAATATCGAACGCAATCAGAATCGAATTATAACGCCCCAGTATGGTCTCTATTCAGCTTCTGCACATTCGTCGCGATACTACCTCATTTCACAAAGCGATCAGCACCGCAAATCTGCAACTGCGTACTGAGATAACTTCGCGAGGCTGCAGCGGGTCCTTTAATCGGCCAGCCTCTATACAATTCGCGCGAAATCGAAGGATGCGAGGTCTAATTACAGATGAAACTGAAAGTAGCTAGCCGCCGTAATAGTTGGCCGCGACGGGCAGAAAATAGCGGAAACTGTAATACACCGAAAGCTGCTATTGAGCTAAAGAGATTTTGCGCGAATTGGATTTTATGCGGGAAAACGATATAGAGAGGTCACCACCGTTGGTGAGTACGCCGATTAATTACCGCACATTAGCAGCCTACTGGATATCGAGAGTGGGAATTAAAATGGATAAGTAAAACACTGCTTGTTATGTTATTAGCATGCATTGTAATGCGAGAGTATAAATAGCGCATAACGGCAGAAATGAGAAGGATAATTGCGATGGCTTTGGTGGTCTGTACTTTATTTCTGATTAGGATTTTTCAAACAATTTTCAGTGACGTGTATCGACAAGTAACCTAGTACAAAATTTTAGTAAAGTAATGTGCGTTTTCCGAGAATAATGCAATACAATTTATCCTGAGATTTATAGAGAATTGCGAGATAAGTCACGATATGATTTAAAAAGTGAATTTTTAAATTAATTGCAAACATGAGAATGAAAAACGAGAAAGATGAAATGAAATTTTTTGATGAAAAATCCAGCCCCATTTTCAATTACACAGATATGGAACATCAACAAAATGTCACAACGAATACTACACTAATCAATGATGGAATGCAAACTTTTAATAATGAAAGAAGAATTTATAATCGACAACCGTATTAACAGATACCTACTGATTTCGAAACACAAAGAGTGACTGAACATAATTTTCCTGATGTTACAAATAACAACCAAGGATGGGGGTAAAATAAAATTAAAACTTGTTTAATATTAAACATAAACAATTTTTGTATCCTACTTATCAATTTAAAAAAAAATTTTGCATTAAAAATAAATGTTTAACAAACTACAGAAATGCAGGAATTCAGAAAGGATGTTGATCGTACATTTAAGTGAGTTATTAGCACGTCTTATTGATTATTTTAACACGACAGACTTACATGACATAATAATGTATCACATTCTTTTGACTGTCATAACCTGACTAAACTGCCCTAGTACAAAGAACTTATAAAAACTGATAAAACAGGCTCATTCCGGGTGCAAATACCACATATTAAAACCCTTTAAACGGACACAATTTTATCGGTTTTTATAAGACACTTTCAACAGGGTGTATTCCTGGCTAGCGTACACCACTCATTTGTATTTTTTATACAATAAATTATAATACAATAAAATACATTACAAAAACAGACTTTTAACTCTAATTTCGGCTACAACTCAACGGTTCCCGGTATCACCCGCCGTTGGCACTCGTTGCCGGACAGTGTAAAGAACAGTACAGATCCTACGGAGATCCGAGGTTTAATCAAAAAGTACCATCTTTCATTGTATAGGTAGAGGTAAAGTCACTCTTTGTAACACTCAGTGTTACTCTCTCTTATTGTTAGAGACTTATAGATTATACTTATTAAAATGTATATTTTGTATACTGGGCTGCATGCCCGTCTTTTCTAAAAATAAATAAATAAATAAATATGTTTAAAATAAAAATGTGTCTTTTTATTACAGACAACATTTTCCATAAAAAATTACCACGAAAGTCACGGTAATCTAGGGGCAGAACTCCCTTATAATAAAAATTATTTGAATTAGGTTAAATTTTAACGTGACAGCGCGGTAACAATTATGGTAACATAATAAAATTTGATGTCACGTACAATTAAAAATTATAAAATACGATTAAAATTTTAAATACGACATTCTTGCCTCGAGTTTACCATCATTTTCATGGTAATTTTGAATAGTAAATTTTGTCACACGCACGCGCGTATAACAAATTGCAGATAGCAAATTGTTACAAGTTTCAATACTATAAATCCAATCAATTTACACGGACAGCTCAACGATCTTGCCCAAAGGGAAATTACGACAGGAAAGATTTAATATAAATAAACTACACAATTCTTTTTTACCTTTTAGTCAATACTGTATGATTTAAAAATGATTCTTTCATAGAAATAAAAAGAATAAAAGTAATGATGTTAAAAAATGAACTAGAGGACGAAAGTTAGGCTCACTTGCAATCAAAATCCAAACTTTTATTAATGGAAAGAATCAAATATTAACAAATGTTCTTCAAGGGTCGCCCAAGTCGCAACGCTATGTTCTTCAATGTTTCAAGTAGTTAAACTTGTATGCATCATTTGAAAATACTTTTAAAAATAATTTTTTAATACAATGAAAAATATCAAATAAACTACTCATTAAATCCATACATTTTTATTTATTAACATAGAAGAAGTCAGATTTCAAAAATAACTTCCTGTAAATTTTATTTTATAAAAACAAAATAAATCTATCTTTCAGGTTTGACTCGAGGTTTTGCTAATTTTGTATATTCAAAAATATCTGTCTTTCTTCAGATATCGTACTATAAACCCCTCTTCCCAGTACTTTCCACGCAGCTTTCAATTAGCCTCGTTTCTTACTTCACTTACAATCTCCCGCACATTGCACATAAGCCTTTTCCCTCTTCCAGCCTCGCGACAAGTCTCAAAAGTCTCGAGGAAAACTCGAAAATTCGACCCTCCCAGTGCGAAGTTAACAGGATTAGCCGAGTTTGTCGCGCGTTTGCGTATGTAAATAGAAGCAAGTACTTGCAGCCGCGCGGGAGCTTTCGATTCACGCTCGTTGTTCTCTCAGCGGGGAGAGGGGGGGGAGGAGCAAGATGCCGTTATAACGTCGCGCAACTTGGCGCGAGGGTGGAAAAAATGCGCGAGATCCGGTCCGATATCGAGAGCAGGAGCACATGCAAATGAAGCCCCCGGGGCTCGCTTAACTTCCTTATCGCTTTGCTTGCGTCCCTGACGTCTTTTGCGTCGCTCTCCGCGGAATAGACTTATGCGCGAGCGCCCCGAGTAACCGGCTTTTGGTGCAGCGGCAATGCGGCTGAATCGTCTCTGTAATGATGCCCGCGACGAAGGAGAGATTTTTTCCATTTTTTTATTTGGTGGATTCTCTTTTGTTGTGCTAAATTCTGCTTCTGTTTTAACGCTGATGCGGAGAAAAAATACTTCTGCGCAGTATTCAAAACTAAAGGATGAAGAGAACTCGATATTTTCAGTGATTTCCATATCGATTTCATTTAGGAAAGTATATGTAAAAATAGATGTTTTGACTATTGAATATATGTAAATGTGCTATAAGATCTTGATGTAAAAATTCAAAGTTTTTTAAAAGTAAAAACGCTGCCAACTGATTTTGGCACAATGCTTTATCATAGATGGAACAATTACTATTATCTTATTTATTAAAAGGTGAAATTTAAGTTAAAATTTACCAATTGATTTGCAAGTTACTAAAATTTTTTAGTTTGTTCATAAGACTATGAATTTTTCACTACATTACATGGCATAACCATGATACGTTCCTCGGCAGGGAGTTCATTAGTTCATCTTATTTCCTGAACTATTTTCTTTTTTAATCAGTTATTGTTGCAAATCTTCGGAACGATACGAGTATTTAAAAATATCGTTCGAATAAAATTTTGACAATGTTAAAAATAAATTAAATAGCAACACAATCTAACGGCAAAAATTTTATCAAAAAATAAAGTTTTTATTGTAATTCAACTATTTACGTCAATTTAACATGTATCATAGTAAGATTCAAATCTTCATTAAATAACTACAAATATCTTAAAAACATGTTTTTTATTAAAGTTAACTTGAAATTCAATTAAAAAGAAGAAACCAATTCATTGGCACTTAACTTCCTCCTAACTAATTTATTGTTCCAATATTATCTCTGAGATTCATTAAAAACAATCGATTTCAACAACATAATTTCAGATTATTCTATATTTAATTAATTATTTATTTTTGTATTATTATTTTATTTTTCTATGTTCATTTTATAATTTAATGAGCAGCAAACAAAATTTATATAAAAATATTGTTATTGGAATATTTAAAGTCGTAAATACAGAGTTTTTGAATTTTTGTTTTTCCATGCGCAAGACCGATTTCGCGCAAGCGCGTAGCACCCTAGGAGCTTGCTAATGCAATTTAATGGGTTAGATGGTCGGAAAGGAACCGAATATTAAAGTTTATTATCCAGCGACAATATCAGATATAAATACCTGGAAATATTACATTTTGAACAGGGACTTAAAATTATGCATTTATTTTCGATTAGTGTTTATATTTTCTAAATTTACGAGCCGGAGGTATAAAAGGACCCGAAACTTTCGTATTCCCTTTCTCAGGTTAATTGTACAACTTTGGTTACTTCTTAAACGAGAAAGCGCGACAATCTATGGGTAATCGATTAAAATTTGCGATACCAAGTTATGTACTGAGAATAATTTCACAAAATTAAGAAAATTTATGGTATATTTTATTCTTTTTCATAGCACTCGTGTGCAGGGTTGCAGGTTCGTGATTTAAAAAATCACAAGTCCATAACCCCAGCCTTTAAATATCGACTGAATCATAAGTACGGACGGACTGATAATTCAAACATCGACTAAATCATGAATACGGCCGGATTTATGATTTAAATACCGATATGTCCAATAGAACTTATGATTTAAATTTTAAAAAGAAAATATTTTTTTGGCTCAAGAAAAGGGAATTTTTAAAATAAAAATTACTGTGCGACTCTAAAATCTTTAATGAGATGTAATATAGCAATTGCAAAATTTGGATAATTAAATTCGAAAAGTGCATTATTGAGTTTAAATTAAACAATGATTATTTAAATTTGTAAACACAAAAGACAGGTTTTTGATGGATTTATGCTTGAAATATTTGAATTTAATGAAAGATGTTAAATATACTTAAGTTAGTAAGGACTTGCGAGCGAGCTTTTAGGGGGTTTCGCTTGGCGATTCGGGCCAGGGCACGAGGAAGCCGAGCTAACGTCGGCAAGGGTCATGAACGAGGGCGACGACGGAGACGGCAAGCGGCCGTCAGCGAAGCGACCGAACGCCGGCGAGGGCCAGGGCACCGCCATGATAGCTGCACACAAGTGCGCGTGGCGAGAATTGTTCCTCGCCTCATCCTGTGTGCGTCGAGAGTCTGTACTCCCACCCGTAAGTCATTTATTGTAACTTTTCGAAGCTCACGTGGCGCACGTGCCTCGAAACCTTGCTCTTGCCATCTCTCTCTCTCTCTCTTTCTCTCTCTGTCTCTCTCTCTTGCGAGTCGGTGTAATCGCGGTGCTGAGCGTCGCGACTACTCGTACGCGCTTCTGGTACTGGTGCACCCGCCAGTGCACCAAGCTCTGTATTTCCTCGTTGCGCAGACTAGAGTCTCCACGTGAGTGATCGCGTGCGTTGTCGCGGGAGCGACACGAGCACGTTCGTCCCATATTTTTCGTGTCTCGTTGTTTTCTCTTCGAGTGAGCGCGTGCGACACTGCACCGGCCGGCGCGCTCACACTAACATCACCGCGTTAAATTCTTTTGTATTTTTGTTAATCATTTGAGAGATTAAACTCTCCTTTATTTTACTTAATTCAACTCTCGCTTAATTATTTCGTGCCACTCTTAATCTTGCCTGCATACGCCCCGGATATCGCCACTCTACGCGAGAGTACAATCGTGCCGATCGTACACAAGCTGAGCGGCCGAGGCCGACTCCGAGTCTGAGCGGCGATTACTACGCGCTCACACATCACATCATGGGTCTCTCACGTTGTAACAGGCCGCGGCGACTCGAGGTGCAGGTCGTCGTCGGGGTGCTCTCGGAGCATTCCCGAAAGTAAGAGCTGTCGAGCACTTGGTGTGTTAAATTATTTGAAAGAATATTTCAGCCTAAAATCTCTCCCGTTATCAAATTCAAACTTAGCAAATGTACGAGCGCGAGCGAATTCTCGAGGTTAATTCTTACAGACCAATCAAAATCAATCTTTAAATGCTTCACAAAATCCAACGATGATTGTTTTATGAGAGCTCTGCTAGGCGATTGGCCACCAAACGTTCAAAGTATATTTTTCTAATTTATATTAAAAAACGGTAATTAGAAACTAATTACATAGCTTTCCCTACTGTAGGCAATATCCAAGTATATTTTTAAAAAAAATTCAGAAAGAAAGAATATAAAATGGGGACATAATCTGGAAGACACATTTCAAACTGCAATAGTAGATTGGTTATGTTCGTTGCGACGAGCTGTTCGTAGCTCGTCGCCGAAACTTTACTTTCATGATTGGAATGTCGAGGTCGCCGCGATTTGCGAAGCTGGCCCGACATTCCTAATCATAGGCGGTACCTAACATTTTCCGGGAAATTGTAATCGCGAGCATTTGTACATACGGTAAGGAATGCCAAGGCCGCCGCAACTGTGTCGCGAGCTGGCTTGGTACTTCCAAAACCGACAATAATTTAATAATATTAAATTGTACTGCCCGTCTTGAAAAAGGAACGCCTTCTTCGGACGGGCAAGAAATTATCCCTACACGTAAATATTGGGTGCCTGCGCGCACCAACAGGGATTTTCGTGTAGAGGCGCGAGTTAGAGAAAGGGCGCGGGTTTTTCGCGGCGCGAATTGTCGGGCTCGTCCAGTTTACTCGTGACTTCGTTTCAAGTAAGCCGTAACTTACTTTGGTGGACCGTGAGTGCGCTAACTACGAAAGTCATCAGTAAGCAGGGAAGCCGCGGAGCAGGACCTCCGCCTTCTAGCAGCAACAGCGACGACAACATCTGCGGGAGACTCCAACGCAGATCCGGAGCCGTCTCTGCAGCAGCACCTCGGGAGAGTTAGGGCCCGGAGGCCTTGTGCTCCCCGATAGTCCGTCGAAGACGCAGTGGGTTTCTCTACCGGTGGAGCGCTGCTCCCGGAGAGAAGTGAACGAGAGACAAGAAGGCTAATTGTAAGTTTTTTTGATTTCAGCGTGTGCTGAGTGTATGCGAGAGAGTGAGAGCAAGGGAGAAAGCGAGAAGACGCGCGGTTCGCGTACTTCGTTTCGGCCGTGGAGTGTCTTTGCGGAATATTTGTACCGCGGGAGTCGGGCCAAAAAGGCAACCGCCCCGCGTGGTAGAGCCGTTCTCGGCAATAAAGCGTACATATATATATTTTAAATTTGTTTGTTCATTTGCCACCCTCGACTCCCGCCGATTCCTTAGAGAGGAGAGTTGCCCCTCGAACCGCTGTGCGCTCGCGAGATCACTTCACGATCGGCGCGGCGCTAAGCCTATCCTGAAGAGAAAAAAGATAAATAAATTGTGTGCGGCAGTCGGGCTAGATTTGCCTCGTTACATCGTCTGCTGTGTCTTAAAATTGTTTCCTCCAGGTTACGTTTTTATTTTCACTCTTTTCTTCATGAAACTTTTTTTGAAATATACTTTGATATTAACTACGAGTGGGAAAGCTGTTATTTACTGGCTACTTTAGAATGGCCGATAAAATAAAAAAGAAAAAAGTTGCTTTGGAATGCATTTACTTATTTATTTATTTTTTTCGTCTTATAAAATAGATGATTATAATTGATTATCTACAGAAACTTACAACAAACATAAATTTAATATTAAATGGGTATTATTGTTGTGAAGGAATTTACTTCACAAACTCGGAAAAATATGTCTAAAGACGCAGCGAAACGATGCACGGAGGTCCGGCCGCACCGTCGTAGGTTTCGAATTCCGCGACGCGTACGACTTTCGAATTTCAGGGCACATCACCCAGGATTCATCGAGGCATCACCATCGCATCGAGTTCCGAAGGCGTGAAGCCGAGTGGGTGATGCTCTCCGCTTCGACCAGCGATCCTCGCTGTCACCTTCGGCGAGGGCAAAAGTCCTGCAGCTTGAGGGAAGCGGTCTGGCCCACCTTATAAGCATTTGAAAACTCGCTGCCAGCCGTCAAGAAGCGAGAGCGAGGGAAAGCTGGCAACGGCGCGGCAGTTGATCCTGCGACCAACGCTGGCCGCAAGCGCGGCAACGAAGAAGATGCTCGCCACTCTCGTGCCTCGTCTCGAACACGCCGGTCGAGCACATTTAGAACCGTTTCGCCCGAGGTTTCGTCGAAATTGTAATTTTGATTTATATTCTTCTGCGCCTTGCGATTTATTATTTTATTAATTTTGGTGTTCGGCTCAATTTTCGCGGGGGCGGGTTTCTATTTCTAGTCTCTAAATTTTAATTGTGAGAATCATTTTCCCGTTTCGATGATGAGCAAATCGCTACATCATATTGTATATACGGCACGTTTATGATAATATTATATACACAGCACTCTTGCGACGATGCCCACTCATATAAGATAATATCCTGGGCCAAAAATAAAGTGGTCCATATATGTATAAACTGCGATTCCTTCTTCTGTCGAATTTCGAATCCAAGAAAAAGTTTCCTGCGTCGCCGAGTTAACGGAAAGACATAAGTGTTTACAAAAATATATTATATTTTAAAATTTACTTTCTTACGAATTTAATATTATCGAATATTTATGAAAATTTTTCAAATTAAAGGAATAAAAGTAAAATAGAAATAATTGGTTTACATTATTATTGTTTTTCGCTGGTATGAACCTTCGACTTTATGGTCACGAAACATTTTCACGTTTTAGTCAATGGCAATTCGAATGTAACTATTTCCATCATATTCTGTTTATTCTTCATAACCATCGACAATTTAAACAGTTTTGTGATATATCTCAGACAGAACAGTCATTTGGAAATACTTGATGTCGATGCAGAAAAATTCGATATTTTAATGCAATTCCGAAGTGGACATTCGCATGTTCGGTACTCCCCTCCCCCCTTCGCGACGCTACAGTGAGGGGACGCATATTTGTTTGTGTGAGCGCACGTGTGAGAGGGAAAGCGCTCCCTTGGCCACTTATCGGGAGGCCAGTTATCGAGAGTTTACTGTAACTGTTGAAATTGTAAACTCTACATTGTACACAATATTTATTCCATAACCATTGATTATTATGTAAGAGTACTTATGCACTTGCAATCAATAAAATAAAACTAAAGTTTACGAACAATTTGACCTTTTTGATCACTTTGGAAAGTTAAAAAAATTCTGCAACAAGCAAAATCGAGCTAAAAAATTTTTTAGATTAAAAAACACTTGGTTTAACTCACACTTGTTGGTAGTCGCGACTGCACCTCTTGATTAAATTGAAAGTGGATCATATCGAAAATATTTAGCATTGCAAACGTACATTTATCGTTTAATTAATTCTTCTAAAGCTCAGATCTGAAGCATAATCTTCTAATTACAAGTCAGGCTTCTAGAACGCGTACCTTATAGCGAATTGCAAATTGAACTTTGCGAACCATAGAAACTGGCTCACGTACAAGCAAATTAGGTCAAGACACCAAAAGAAGCGGGCATCGATTTTTTACGTGTAAACTACACGCCGCGTAACTAAAATATAAAGCTCTTTAACGGCAGCATCCTGCTCGTAACGAGCAAAGTGTCTCTTGCTTCATCCAAAGTTGCAGCCTCGCAAATTAACGAAGCGGAGCCGAAAAAAACCAGCGCCGAACGTAATTAGAAACATAAAGACGGCCTCTCCCCCATGCCCGTTAATTTACCGATCGAAGCTTTCTTCGTCGGCCTTTTCAAGCTCACGACAATCCGCGATTGCGTGGGGCGAAAAAAAAGACCAAGATATAAATTTGGCGCCTCGCCGCGGGCGTTTTTCTTTCTGTCTCTCTCTCTCTCTCTCTCTCTCTCTCTCACGCTGGCCGGAAAAGACTGCAGTGCTCAAAGAAAAAGTTCCGGGTCTTTAATCAGGACGGAGGGCGGCTGAGATAATTATTTTTCCGTCTCGCGCTTAAAGCCTAGGCGCTAATTAACTGATTTTACTATTTCTGCTGGTACTGGAAAAAAAGCCCGCGTATCGACGCGATAATTTTATTCTCGGCGAGAAGCATTCCTGTTCGGCGGAAAGGAACCAGCGGCAAATTGTTTAGAGCGTTTTTACGCAGAGGTTTCAGGGTGAAAAGGTCAAGGAATTGTTTAAGCCTCGGACTATACTTTATTAAATTAAAGTGGGTCTCTTAATGATTTTTAATTAATAAATTAATATAAATACAATCTTATTTTTAAAATAAAAAGTTTATTATACCGAACGAGTGAGTATAACACGACAAATTAAACCGACGAAGTGAAGTTGACAACCAAAATATGTAGTTATAGATGATACTTATCATATACCAATCGACACGTAATTCAAAGCTGGTTTAAATTACGTGGGTCCGAGATTTGTGCGTATCTTCGTTTTTTAGTAAACTAGTTAAACTCTCGCTTGCTTAATTTTTTTATTCTGCATATAAGGAATTCATTCATTACATTCGTTCAAAATATGATTTCTATTATAATTTCATGAATACTTAATAATTGAAGAAAGTAGCATTTTAAATTTCTTTAAATATCCTTTATCATGAAGTATTAAATAGAAAATAAAAACCAATGACGATATTAGCACGTCATTGCCTTCAAAACACTTTTTTTTTCTTTGTTTTTTATTCTAACTTTCAAAGCTCTCTACTTTTAAATATTAAACGTTTAAATACAGGACTTTTAAAATTTTACGGCCTTTATTCAACAATCAATCACATTGAGTTTACCCGAACAACCGACTTCAATGTTTTGATCCTGTTCTTTTTTAAGGTAGGATAGAAAAAAACGCTGGAGGCAAGACAAACTTTTAACTTTGATTTATTCGATGAAAAATAATAATATTACAATAAATTAAACACTACATTTGACACTCCCTACGTTCACTTGTTAAAAAGATTCGTCGTTTCCTGGATTTGTTTTATTCTGAAGAATTTTGCCAAAACCTCCTCTTTCACAATCAAAATCTGTTCGATATTCATCTCTGACCTGCAAAACAATAAATTTAAAATTTATTTATATTTGATATAAAAAATGTTTATTTATTTTAATGTTTAAAGAAATAATTTATTACGATACTTACTTGACCACCACTTCTTCCACGTCCATATTGTCTTCCTTCAACGAATCCAGCATCCCAATCTGTACGAACTATTCTGTTGTCAAGACGCGTTCCGTTTACATAGCGCATGCAGTTTTCAGCGTCCAATCGGCTATAATACTCAACGAAGCAAAAGCCGCAAGGCGTCTTTTTGAACTTATCGAGACCCATTATAATTCTTTTTATATCTCCACACGATGAAAATAATTCGTGTATTTGTTCCTCGGTCGTATAAAAGGATAAATTCCCAATATATAAAGTGCAAGATTTCCTGAGACGTCTTTCTTGATCATATCTAGAGCCCTGAAAAATTCATTTACAAAATTAAACATTTTTTTTTAGATCTAATTGAGTATTAATAAAGTATGAATTTAGGTTTTCTAATTTAATTACAATTAAATTTTACGTGTGAATTTTGTATACTTATTTAAAAAAGTATAATTTTAAAAAATATTACCGTCTTAATTCAACAACCAATCACATAAGTTTTAAAATCCTACGCCACTTCGGGCTGTCACGTTTTTAAGGAGTCTATCTGGAGCCGTATCAAGCGAATGGTACCACTCTTTGAATGAATGCTAATTATTATTAATTTTTTAAATAATTTCGCGTATTGTAATCAAACCTGAATGTTAGAGAAAAACGGTTTTACATTATATTAAGAATACTAACCTTAAAAAGTTGGTCTCGGTAGCTGCTTGGTTCAACTGAAGGAGAATGAATATTCATTTTAATGAATAAATTGAAATGTCTAGTTTTTTAACAGTAAGTTAAAAAAGAAAACTTTTTTCTTTATTTAGTTAAACTGTTGAAAAAATTGGTGCACTGTTGAAAAGTTGATAAATACAACTTGCGTTAGGTTTTCAGGAACTTCCGATCTGGGAGAACGCAATACTAGAACTGAGCATCGTAGCGTCCTTTTCGTGACAGCACGGTGCTAGCGACACCAAGCGAGCGAAACGGTAGGTAAATCTTCCGAAATCCTTGTACAGACGGAGTGGAGGGGAGGACCTCCTAGGGTGATATGCAGCCGCCTTCAGGTACATTTTTGGAGATCGGTTAGATAACTCGGGTACTTAAATTGTCGTTAAATTGCTAATGAGCACGCTTAGAACATTTTGCTTTATATTTTGAAAGGAAATTCGAATGTAGAGTTTTCTAAATTATTTACGGTAATCCTTTTACAATAACTATAAATGTTAATTATCGACAACTTAATTGAATTTTAGGGGCTAATTTATTTTAAAGTAGTTCTATATGTACTGCCTAGACAATTGAGATACTAAAAATAATTTGATTTTAAACACTTTAATGGCCTATGAAACGTATTTAAAAAATATTTTCTTATTTTGTTCAAATAAAGCATTATTAACAATAATTCTAAGCAGTGCCTTTAATCTTTAGAGGGACGAAAAGTCAGTATTGTGGATCATCAGATAAGCATGTTCAATTTTTATTTTTATATTAAAGTATTCACGTTTTCAGTGTTATTGCAAGTTTTTAATATAATTTTATGTAAATTTACCGCTGTTTACCGTTGTGTTTTATAAGAATGGTTTTTGTTACTTGCTAGGTACAGAAGGGCGTGTTGACGTTTTAAATGACTTTTTTTAAATGAAGGGGTGTCTTGCACGAAATATAGACTATATTTGCTAATTTTATATTTGAACTATTTAAGATTTAGTAATCTGATTGGTAATATATGTTAAAGAGGTGCTCCCTGCGAATCGAATAAACATTTAAAAGCTGTAAATATCATTCAATAAAATGCAGATATAGTTCATTAAAAAAATAATTTTTTAAAACATGGGGATGTTTTTTGTTTTTCATTCAATTTTAATTTGGAAGGTTTCATTTTCTTCCTTATGCAATTTTAGGGAGAGTTTTACCAGTGCAAAACTGCGGTATTTTCAAAACCGGTTAAGTTATATTCTCTTGTTTATAGATTTCTCATCGAATTTAATAGATTTATCGAAGATTCAACGATAATGTAGACCTTCCAACTTTAATGCACACCTCGTACTAAATTTTGAGATAAGAAATTCGAAATAACTTTAAATATCCTTTATTCTGAAGTATTAAATAGAAAATAAAAACCAATGACAATATTAGCACGTCATTGCTTTAGAAACTCTTTTTTGTTTGTTTTTTTTTTTTTTTTTTTTTTTGTTTCTTATTTTAAGTTTCAAAGCTCTCTACTTTTAAATATTAAACGTTTAAATACAGGACTTTTAAAATTTTACGGCCTTTATTCAACAATCAATCACATTGAGTTTACCCGAACAACCGACTTCAATGTTTTGATCCTGTTCTTTTTTAAGGTAGGATAGAAAAAAACGCTGGAGGCAAGACAAACTTTTAACTTTGATTTATTCGATGAAAAATAATAATATTACAATAAATTAAACACTACATTTGACACTCCCTACGTTCACTTGTTAAAAAGATTCGTCGTTTCCTGGATTTGTTTTATTCTGAAGAATTTTGCCAAAACCTCCTCTTTCACAATCAAAATCTATTGGTAACTCTCCCTGAAATGAAGTAAGGAAGAAAATGAAACCTTGCAAATTAAAATTGAATGGAAAACAAAAGACATTCTCATGTTTTAAACAATTATTTTTTTAATGAATATTACCAATCAGATTATTAAACCTGAAATAGTTGAAATATAAAATTAGCAAATATAATCTATATTTCGTGCAAGACTCTCCTTAATACATTCATATTCATCATATTCGATCACAAAATAATTTAATGAATCCAGAATATCAAATATTTTAATTGATATAATGACAATTTTAAAGATAATCTTTCGATTCGGCTATTCAGTTCTAAAGTTAAAATGAAATATTCAATAGGATCACTAATATATTTAGCAGCGTATTATTCGATGCGCTGCCTGTCTCTTCTATTCCAAACATATTCAATCAAATTTAACGAGTTTAAAACCTGAATCTACGAGATTCAATCCATAATAATCAAAGAACAAATATGTAAATGGATGCCGCCGCAGCTTGAGCATTATGCCAATATTCCTGAAAGGCAGCATCAATTCTCCATTCGGTTTCCTAATTATAAAATCTCGGAATCCATCCGCGAATCCATTGTCCTCGGCCGGACACGCATGAAAACAAGGCAATTGCAGCGCTGCGTCCGATGTGTGCATCACGTCCGCGAAGGTTCCGCAATTGAATAAACACTGGGTCGCATAATCAGCTGCGAATTTTCATTATTAATACTCGGCTCGGGCGACGAGACGATTATTTAATCGTATAGTAATGGATTCGCGCATGAATTACGAATTGCATGATATACCCGAAGAACACACCGCGGCGCATTAATTAAATTTCTGCGCCGAGCAGAGGGAGAGAGAGAGAGAGAGAGAGAGAGAGAGTCCACTTACACTGGGGATTCCCCGAGGCCTTTATTTTGATAATGCTGAACTTGGCTGTTTACTCGAGGTTTGAGCTTTAATGACGTGTACTAGGGCTGAAAGAGATTCATTATCGGGCCGGTTTCTCGATCCATTATGCCTAAGCGATAAGTTTTTCTGCCGGCGCTTTTTCCCCCTTGTGTCCCGCGGATTTCGAGAGGGCTTCGCTGTTCTCTTTTATCAACCGCAGCACGTTGAATAATAGTCCTCGACGGCGCGGAATTTTTCTTCCCGAAACTTTATTACGCGGGAGAGGCAATTCTTTTTTATTGGTCTTTACACGCTGTACTAATTTTTTTATATATGCTCATTTAAATATAGAAGGTAGAAAGCAGCTATGCGAGAAGAAATTGTAATTCATTTTTTAAATGTATATTATAGTAATGATCTCAGACCAGAAATTAATATTTCTGGTCTGAGATCATTACTAAAATAAAATTCAACTCTGTCAAATGTTCAAAAGTCCAAAATTCTGTGAACTTGTTGCCTGTAATACAGCAAAGCCTTGATGACGTCGATATCTGAAATGTAATTTTCTTTAATTTTGCATCATTTTGAATCAAACTATGTTTTACATTGTTCAAAAAAAATTTATTTAAAAGATATTACTTAAATTTTAAAATATGATTATTTAAAGCATTTTAGTTTATAACTAAAATGCACATGTTAAACAAAATCTTTTAAAAATCATTTTTAAATGATTTTTTAATAGCAGTACCTTGTAACTCGTAAAAAGCTCTTTGATGACGCAATATTGTAACTGCTTCAAAGCATGACGCATTTTACTCGTCCCTACAGCACGTTTTACTATGCTAAAAATAATTCAGATTTTGAAATACTGAAAAAATTTTAAAATTTCAGGAAAAAATACTGGAGTTTATCAAAGTTTTTCAACCAACTATGCAGAATGTGTATTTGTAAAAATGTATAAATCACTGAATTGGAAAATTAAAGCAAAATCATGAACCAAAGATTTTAATTGACTATAAATCTCAACAAAAGTTCTTTCTAAATAATGAAAATTATTCAAGGGGTCACAAAAATTAAAATACTCATATTTTTATTCAACGTCACACCTTGAATGTGCCATTAAATTTAATTTCTTCTGAATTCGTTTCTTTTGGGAAAGAATAATAATTAACTAGACCAGCTTTTTCCAAACGCCTGAAACCGTTCGCTAGAGTAAACTCGACGATGAATTATTTTCGTATGATTAAAAAGTTCGTCAGCGCTTGACGTTCAGCCTTCGGCGCAAAACTTCCCGAAGCCGCGGGCCAAGTTATTTCGCCGCGCTTATTTCCTCCTTAACACTCGGACGCGGGCGTCGCGAAACACTCGTTCAACGAAGGCAACAGCGAAAGTCCATTCCGGCGCTTACTCGGCCAAAACAAATCGAATTCCAGCCGACTTAAAGTATTTACGCCGCTGCTGCCGTTGCTGCATCGGCAGGGGGCGTGAGGGGGGGAAAAACGACGCGAGGAATTTTAGCGCGGAACTTTCGCAGATTGGAAAGTTCGGCCAAACGCTCGCTCGACTTGGAACACACACGGCCCACTTCCCGGGAGGCGGGGGAGCTAATTTCATCGCGCGCTTTAATTGTGCCACTGTTCTTTTGGGGGCGATGCTCTGAAGGGTTTGGGGAGGATCTCCGTCGGCTATTGAGGAATTTCGGGAAAAGACGCTTTGGACTTTGATTGACTTGGTTTGCCGTTTTCTCGATTTTCTAATATTGGACTATTTTATTTTAGAAAATTCGAGTAAAATAAGCTGCTATTCGCAATAATATTGTCGATCCAAAAGGCTTTCCTTTTAATTGCTTAGTTCTAAGCCTTTATAGTTATTTAGTTTGTTTCGGAGTGATAGCAACAAATTCAGTAATGTATGTCTGATTTATATTTAAGTTAATTATACAGCTGTGTAGTTTATATAGTTTCGCTCGTCTAGTGCTGGACAGACTCATATAATAGTACCGCAGAGAAATTGTACTGGAAACGGTAATATGGAAATGCTCAGAACCTCAACTGTGGCGAATTCTAGCCAACAGAATGGATATTAGCAAATATAATACATTAAAAATAAATCGCTCTTATAAACTTTATTAAAAAATGAATTATTAAATAAATAACAACAAATACATATCTTTTTTTTATTTTTCGTCCAAAACAAATGCCATAAACGCAATTTTACTTCTTGAAAAAAATTTGTAACGATGATGAACAAAGTCAGATAAAACCTTTAAGCCCAAATTATTCACTGCTTATTCTGCAATTTTCACATACTCCCTTACTCATATCAGAAACTAGCAAAGAAAATCTACAAATCTCCCAGGAAATTCTAAATAACAAGAGTCCGAGAAGCGTATTTCAGCGAGCTTACAACTTCGTGCGAGAAGCAGAAAGTAAAACATTCCTCACTCGAAACTTTAATTAAATATCCTGAGCATCGGGCGAATTCGCGATCGTACGAGAGGCGAGAAGCCTCTTATCTGTCTCTCTTTCAGTAAACTCGCGCTATCAACTTACGCACAATACGAGGCCGTGAAGAAAGGCGACAACCGTCTGAAAGGCGAAACTGCTCTAAAAACTCGCTCGCTCCTTAAGCCGGAGATCCTTTCGCAGCGAAATCAAATTCAGCGCATTGAATTCCTTTCGGGCTGGAAAAAGCTTCCGCTTCCTCTTCCCGGCCCTATTGTTTTCTCGGCCACTTTTTTTGACGCACGTCGACGGACTTGCACATGCATTTCGAGGAGCTGTTTTTTTTTGTCTCTCTCCTCAGTAGTTTTCTTCTTGTTTGGGTTCTCGCTCCGTCTATTCGCGAATTTACGAGCCGGCGGATCTCGTTATTCTTTATACATTTTCCAGGTGCTCGTTAAACTTTTCTACCTGCTTCGTCCTCTCGCATGTTCATCGTTACTTTTCTTTCATCTTGAGGTACCTCTGAAGTGGCACAGGCCTTTCTCTCTCTGCTTTATTTCTTCCTTCAGCGGTTCTTTTCATTATCCTTTTACTTTATCTGTATAAGTATTCATCTGCCCTTTGAGCACTGTTCTCTATCTGCTTGTTTAGTAATTTAAAGTTTGCCTCGTGTAACGCTGCAGAGTTTGAAAAGAAACTTGGATTTTCTGTTTAGTACGAGGGGATTTCTTAAATTACATCGCTTTTTGGAGAAAGAAGTAGATAAATACAATGAAAATGTGGAATAAAAAATGCAAACTACTTTTTCTATCTTTATTCTATTATTTGTACAAATATTTGTATCGTGTAAAGTTTTATATTTTGTTTACCCGAAAAAATAAGCTGCGTTAAATATATTGCATGGATTCGCGCAAATCTCCTTAAGCTTCGGGAGAATTCATTTTCGGTCTCCCTGCCTGTATTATTTATTTTCGTAATTTACAATCTGAAATTGTTTTCTGAAGCAAAATGCCTTTCTTTTCAAAATTAAAAGAATAAATGTTCAAAATTAAAAACATAAAATCAAATTTCCATATATCTTCGTTAAGAAAAAATTAAAACCTCGAATCTTAACGAATTACGAATCTGTTAACACCTCCGGTTCAAAAAGTTCCCTCGAAGAGAAAGAAAATTTTGCGAGAGCAGCCATAAAATCTTCAGTCGAGAATTTGCCCGGAAGCGTGAGAGACAGTATAAAGTTCTCTGACTGCAGTTCGGCGCTCATACATTTAACAACGAGTGACCGAGCATAAATGCAAAATCAATCTTCCTCGAGATCTCTCCTTTCTTTCTCTTGCGAAGCCAAAGAAGCGTACGATCCTCTCCAGGGTACCTCTCTCATTTTTCTCTTCTTTTTTTCACTCGGTGCTTTTGTTCTTTTACAGTTTTCTCTCTAACTCTCTCCCTCTCTCTCTCTCTCTCTCTATCTCTCTCTCGTCCTGCTTTCGACCCTTACAAATGCGCAGCCTCGAGGGTCCGTCTTACTATTTTCTGATTAACGCCCGATCTCGCCCGTCAGTGAATCAATTAAAACGGCAATTCATTTTCTATTTGCGATCCCGCTGTTTTGGAGTCTTTCGTTTGTCTTTCGAAAAGAATTTTCGGAATTTAAAAGTTTCATTATTGACTGGCGAATTTCAGAGGCGCGTTAAAATGTACATTTGGACGATGACTGGCCTAACTTGATGAAGCAGGCTGAAATAGTAATAATGTGGCTAGAGTCTATTTGAACGTTGGCGGGCTGAAAGTGTAAAGTGCACTCGAGCTTTGATCAAATTTATGGAGCGAAAGGTAAAGGGCAGTACTCTGAATAAATTCGCTTGGAGATCTTGTTAAGAAGGGTAGAGGCCAGGGAAGTTTGAAATAAAAAATAGAAAGTAAAGAGACACGCTTGAGAAGACATCGGGGCCTTGATGGTCTGCAAACCTTCTACATCCGGTGGAGGACCTTCCTCTATTAAATTTTGAACCTCCTGCAATTTTAAATAAGAACCTGCCGAATTTTTGCTCGTATTTGTTATAAAATATACCGCATTTATTGAATTTATTAAAAAAAATATAAAGAATCATAATAAGTCATTATACCCGCCGTATATACACAGAGGCATGCAGCAATGGAATTTTTAATGCGCAATTCTACGTTAAATAGAGCTGCGCTTTCAGCTTGAGGTAGGAATGTAAAAAAGACTGCAAAAATATTACCAAGAAGTCCAATAGGTTAGTCGTACTCGAAACTACTTTATACTTTCGTTAAAGACTTCATTTCTTTTCTTCGTCCTATGAAAAGATGAATGAGCCCAAAACTATTTTTAACTGGAAAGACAGCTGTATCATTCATCTTGTAAAGTACAAACTGAACGATACATACAAAAGGCCTCGGATATATCCTGCACAAAAAAGCTCTACACGCTTTTGTTTTTGCGTAATGCAAAACCAATGGCTTGTAGAGTTTTCTCTTGTAGCATATGTTCAGTCCCTACATAAAAATATAGTTTTGTTTGGAATAAACATTTCCTAAATCTCAACATCCCAAAAAGCAAATACCATCGAGAAGTATTTCCAAAACCCACCACTGCCGCAGGCTGGCACAAAAGCTTCGGAATCTCGCCCAGTCATCCCGAACAATAAAGACAATCCAAAAAAAAAAATTGTCCGGAAGCCAGAGAAAAATCGAAATTCAATTCCGCGGGGGAATCCCTTGCCGTAAAATCGGCTCAACGGCGCGTCCGGCATAAAAGGATTGCAAAAGCTAAGCCGACTGGGCCGAATTGATATATACGACATTCCATCGGCACTGCCCGGCTGATCAAAAGGAATTTCCGGCGCCAAGTCGGCATGCGTGTTTTCAAAGGGCCTCGGCGAATTCCGCGGATTCCGTCGATATTCTCCCCCCGCCGCCGTGCTGCGTACACTCGGAGCGGCATGCAACCGGCTCCCGGGCTCATTCTCGGCCATATAACTTCCTTACTCGATCCGCCACCTGCCTTTGACTGCGAAAGCGGAAAGTGGAGGCTCCATTTGCTACCCCTGGAGCGCTTTTTATTATATTTTCCGGGGATTGGGAAGGCTTTTTGGGAATTTCGAATGTTCCGCGGTTTTGTTCGTCGAGGAATTGAATATTTTGGAGGCAGGGATACACGTAGTATAAAATTATGCGTCTATAATAACAGTTTACTGAAGTAAACTCGGATGAGTACTGCGGTTCATCTTAAAAATGTAATTTAGAAATTTAAAAAATTTTTTCATTGATAACTTTAGAATAATACAAATAGATGCTTAAATAAATAGTCCAATGTTAAATTTAAATTTGATGTGTATTTATATGATTGAAGTATCAACAAACTATTGCTTCCTCCTAGAGGAAGCTTAATTTATAATAGTAATTTTTGGAGTTTTTCGAAAAATCTGTTATAATTGTATTTTAAGGTGTCAGGAACAAGAATAAATGGTTTTTGAAAAATGCTACTACTAATTATTGCAGTAGTAGATTAACTGATCTTTGATACCCATTTTAATAAGTCCAAGAAAGTAAGAAAACTATCAAAACATCACATATAATACTTATGTTTTGCAATAAAATACACTAGTTCGTTATAATCAACATTATCACCATTTTCGTGAATTTTCACTACGATTCTAGTGAATTTTCATTAATAAAACAGTGTATAATTAATATTAAAGCGGTGAACTGTCGAATTCTTAATAATAAAGTATTCACTGCGTTAAGTAGTAGAAATTCACTACTCAAACAATGAATATTCACTGCTGTTAAGAGCAAGAACTCACTACTGTAGTGACAATACACTGTCGTTTACAGCGGCAATTCGCTGTTTTTCATAGCAAGAACACACTACTTTTCCAGTGAGAATACACTGTTTTTCACAGTGAATATTTAACTACTTAATAGTGAATCTGTTCACTACTTGTTGTAGTGCATATTCACTATTAATCAGTGACCTACTTTTGACTTCTGAAAGTAGTGCATATGCACTGCTTATCAGTGAGTACATCCATGTGAATTTAAAATTTACCAGTGTAATACTTAAAAAATTCACGTGTCCTATTGACTTTCCAAAGCAGTCTTTCACACCGACAGCAATGTAGCGTCTCACACCATGTCCGTCCCCACGTCTGCTATTCTATAATTCGACTCAATTATCGCTGGGCGCATATATAAACGCATCGGCGATACTAATGGCCCAGCCCTGCGGTTTAGTCTCGTTCTCTCCTCACGTCGCGATGACGATGACGGGGAAAGGGGCAGCCAGTCGAGTAAAGGTGGGGCGGCGCGGGGGAGAATTTGTAGCCGATGGACAAAGGAAGAGAGGAAAACGATACGCCGCGTTAACGATGACGAGCCGGCCGCGTTTAATTACTCTAATGAGCAAAATGGCTGAGCGCAACGCCTGCCAATGTTGATCAGCTTGAGCGGCGAGGGCACGAGAAATTTCCCTGTATGTACGAATGCGTCAAAGTGATGGGGCCCCGCGATATGACCGTTGTGCGCCGACGATATATTTCAAGTCCAGTGTGATTGCAATATCGTTTTCGACCTGGCGGCGTGTACTTCCGGGACGCCGTTGCAGTTCGTTAGAGCGGATGGTGCTTTTTTGCAGGTTAATTCGTTGTCGCGTTTTAGTGGACTAAAAGCTTGCGAGAGCTTTGAGCTTTGGACTCTATTTATGCTTACTTGTGTGATGATGAATGAATGAGTTTATGTATATACCGGTTTTTACGAAGATAAAATCAATATTCTAAAGTAGTTTTAGCAAAATTAACACGCTTTGTGCGTTATTGGAGGCTGATTTTGTACGAAGATAGATGGTTTACTCAAAACATCAGCTTATTATGAATCGTAACAACGATATCGTTTTAAAGAATTAACCTCTATTGCCCTATATTACTCAAAACATAAAGTTACTATGAATCATAACAACGATATCGTTTTAATTCTAAATTAGTTATTTAATTTTTTTTTTCTTTTCCTTTTTTTTGAGTTACAAGACTTACATAAGTTGGTGCACTCGAGCGACTTTGAGATCCCCGTCTTGAGATTGATAATTTTGCCTAGGATTTTTATATAAGAGACAAGTTTATATTTTTGGCTATGTTTTCCATTGATTATTCATTTTTTTATTTCCTTCCATAGAAAGTTAAAAATTCGTTCAATTTAAACTTGATTCGATCTCGATAAATATGTTCGAGATGTTCGAGATCAAGTCGCAAAAATGGATTATCTCGAATGGTGTTATTTTAATAAAAAAAAAAGGAGGACCTTCATTATCATTGGGAGAAATATGACGCAACATTGCATAATAATAATTAACATTGGATATAATATTTCATTATGCATTGAATCATAATAAATTTTGCAATATAAAATTAAATTAAATTTATATTTACAATAAATATTATTCAATGTATTTTAATTCTCATTTAAATAGTAACTCGAATAAATACCGACGTGATAAATTTTCATAAGAAGATTTAACATCTAGACACGCACTCAAGAATAAAGTCATTCAAACACAGGTAACCAAGCACCTCTCCTTTGAATTCGCGTATAAATACAGTTGTGCTTTATTTACCATCACGTGAAATATCCACCGCTCCTCTCTCTCTCTCTCTCACTCGCCAGTATCAGTGGCAGCTCCGACTTAAGAGTGTTTGCCGTTTAATTACGTAGATGGCCGGCACTTTGATTTCGCCGAGGCGCGCGGCGGGCGTCTCTCTCAGTAAGAACATCATCTCGTCTGGCACGACAACAAACAAATGTAGCGATTGCCCGGACATTAACGGCGACGCGTAATTGATATATCTAATTACGGTACAAATCATACGGCGCAAACACCTCGGCGGTACGTCTGCCAGCCCTGTTTACTCGGATACGGTTTCGAGTTTGCTCGTGAAAAAATAATGTGTTTGTATACGTGTCGCTTTGTGGACGCTGTAAATAAGGAATTGCCCTTACGCTCCTGTTTATTATTATGCTTTGCGCTGCATGATTTTGTAATTTTTTTAAGTGGCAGAGCAGCTTCGAGGTGAACTTTGACGCAGAAAGGAGGCGTGAATTAGCTAGGATGGGAGATTATTTTTTGAACTTATGCTTGACGTTATTTTGTTCATTATCGCAGAGTTACGTATATTTTTGAGCAGTGCAATTTTTTTTCTAAATCTGCATCGTGGTACATATTTCTGATGAATATTAAATACACGACTGCAACAGTATATTTATTTATCAAATATTTGCATTTCCATACATTTTCATTACAGTATACATAATTCATTAAGTACGCGTGAACTGTACCAAGTATTATTTCGCATTAACATTTTTATTTAAATTATTAAATGCGTTAATTTTAAGAAAAGTGTGAGCTATCATTACTTAGCGCAAAAATATGATATGCATTATTCCGTTAGTTTAGTCATCTCTTTGAACCAGTTTTGATTGCAGGGACAAGTGGAAATCAATTTATTTATATAACTTTTTTTTAATTAAAATAATTTATTAAGATTACTGTTTACAATCTTGCTGTATTTCTAAGACTATTCTTTTTATGGTAATTGTAATGAAAAATGTCTACAATATTCATTGTTTCTTCTTTCAGGAAATGAAAGTCAACTGGGCAACGTCACCTGGAAACCAACCAAAGCAGGACACAAGCAGTGAGTATTTTTCAAACATTATTTTCTATTTTCATTTATTATGTACACGAAAAATATTTAAATAACTCCAGAATGCAATATTCAAAAACCAATTTTTAACTAGTACTGATTTCGCAACGCATTTCCGTTTTATTATCCAATTTAAATAATCCTTATCTTTGGTTACAAAAATACAAAATGTTAGCATTTCTTTCAATTCCACAACAAACTTGCATTTTTGCAATGATTTAGTGTCTTTTTAAAAAAACGAAAATGATAAGGAATGTTAACGTACATATCTTCAAAAAAGCAATGAGTCGATCTTCTGCAACCGAACTATTCTATACAGATTAATCATTATGTTGATTAACCTACTTTTAATAGTTATAATTTACTGGTATCATCAAGTTATAACTGTTGATGCTAAAGAATGTGTCTGTGTTAGTTACGTTGACTGTGAATATAATTATACTCTAAAAGCATCTGCTACAGTCTTCCACGAACAACAATATTATTCTGAAAACGGGTAAGCTGTAAATGTAAATTTGTAACTCAAAATTATCATAATAGGTAGCTAAAAAGAATAAAAACAAACTTTTATTAGACCTCGACCATCTTGTGAGGACGCAACCGATGTATGCTGTAACCTTAAAGGAGACACTTCAAACGCAAACTCAAACCCTACCAAAAGTGATGACGGCTGGTCTTGCGGCCACTGCGGAAGCGGTAAAAAAAGTAACTTCGAAGAGAAGTCCGATGCGTCTACCGGAGAATTTCCCTGGACAGTCGCTATATTGAAAAAATACGGCTATCCCGAATCCAATTACCATTGCGCGGGCACTCTGATAAATAAAAGGGTCGTTCTAACTTCCGCGCACGAAGTGCACACGTTAGTAGAGAGCTCAATTCAAAGTTTAAAATTAAATTCATGTTTATAATGTTCAACCGTGCATCACTAGATTAAATCCAGGAGGCATAATCGTGCGTGCGGGGGCGAATAACTGGAAATCTAAAAACGAGCCTCACCAAGACCTGAAAGTGGAATCGATACGCGTACATCCGAATTTCAACGGCGAGTCTTTCGTTAATAATTACGCTCTTCTAATACTCGCTGAACCGGCGAAGCCTAATACAAATGTTAATTCAATTTGCCTGGCGGATTCGAATGACGATTATCAGCCATCCGAATGCATAGAAGCAGGCTGGGGTGCAGATCGCGCTGGTAAATGAAACCAACAAAGCGCCTATTGGTGCATTAATTTACTGCGTTTATAATAAGTACCTTAAATTCTAGCTGCTAATCGAAACGATGGACGGCTCAAAAAGTCGGAATTGGACGCTGTAAACATCCGGACTTGTGAAACTGTTTATCGGATCGTTTATGATAAGGACAGTTATCGTTTGCATAAGAGTGTTTTGTGCGCTGGAGATGATCATTTGAAAAGTCCTTGCACGGTAAACTTTTATTTTTTCTCTTTATATAAATCATCCTTTTCGAAAGTTTGCAAAATCGAAGTTTTACTATTACGGGGTTCTTACAATTAGTCGCAATGTTGTTCAGCATTATTTATTATGAAAATAAAGGGTGAGACTAAAAATAATAAACAACAAAATTATAATCTAATAGTTTTTTGGGTAGTAGAACCAATTCTATCTTTTATTTTCATTATTCTGCTCTTTGTTGTTAAGTATGCTTCTTTAAGCCCAATTTTAGAAATACTTAATTACTTTACGCAGAATACATGTTCGATTTTGAAAGTCTTTCGATTGAATTGTACTTGACGTTAGGTGCAACGTCGTCTAATATTTACATCAAGTTCCAGACCGTTATTTAACCTCAATAAATATTCATTAACCGTTTCACCCATTCAGGGCAATGGAGGCAGTCCATTAATTTGTCCTCTAAAGAGAAATAAGAATAGCTACGTCCAAGTGGGAATAGCATCTATCGCCGCATGCAACCAGAACTATAAACCGGCACTCTACGCCGACGTATCAGTCGGTCGGTCATGGATAAACAGAATAATTAGCGAAAAAGGCCTGAGCCCCGATTCCTACACAGCCCGAAAGGAGTGAAGTATTAGCTGCTACAGTCGAGAAAAAAGGCCGCCGGTGCCTCGAAACAAACGAACCGGCGAAGCACACAGAGAGCATTATTTATGCCAAAATTTTCATAGTCTCGGAACGTGTCTCTGCTATCGCGGTCTATTGTTTCCACTTAATGCCGCAACTTTATTGTTTGCGTGCACATACGGGGAGCGATAAAGATGTAAATTTTTAAAGTCCTCGCACGTGCACTTTTACTTAATAGTTTCGCATTATCCATGTGCATATGCACGTATCTGATCCGTATTTTAAAGCAAACGTTTAAAAAACTTTTTTTTCCCCCGCGCCCGCGAGACAAGTTTTCGAAGTTGCGGCCAAAAGAAAGGTGTAATGAAATATCGCGAACCGGAGCTTGCTACGAAAAAACATGAAAAGTTGTTAATGCTAACCGAGTTACAGGCTAAGTTTTTTAAATATTACCTGTTGGGGTTTTATCAAGTAAATTAGTGATTGATTTCTCGCGAAATTCGTGCGATCAACAAAAATTCCCCGCGTGTAAACCTACTTGGATGCAGCGAAATATATAACTACTGAGTATAAAGACGAGAATGTGCTGTATTTTTATATTGGTATATACGGAAACAAAAGTATTGAATTTCAAGTACGTAGTAACGTAAAATTCTTCGAAAGTGCAACACTAAACTTGGCTGATCGTGTACGAAATATGCGGAATAAAATGCCGAACTACATTTTGAAAAGTAACCGCGGCAATATTATGAAATGAATTTGTAATAAAATTTAGAGCTTTCTTCTTCTGGACTATGAATACATAATGCAAGAAAAAAAAAAAAAATAAAATTGTATAAACTGGTACCTCACAGATTTTCCCTCCATTCTTCCGCCAACTTTATCAGACCCAGCTTTCCAAAAAAATGCCACCAACTCTTAATTAAACGTTTATCAGCCTTCAACGAGCAATAACACCCTTTATTCTCCGCCTACAAAGTATATGATCCGCCTTTTAACAAAAAAGTATCAATGAGTAAATAAAACCCTATGTAGTTTTACGCCTCGCGGTTTTACCCTCCCTTGCATTTATTTGTCGGCGTAAAAAAAAAAGGGCTCCTCGTGCCCGGTCTTCTAAATGCTCGCTCCTTTATGCACTCATGCGCGAGAGGCTCGCGTTCTATCCATCCTATACGAGCGGCGAGCTTCCGTCCGTTGTAACGCGCCTGCGCCCCTCCTCCTCCTCCTCACCCCGAAGACGTCGTTTTGCATTTGCGCGCAGTCTACATTCGCTTCCTTCCTTATTCTTTACGGCGGCTGGTCCCCTTTTGCATAAGTGCCCCGGAGTACGCGAGCATCTCGCCTAAGTGCGCGGCTGCTCGAAACCATTATCTCTCTCTCTCTCTCTCTCTCTCTCGCTCGGGGAGTACGCGAGTTCTCTTTTGCCCCGATGTTTATACCGACATTTGAGAGCGGGATATCGACACGGGCGAGCGCTTCCAGCCTTTTGGATATTTCTCTCTGTCTCTCTTTCTCTCTCTCTCTGTCTCTCTCGTGCTTGTTTGCTCTTTCGAGCTCTTGTGGGGACGAGGATGTTTCTGTAAGCTAGATGTGCAGGTGGATAATGTTGTTGTTTCATGTAATGTACGAGGGGATAGGATTGATGTTTGGAAATGTTTCTGGTAATAGCAATGCGCGCCACGACAATCGTTTCGCTCGTTACAACCCAAATTGAAGAGTGCGTCGCTTTATGTAAGTGAAAAGATTAGCAGGCATTTTTATGCAAGCTGCACCCTTTCTCCTCCGGCATCGCCTTTGGATAAAAAAAAATTGGCATCGAAAATCATTAAAAACGCTGCTTTACAACGACGCGCGCCAAGCAGCTGCGCCCTCTCGACCTAATGAGAGGAGCAACGAGAGAGAGAGAGGGCGGGAGGCGGAGAAAAAAAAAAAGAAGCGCAGCGCGGGGAAGACGCGGCGACAATTTACACGCTCGGTAGCGGCTGTTTGTTCGGAGACCGGTGGCAGGCGGCCGCTTGAAATTCAGTGCGCGCCGCTGGCAATATTTAACTCAGTCCCGGAAAATTCCTCTTTTTATGGACTTGTAAAGCCCGTGACGGGCACATGGGACCCTCCGATCTGCGTTCCTCGCCTCCGCGCTCTCCGCCTCTGGTTACCCTTTTGTGGGGTCGAGAGCGCAGACCGGCCCGACTGTATATCGCGCGTCTCACCTTCCTTTGCCGAAGCGCCGCTTTTTCCCGGACCGATTCGCCGTCTCGGCGCTTTTTGTGCGCCGCCCCCTTTTTCGGGAGTCGAGTTCTGCGGATGCTGGATTTTACAGGGATCGGTCGCTTGATCGGACGCTGTGGCTGAGGTGGAAGGGAGCTAAGGAATTAAGACTTGGTAGGCTAAGCGCCGTTTGCCTTTCGACGAGTTTTTAAAGAGTGATAAAAAATGAATATTTATCTTACACGTCGATTGCTAACACAATGGATTAAATTAAATGAAATCTTATCTCCAAGGCAATGGCCAGTGTACGTCAAAAAATATTTATAAAAATCTTTTAAAAATTTTATCTTTATGGACGTACTTGGCAAGACACGTCACGGCGAACTTTCTGAAAGTATCTGAAAACTGCGTCGAACAAAATACAGGGACGACCTCCGTTGAAACGGGAGATTCTTCAAATATCAACGGACTATCAACATCGGAGCTCCCAAAGAACCTGCCCGCATAACGTATCGCCGAGCTGCGCTTCAAAACAGAAGTCAGCCGGAATCGCATTACGGCCTTTGTAGTCGATATACGCAGAGAGAGAGAGAGAGAGAGAGAGAGAGGCAAATGCGTCCGAGTCCGAAGGGAGAATCGCGCATATCGGAGGCCGAACTCTCGACGGGCAGCTTTTTTATCATTCCATTTGCCGACTCCCCGAGGTGGTCATTGTCTGCGCGTTTTCAAAAGTTTAGACGGGCGACGTCGAATTACCCGACGGAATTTCTTTATTTCTTAGGCGAGTCGAGTCTCTTTTCTGTTCGGCACTCGCGACGGATAGTAAAGTTGCGAGCAGGATGTTATGGAGCGATGTTGAAAAAGTTTTATGGAGTTTGAACGGCTGGGAGAAGCTGAGTTGGCTTTTGTTTTCGGCGTTTTGAGTTTATTGATTGTGTTAGCTGATTCTGTTTTTTTTTTTTTTTTTTTTTTTGAAGAATAAAGATATGATTTATTTTTTATCATAAAAAGGATTATGATGCTATTTTAAATTTAATATCGAATAATTCCATAAAATCAAGTCGGGTGATTTACTGCGTTCATAGAATATTCGATTATCGTTCCAGTAAATTTTCGGTACAGATGCAGCCTTTGTAATGATTTTCAACAATTTTGATATTCAGCAGTTTTACAACATTAATCCTATAATTTTTCGAACTATTCAGCCCCGACGTTAAATCCACTTCTCGAAATAATTGAGCGCAAAATCATTCCACATTCATACTTTGCAACGCAATAATTCCAGCGACTAGTAATTGTACAAGCATTCAGCTCGACTCAAAGCCGCACTTTCTGCAGCGCGGCGCGCAGGCAGACTCTAAATATTCCATCAGCTCCTCGTCAAATTAACGCGCGTAATCATCATTCGCAGACCCGGAAGCATTACACGCGCGAACTACGATATCGATTCGAACTATTTACCCGGTGCCAGCCTTATTAATAAACCTGCCGGCTAATTTTCCGAATTACGCGTCGGCGTTATAATCTCAAAGCCAAAGCACAGGAAATCGAACGCGGCGCGGCCGCGTAAAACTCGCGAGACAACGGCGTCGGCGGATTCTCCGTTTTTCCTGCATTATGAATCGGCCGGGATAATCGGAGCGCCTATTTACGGGGTCGGGCACAAAGGACGCATCGCTTTGCGGCACGCACTCGGCTATTCCGTTTGGGCACACGAAGGCTCTGCCGCCCATTAAGCTGTCCGCTCCCGGCCGCGGCGACGGTCTAAGCCGCTTCCGCTCTCGCCTTTGCTATTTATGCGCTTTCTAATGCGGTTGTTGTCGTTATTAACCCGAAGCAAAGGCTCGGGACGCCCTTTTGTTTTTGCCGCCCGGGATGGACCGCAGTGTGGCATTTCTATTTTATGGCGGCTTTTTGAAGTTTGGCCGAGACGTTTAATGGTTCGAATGACGTATTCATGTAGTGTATCTTTAGCCAAGAAAAGTTTTATCAGAGCAATTGCAAATTGGAAATACCCCATTTATGACGATAAGTTGTATCTTATCTTGTAATGATTCGTAGATTGCGATCAACTCCACAGTTTTTGCCGCACTGCCAACATTCTCCAAACTAATCGAAAGAATATTTTCACCGTCAGACGTTTAATTTCTAAAAATAATAGACACCCAACGGCGCCCCGCAATATTTTCAATCATCATTCCGTAACAGTTTTTCCCCGTCACTTTACGAAGTTAAATTACCTAATTTCATTTAATACTTCGCCCGCCCCCTCCTTCGTTCGCTCGGGCCCCAGGAGAGGCGCGTGCGACCGCACAATCCATAACTCCTGTCATTTCGATGGAACCGTTAATTGATTCTAAGAGGGTCATTGTTTCTTCCCATCCCAGTTTCCTACTCGCGCAGTTTTATACGCGGACGCTTTCTCGCTCGCTGCCAGTTCCTTCAATCCGTCGCTGTCCCGCCGATACGAGGGAAGCGCCCATCGATTCATTAAGACTTAAACTCACGCGTTAGGCTAGTTAGAAAGTTATTTTCTTCGCGGGCTGCGGCAAATTACGATTTTAAGACGGAAAAACTTTTCTTCGATCGATTGAAGCTTCGACGAATCTCGCGGAAAAAAAGCTCGAGGGAGCCGCGGAGCATTTAGTGCCCCCTCCTTCCTCCTCGCGTGCGTACGCACGCGAATGATCGAGGACCGGCGCGTGCGAGCTCGCTCTCTTGCCCGGCCAATCAGGCGCGCAATCACGGCGAACTGGGTAATTTCGGCTGTCCGCTCGGCCATTAAAGTCCTTATGGTACATCCGTAGGAGGAGAGAAACGTACATACTCGAGACCTATAAAGGTTCGAAGGTTCCCGCCGCTTGTCGAAGACATAACGATGATGTCCACCGGGTGCCACATGTGCGAGTTCGTAAAAGGCACTTGAACCGACATGACGGATGCGACAATGCTGAGCACTGAAAATTTCGCTGCACCGAGATAGAATATTGTATTATTCGGTGCTGGGCGGCAGTGGAAAAAATTCAACGATGTTAATTCTCGGTCTATAAAAATGCGGTTAAAGTTAAAAAAAAAAACGTTCGAATGCTTTCTCGGCGTCTACTTTTAAAGATTGCTTATCCCCGGCACTTTCAATTAAATCCCGAGTCGGTCTACGCCTCAGATTGCGCTCGCCGCGAAAAAAGAGCCGAACAGTTAACGATCAGCGAATCGAATTACCGCGGGCGCGCAACCGTTTTTTTTTTCCCGCGGTAACTTTCCTCCTTTTTCCTTGCCGGCTCTCCTCGGCCCAAGTGATTACCGTGTACCGGGCGCCTTAACTGCTTGCGCGCCGCCGCCGCGCGGTATAAATTGACGCGCGATATTGCGTGAAGCCTGCGAAGGACACCTGTGCTACTTCCCCCCACCCCCTCCTCCCCTCCGCGCCCTAACGGCCGAACGCGCACGCAACCTCCATTTTCCTCCGTCCATTCCGGGGCCGCTATCCTTTGCCCGAGAGCGGAGAGACTCGGGGAGGAGGAGGACGTTTCTCCTCGGGTCCAAGGGGCTTAAACTGCGCTCCGGGGGGATTTCAATGGCGACGTTAAATTTCTCGTTGCTCTGTCGCGATTTTAAATACGTGTCGATGACGGGGCATTTCGCGAGGGAAACGGTTTGTCAAATTCGGGCGCGAGTCGCTTGAAGACTCGAGGGATATTTAGCGTTTTAAATGTTTAAGGTCGGAGAGGTTAAATTTTCGAATTAAGAAATGAAATGTAAAAATTTATATACCGAAGTTGGTTTGAAAGTGTCTAAGAACAAACGGTGTTCCTTTCGTTGAGACAAAGTCTGTTCGACTGGTCATGCAAAGGCTCCCTCGAATTTTTTTTTAATTTTTTTTTTATTCAATTCTTAAAAATGTTTATATGAAAATATAGAAATATAAAAATTTATTAATCAAAGTGGCTTACCGTAATTAGCATTACAAATTAGCAAAAATATTTCAATCAACCGGGGGCTTCAGGCAGATTCAATAAAAATCGTTTAGCGAAAATTAACCAAAATTAGACTTGGGCTCGACGCGCCGCGTGCGGCTTGCCTTTCTCTCTCCCGACCAGTCGAAGCCCGGCGAAATCGATCGCGCGGAGAGCGAAGCTTGCCGATGGCATTTGCGGCGCGACCGAGCAAGCGGTTTCACCCCCTCCTCCCCCGAAATACGAGAGTCGCCGCCACTGCTGTCCCGCCTCTCTCTCTCTCTCTCTCTGCCTGCGCGTTCAAATCGAGAGATCGCATCGGACTGGAATTTCGTGCGCGCCGAAGCCTCTCCGATGATCGCGCCGATAGAATTCGCGAGCGGCTCGCGGGGGGCTCTTTTGCCGAAATTCGGGGCCGGTTTGCGAAGCTTTATTATACGGGGCAAATGACGTTTTGATAATATATCCCCCCGCGCGCCGCGCGCGCAAGTCGGCGTCAGGATCTGAGTTTGATTTGCGCGGCCGAAACGTTTCGGCGCTCCGACTCCGCGACTTGCCAGTCAATTCAATTATAACAGTTTAATCAAGCACGCGCCCGTGGCGGCGTCGGATTTCCTTCGCGGGGCTGACTTTCCGCGTGCAGCGTCGATCAATCAAACGCATTCGCTCTCTTCGTTCGGCCTTTGCGGAAAAAGGAGAGGGGGAGGGGGAAGCTGGGGATAATAATGGGAATGTTCGGGAAATCCGAGCGATGATGATTGGGTTTAAGTTTTTGTAGGAGATTCAGAATCGAATTGAGGTTTGTAAGCAGATTTGGTATAATTTTGAAGGGCTGCTTAAGTAGAAGGGTAGGGGTTCGGTCAGACGGGAGTATAGTATAGGTTTGTAATGCAGTTGAATTATTGTTTCTAATATAAATTTTATTGAAAAGATAAACAAATATATCATATTATTAATGCAGCTATATGAAACGAAATAAATTGAACATTTATTCATTTAACATTTCCCTTTTAGAATTATTTTACAGATAAATCACTCTGCACATAAAATTGATGGCGTATAACTTTAGTGCTCCAACAAATAACGTTCCTAAAATAGAAAAAAAAAAAAAAAAAAAAACGCCGCAGCACAGATAACCAATCGGCTCACTAATCTCTGCAATATCTGCATATCCCAAATATTTAAAAGGAGTATCGCTTTCCGCCTTCCGCGTTTCATCTCCAGCGGCGCAAGAACGAAGCAGGCACAAAGAGGAGAGCCAGCAGAATCGAAAGCCAAAGAGTAAAAACCGACGTGGACTACCTGCCAGTCAGAAAAATATTGTTTTTCCGCCCTGCGGCGTTCGCGCTTTCTTTCGTTAACTGAAGGGAACGACGGGGGGAAGAGAGAACGAGCAATCCTGAAATCGAAGTGGGCCGCCGCCGCCGCCGTTGCATTTTTACGGCAGCCGAGGAACAAAGGAACGTAAGGGGATAAATTTTAACGACTGTTTTCTTTGGATCACTTTGAAAGATCCTCCGGGGCACTTTTGTTCCGCGTCTCGGTCGCGCTTTTGATATATCTGCCTTTTTGAATTCTCTTTGTAGCTCTTTTCTTTATTATTGAAGGATTAATAGATTATCGTAATTTTGGTGTTCAGCACAGGAATCTAAACTAGATTTCGAATTGAAGAATTTTCTTTTCAATTAAAATAGTAAAGTTATATAACCATATAGTTTATTTATTCTTTGCTTCTCAGCGTAGTAATTCTAATCAATAAGTAATTAACAGGAACAAAAAAGGCAATGCTTTCTCTAACAAACTCTCAGAAGAGATTCAGATTGTGCCTTAAAACCCCACACGTCTACTCGTCGCACACAAGCCCACTTTCCACGCTCGAAAAAATTCAGCCCGACTCCCGGCCGGATCTCCTAATCCTCCCCGCTCCAAGGCCTCGGCTTCTTTATCCCGGCAGTTGGGCGCATTCCCGCGGAAGGCAACCTCTTATTTATCCTTCCTTGCCCTCCGGCCGACTCCGTCTGCCGAAAAATCACAAATTCCGAGATCGGTTTATTCTGCTCGGCTTCGATTACTCTCTCTCCCCTCCCTCTGCAGTTGCGGGAAGCGCTTTGAATCGAAGCCGCTTCTCGGGGGACTATTTATTGTTTAATGGCTTCCTAATGCCGCGCTCGAGTTTTATCGAGCGTGCGTCGGTATTTAAAGGAAAGTATCCTGTTTTTTGGATTTGTTTCTTGAGACACTGCTTGGCTGGGCAGTTTATATTTGCGTATATAGTTGCGATTGGATTCAGGAGTGAGAAGGCTACTTTTAACTGGACAGGAGCTTCCTAAAGAAACGAACGGTGCTTTTCTTCATTAGCTCTTTGGTGTCGAAGTTCATTTGTCCAATTTTTCATCGTCACAAAAATGGACGTAATTTGGCATTCAAGATTCGTGTGTAAGCCCGTAAAGTCTTTTTACGTTTGTCGTTAATATTTTAGCTTCCGCGTAAGCACTTAGATTCATACGATTACGCAACCTGAATGTTTCACAGGCCCGAGACTGAAAACGTAAATCTTTGACACTACGCTCATTCCCCGATTACTTCTCCCGCCTCGCCCTCTCTCATTATCCTACACTTCTCGGCATCTCTCTAACCCCCCCCCTCCTCCTCTGCGAAGCGGCAAAGTTCACATACACCAAGCAGTAGGGACATCACGCTTACATTTTTCATGGCTGGCATGACCCGGGCACACCCCGACTTCTCTCTCTCTCTCTCTCTCTCTCTCTTCCTTTCCGCCTGTGCCGTTTGTTCTCCCTAAGGAGATACACACGCGGCCAGTGTCTGTCAGTCTTTTTCGGTCATTTGCCATTTTAAAGCTTAACGAGTCCTACAGAAAGAGAGGGACGGAGGGAGAGAGAGAGAGAGAGAAAGAGAGAGAGAGCGGCATGTCGGACGTCCCCGGTGCGCAATAAGTCAGCCGACATAAATAAGTCGCGTTTTTCTCCCCGCGAGGGACCGACGTCAACCACCCCGTCCGTCCCTTCCACATCCGTCCTCCGCTGCTTTCTGCCGCTCTCTTTACTTTTTCCCTTTCGCATCGGTGACTGCACGTCGCGCGCGCGGAAAATGATGCTTGGCTTTGACGTTCGGGAAGTTCGTCTTTTCCTAAGGGTGTTGCGCACCTTGATCTTGTTTAGCTTTTGTTACAGATTGAGGCGGAAAGTTTTGAGTAGCTGGTATCAATTATCGTTATGGTTTAGGTGAAAGATAATATCGTTTTTTTCTAATTCACGACGAGTAAATAATTTCATTTTACGTATTTATTGCATCCTACGATTAAACTATAAAAGCGTATCCGAATGAAGCATTCAAACTAGATGGCAAGTACTATTGTAAGCCTTCAGCTATCAAAAAAGCTTCCAAAAAAAAAAAAAAAAATCGAATAAGTCACACCCAGCTGAAATAAAATGACATCACACTCAAGGGCGCGCCGCAGCATGAATTTTATTTACACCTTTTCAGCAATGACAGCTACTCCAATTCCTACCGCCTCCTCCGCCTCCATTGTGGTAATTGAAAAAAAAGAGAGGCCAAAAAAAAAAAAAAATGCCGGCACGCACGACGAAATCCCGCCGCTGCCTTTGACGCTCCCTCCGGTGTAAACGGGGCGGCCGATTCGCCGAGCAATTTTCCATTTTCCCACAGATTACAGCCCGCGGGTGACATTTCATTTTTAAATACACCAAAGGAGTTTAATAAATACTCTTTTCGCGGAGAGAGGCACCGAAAAAATTGCGTCCCGCGGCTCGACAAAGGATTTATTTCCGCGCATCGATGGAAAATAGATGATCCCGTTTCACTGCCGGCGCTGAAAGTCATTTTTTTTTTTTTCATCCGGCTGTGTATCGAGTGACGTAAAGAAGAGGACGCGTGATTGGCGTTGTTAATTGATTGGAGATCAAAGGGTAATGGCTGTCGATGATACCGCTTGGAAAGGTTACTCGTGTAACGTCTTTGTTGCCCAATTTTTTTCTTTTTTTTTTTTAACGAGGCCTGCTGAGTGGCGACTGACTATTTCGCGACCAAGGAAGTTTCATCGAGCTGTGGAATTAGGAGCGCGGATTTCATGTACTTTCAGCAAAATTGATGACTCGAGCTATTTTCAATTATCGATTTTAATATACGCCATAACAATACGAACGTCATTAAAAGGTCGCATTATCGCGCGATTAAATTTACGTTATTAACTTGCTCAGTTAGCTTTAGCAGGAATTCACGAGGTTTTCTTTTTTTTTCTGAAAATCTAATTAGCTAATTATCAGTAGATAAAATCGCTAAAATAATTCACAATCGGACAATTCAATTATTCTCCGCGAAAAGATAGAGGTATCGATCCGAAAAGCGAATCGTAGCGCCCCGCGAACATTAGCTAACGGCGCACACAATTGCAGACATCGAATTCGCGTAGTGCTTTTATGCTTTTCCGCTTCCTCGCGTCGGTAGACACGCATTGTACTGCACATCGTATGCAGGAGAACAAAATGCCGAGGCATGTTGGATACATTAACTTGATTAAAGTCTGCATTCCCCTATACTTCGCCGATCTGCTGTCAAGAAGCTTTTCGTTACGCTCGGCGAGGATGGCCTCAAGGCGAGGATGGCCTCCAGCCGAGGGTGGGTGTTCGCTTTCTTTGAAAATAACGGCTTTTTAATGTGGATATTGTGCGAGAATTAGTAATAACGTAAATCAAAATGCTTCGGGCTGATGAAGTTTACCGTAAATTGGCAAAGAGCTGCTGTGTTTTATCAATATGATACGTATTAATAATTACGTAATAAATTTCCTGGAAAGGGTTAAATCAGCAAAAATTTCAGACGCCGCACAAGTTTTGCTCTAATCAACATCACTCCTATCACACCGACGCAACGCTTCACTCGATCCCGATTAACCCCCCGAACATCCAAATAAAGTCGATATTATTCCAGGCCGAAATTGGCGGAGATTCTCGAAGTCTCTCTCTCTCCGGAGAAGGGCTGCGCTTTCTCCCGGCGCGTGCATACATGTATATGAAAAGGGCAGTTTACGACGCCCATAAAGATTACGGAACGACGGGGCAGGACTCCCTGCGCGTGCACTTGACTCCGGTGTCCCTCGGCGCGAGCCGCGTAAGAAGCGACGCTCCGTCGAGTGGTCGCGTAGTTTTCAAGAGCAGTCAGAGAGTGGGCTGAGTGTTTTTTGTCTGTTGAAGTTCTTCTGAACGGTAAATGTGGGATTAAGTTGGCTACTGTATAAAGCCGGCTAATATATAAAGTAACAAAGCTTGTCAAAATGAGGAGCGTTACCGAATGAACGAAAATTTAAGTATAATTGTGTTATACTTATCAATTGACGATGAAAGTTAATATTTATTGACTTGTTGGAGGACCTTCATGAAATCTCCTCTATCAAATATGGCTTAAATAAACATTATAGGTTTCTAAAATACTATTTAGGTGGTCTTGTTTTTAATTTTTTAATATTTATTTATTATTCCATATATCTGTCTTTTAAAAACATTTTTGTATTCTTCATTATATTAAAAATCTTTCAATCTCTGTTCATTAATATAAAAAATTAGTATAACAATAACAAAATAAAATGACATGTCTTTATCACTTTAACTGCCACATTTATTTTTCGTTAAGCCAGTTTGACGTGAAAAACAATGAAATCCGCCGAAGCTGAGTAATTTTTAAAAACAATAAAACATTTCATTTACGCCCACGCGTACCGACCGAATACACCAAACTCCCCGTGACCGAAAATGAATTCTCCTAAACAGAAAACCCGCCGCCGCGCGAAATCAAACCCTCTTTCTCCGCCAATAATTATAACCACCGACAAAAAAACGCACGCGCCCGGCAAATTTCCCAGCAGACTCGAGCCCGCGCTCCCGCGCCTGTTTTCGCCGCCGGAAGACCCCTCGAAAAAAATTGATTCCAGCCCCCGTGTTCCTCGCGCTCCGCGCGCCGAGCTCCCGTATGCAGCGCAACGCCGCAGCGACCAAAGTGTTTTACTCTCAATTATTTTTTTTCCTCCGGGCAGCGCGCCCGCGCGCGTGTGGATTAACGTGCGGCTTCGCCCCGGGGGGACTAACGTTCCAAAAAATAGAAAAAACCCGCCGCGCGGAAAAAATAAAGCGAGAGAGAGAGAGAGAGAGAGAGAGAGAAGCAGAATCGGCCGAAATTTGCATGAGAGCCGACAGCAGGCGTGCGGTAAAAATGCAAATTTTGCGATATGCGCGAGCGCCCGAAAAGAGAGCTGCTGGTCCGAGCAAGAATGAAACTCCTGTACATGCGGGAGAGGCGCCTCTCTCTCTCTCTCTTTGTTTTCGGCGATGCTCACACCCTGTTGCCGTCTCGCTCTTTTTCACGGCGAGTTCTTTAGTGCCATAGTAAAATATCGGTTTTTATTAGGCAGTTTTTGCGAAGGGAAAGTGTTCAAGATCTGACGGATTTCTGATCTGAAAGGTAAACCTATGTAACCTTTATCGTTCTTTGGAGTTCATAAAAAAGAGTTTGATGGACAAGCTTATCTTCGAATTTAAAGAATGGCGGGAAAATCTGTTCATGGTGAACTGAAAAATCAAATTTTCAATCACTAATATATATATATATTTTTTTTTAAGCTTGGTTTTAACGAATAAAGCATATTTTTAACCAATTAATATATATTCCGTACGGGCAATAAATATTGTTTTTGAATATTTTGAAATTTAATTACACTCATCTAGTCCACCACTAAATTATTGTCCGATTTCATCGCATTTGTGTTCACGTGAAGATTTAATGTAAACATGATTTGATTGTTTAAGCAAACTCTATTTGTTATCTACTCTTCCGTTATCTAATTTGTAGTGTAAATTGAGTTTATTACATCATATAACTAAAACTATTATTCAGAGTAATCATAATATTAGTTATAAACTGCAATAAAAATAATTCACTGTTACGTCAAATCTAAAATTTATTATTTATGCCGCGTAAATAACTCTATAATCAATCATATCTAATTATACTTTACGCCAAATCGAATCTTTATTAATCTTTCATACAATAATAAGTGCAGCGATTCACAGCAAATCCATCCGCATACATACCGGCGAATTTCTAGAATACATTTAAACTGCTACCCAGTGTCTCCGGCGAAGCTCTTGGGGCGCGTTGTCGTAGATTTCCTGCAGCGTAGTCGGGGCGCTCGCGATATCCGGACGGAAAATATAATTGGCGCAGGGGATGCGCTCTTTTTCTCTCGCTCTCTCTCTCTTTGTGGCTGTCTGTAGTCGCGGTGCTCGTTAATGAAATTAATGTTTTGCCTACGGGATAATCCAGTTTGGCCGTGTTTTCTTCCTTTCTTTTAGATCCTCCGAGTAAACTCTCTTTTGTTGATCCCCGGCTTTTTTTTCTAAAGTAAATGAATGAATTATCAAGTCTGAATACTTGTGATCAGGAGCTTTTTGTTCTGTTTTCGATCCTTTGTTGGGGGAGCTTTAATTAGCGGAAAAAATTGTTTAATGCGCGTTTTTACTTTAGGATTAATTATAAGTGCATAGACGGAACCTTGTTACGGGTTGGTTAATATAATAGAGCCAAAAGTTGAAATTTTTTTTAGTGTGAATTGAAAATAATTCTTTTGGAACAGTGCCATGTAAATATAAGAATATTATCTGTAAATTTGGAAAAAGAATTAGTTAAATTTTTTAAAAAACTATTATACTATATTGAAAATTTGTAAAGTTAAATAACCCTTCTAAATATGGAAATTGGAAAATTACATATTTTACTGTTTTTTTTAAGCCTTATTTAAAAAAAAAGTAGCGGCAGAGGAAGAATCTTCGATTACTCGAGGAATTATCCGACGTTCTCGACCAACGCCAAAATTCAAAAGCCAATCGCACTGTTTAACAACGGCACAAAATTCATGCGTTAACGAAAATGCCCACACATCCGGCAAAGCGATTTAAATGTAAATGCATCCGGGAGGAAATTCTTATTATCGACGCGCTCCGAAAAAGGAGGACAGACGACGGAAAGAGCTTCCACGCTAACGTACGAGGCTTTTCAATTGGCTTTCCCATCGAAACGGTAAACGGCATCGGATATAAATTAGACGGGGGAAAAGCCCCCTTGTTCCAGATTTGTTGTTACGCCTCTCTCTCTCTCTCTCTCTCGCTCTCTCCTGAAAAAAACTGCAACTTCATAAATTAAGTCGACGGCCTTTTTTTTTTGAACGCTCGACTCGCTCGCATATATTCCGCGGCACTTCGGTTCCGCTGTCTCGAATATCGAAAACGTATAAACCTGGCACGGATATGCAAATGCGGCCGCGCGAACGTCTCTTCAGCGGCAGTTCGGTGTGTCGGAAAAATGGATGGAAGGGGGGGGGGAATAGAGAGAGACAATGCCGAGAGCGAGGGAAGAATCGAAGAAAGCCGGAGGAAGTTCGAGGTAAACGGGGGGAAAGAGAAGGAGAGGCCATATATTATCTGTTCATTTTAGTAGCGTCTGAAAACTTTTTTTCGAGTTCACTTTGTGCATGTAATAATTATTAATGCCGTTTAAAGTGCAGGATTCTACGGGAATGGGTAAAGGAACAGAAACTTGTTACCTCTTCCGTTGTTTTATCCTGTTTCAATGTGACATTATATTAAGAGACATATAACGTTACTGCGTATTATTGATTTTTTTTTTAAATTTTTTGAAAAATGCATCATATTTTTCGTATGAATTCTTTATTCATTTTTTTGAAATATATTTTAAATTTTCTTACAAAATATTTTGAAAATTATTCCTGCATGAAATCACCATCAGTTCAATACGTTACAAAGAGGAATCTAGAAAATATTGACGTATTACATTTAAGTGAAAATTAATTTTAGGAAATAAGAAGTTTTAACATTTATCTTAATAATTTTATAAAAAAATAATATATGTATACTTTATACTACCGGTTCAGAACAGAAAATTGTTAGAAAATAGTAAACATAATTCTTTTATGCAAGATTGTAAAGTAATAATCAATCAAAAGAAAATAGATATATAGGCAAAGAACCCACATATTACAAACAAAAGTAATAAATTGAGAAAACAAAAGCGCGACCAATCGAACAAATGATTTCGCGCGAGTAGTAGGGGGAAGGTCCGGCGTATTCATTCGGTTAGTTTTGCACATCCTCCGAGGGAGTCGACGGACTCCGTAAGTGTACGGACATTTCCGGCTATGAGTACGCGTACATGGCACTAATTTAAGCTTCGAGTAAAAAATAGAAAATTATTTTAAGTTCCAAGGCAGGGTCTGTCTGCAATGTCTTATTGACGAGTCCGGTTGGTAAATCCGGAATATAACGGAATTTACAATATATAAGAATCGTTCGTTGACCACGTTAATTCAGTGGAAGAGCGGTGATCTATTAGGGGGATGGGGACAATTCTTAAGATTTATCTTTTGGTAAATTAATTATTATAAAAATAATTTAGACTTGCTAAAAGCAGTTCAATTAACGACCCAATAGTGCGACTTTATATGGTCCCCCCGTTGGATCCACATCACCCCAATAATATTTCACACAAAGCTCTCATTAATTTGACACTGCCTATCAATCCAAAATAACGCCTTCCGCCTTTAAAATTAGTTCACCAATAGCCCCATAAAAGTCACCTCCTCCGGAAAAGAGTGCGCCGAATCCAGAAAATTAGCGGGTCACTTTGAACAAAGAGTGGCAAACAAACGAGCCTTCCCGGCTCGGGCTTTGCATGGACGGGCTCGCTCAATTTCCGGATTTTCGCGCCGGGATTTGATTGGGGCGGGTCGGCGGGAGCTTGTCGGGCCATTGTGCATCACGCGAGAACTGTCCGCCCCTCCTCCCCCGCGCCGTGTTCGCGCGGAACAATGACCCTCCTCCACCCCGCGGAGAGGCGCGCAAAAAAAAAAACGAGAGCCGAGGAGGAACCGATGGCTCACTATTTCCAGGGGACGCGTTGACGCCTCGGCGAACGCTGGATTGGAGCTCTTTCCGGGGAGCAGGCTTTCAAGACGTGCTTTATTGGCGCGGCTTGGGTAAACGATAGTCGGGTACGTTTTATTCGGGATGATTGATATTTTCGGACAAGTTTTCGGTGCTGGTAGAAAGGAAGGTTTAATGAATGGGGGATTGTTTTGAATGAATGAGTTATTCTTGTGTGAAAATGATTAATAAATTGCTTAAAATCAATTGATAATCTATTTACACCGGATAAGATGATTTGAAATTTAAATATCTAACTTTTTATACAAAGTTAAATAACGATGCATTTGCCAAAAATTATTTGTATTTTTTGAAATTAAAGAAACTTTCTTCACAACTAATTTTGAGAAAACCAAATGAATAAAAGTGCAGTGGTTGAACGAACAGGATATTTATTATGTAAGAATAATTATACATTTACAGAAGAATTATTCAATTTATTCAACACAGACAGCATCTAAATCTTAAATGATTCCAATTTAGGCGAGACTTCAAGTATGCGCAAAATTATACAGTCCTCAAAATGAAACACCCGGACCTTAAATTTCCTTAAATTAAGCGTTACCTTGTAACACTCAGTACAAACAAGCTTAAAAAAAACGAGCAGATCGAACCCGTAGACAAGGCAATGCATCCGGCGCACCGAGAGAGATTCGAACGCGCGCCGCGCACAGTTTTCCCTCGCAGACACGCGTCGCTTCCAGATGCCGTGGCTACGCTTAAGCTCTGCGTTTATTAAATTCATTTATCTTTCGGGGCGAAAATCATGCTTGTAACGTGTCCCCGCCTCTAATTGGACGCATTAAAAATAATTCTCCGCGCGCCTTGACGCGCCGCGGCCGCCTCGTTCCGCCCGCTATTTTGTATTCCGCCGTATTTTCTCCTCGTTTCGTATTGTTTTTCGGCCGGCCCGCCGTTGTTTATACCCTTTTTTTTCGGTGGCCAAATGCGCGTGCGTTCAACATCTACGAGCCCCGCGGCTCTTTTGAATTCGAGACGAGTTTAGTCTGCGCGACGTACCGCTCTGAGCTACCGGCTTTTCATTGCAACTGCGCTTGTTTTTTTTTCCCCGGTTTGTTTTTATTTTCCGCTGCCTTTTTTCTATTCTATTTTGTTTGCTTCTGCTGCCCCTCTCTTTTTTTTCCCCCCAGGTTGCTGCGGGTTTCAGAATCGGAAGGAGCGCAACTCCAATGCGAAGAGGCCGCGTTAATTATTATTTTTAAATTCATTTTTACGGCAGAAATTTTCGAGCTGCGCATCTCGATGGAATTATTTGGAATCGATAGCCTGCAGTTAAAACAATTTTCAAGAGAATGTAATTTGACAAAGCTAATTACAGCTTGTAATTCGATTTATCTGTACGAAATCTGGACTCGGTAAGTAAATGAGAAATCGGATATTCAATAGCTCGACAAAAGAATGTTTTATATATCGCGATATTAAAACTGAAATATGCAACTTTGTATATAAAGTATGATAATAATCTAGAATCAATTTTTCATTAAAAACTACAAAGCATAATATTCTGATCGCACATATTTTATCAGCAGCCCTCCATAATATTTTATGAAATATTTCCGCCCTCTTGCTTATCTCTGGAATCACGTTCATAAATTCGAAATTATGATGAAAATGTTTAAACTCGACCCTTCAACATTCATTGCCGTATTTGAAAAATACCGTGAAAAGCCTTCAATTCTCATTAATCATTCGGTTTTGTCAATTAAACGAAAGTACGTCAATTAAAACGACTCCCATATAAAAATACCTCCTTCTCTCGACTCGCAATCAATCGCCGTTTATTAAATAACATATCCTCCCCCCAAAAAAAGATCGAAATCGAACTCGAGTGCAGCACTTCGAGGTAGGGAGCGGCGCCGAGAGCGGCTCACTTCTTACCGCGCAGTCACTCTCCGGATCGAATGTGTTTGGGGACGTAAGTACTGCATCCGGACGATACATATTTATGACGCGCGCACAGTCGGGACTCGTATCCCTAAGTAGAAGGGGATTATTTGCAAAGCAAATAGCGCGGAGAGCGCGGCGCTAAGTGGCCCGAGAGAAGCGACTTATACGCAAGTATTATATACGTCCCCCGCCTAATCCGTGGCCTAGGAATTTTACGATCTGCACGTTTCGGGGTGGCGGCTGTTGCAGTGCCACTTTTCAGGGGGTATAAGAAGGCTGCGTTTTGGGATTTGGATTTTCTTGGTGGGCTTTTTGGTGTCTGTTGCGGGCTTTGCAGTGGTTTCAATTTAAGCACGTAAAGTTTCTTGTTTTCAAGTGATTCTGGTTTCTCGATTTGGCAATAAGATTGTTGAGCTGAATTTAGAAATGCACATGTAACGAGAGAACAATTAATATGAACCAAGAATATTTATTATTTTTTTTTTATTAAATTTCGTTAATTTAATTTTCATTCAAATACGGCATACGCATAATGTCAAACAATTTCAATTTGATAGTATTTTTTTTATAAAATAACTGACACCGAAACAAATTGTAATTATTGATAAGTTAATAAAATGTGCACACTGCATGTTTTAATTTTGTTGAAAGCATTTTCCAAACTTTATATATTTCATAAGATATAAAATATTCAACGTTTAATCAAGCAACAAAACATTCATGAAATTGAAAACCTACAGGAACTTAATAAAAAAAAAAAAAAAACCAACATTCAATTGAATAACAATCACCCGATTAACCAATAGAATAAAATCCTATCAAGCGGTCCCGAAAAACTCCTCCAGCAGCTTATTCGTCTTTAAGGGGTCAGTCGAGGGGTCGCCGAAGCAGCTCGCCGGCGATGAATGGGGTGTTAGCGAAACACGGTATAAACGCCAACGCAGCCGGGGCACATTCGCGCGTCGGTCAGCGCGCGCGGAGCAATTCCGTCGCTGCACAATTGCGCGCGCTGCGCACAGTCGCGAAAGTCAAATCCGTTTACAAAGCACTCGAGGCCGGGTAAGAGTCCATTGTTGGCCGGACGCCGAGCGGCGCCTTTCTTGGTTTACGCATCGCCGAAGGGACGCTGGCCTGCTCTGTTTCCGTCTGCTTGGGTTAAGAGGATTTTCGGGTTTGATGTGATGTTTCAGTATTGCGCTGTGGTGAATCTTTTTTCGGATCGACGGTGGGAAATTTTCGAGTATGGAATGCTTATTGCGTTGTCGTACGTGAATTTCAACGCGTGTTTAGAAATTTGTTATTTCTAGTTTATTGTCACAGTCTGCCAATCAAAATATTAACTTAAATACTGGCCTCTAGTTTGGTTCATATAACCGCACTATTGTTGAATCAAACAGCAGTGCATTACTAACTAAAGTGCGTAAATATTTGATTGAAATACGATCCGCACCGGCGGATAACAAGTGGCGCGCATTCGCAGCTTTATTGTCTTCGAAATTCACGCAAACGCGATTGAAGTTTTCACTTCAACATCGGAACCAATACACGATCTCTAATTTCTGTAATCAACGAGTACTGAATTATTTCGATATTCAATTCGTGTACAACCGCAGTTTAGCCAAGGATTACCCGATGCAAGTCCCTTAAGACCGTCTTACAGGAACAATAATTCAAGCCCCCCTCACAATTCAGGCTGATCCGAATCCGAGCACTTCAGCACAATATCGCCTTCTTTCCCGGCCCTAATGCGATCAGTGTATTGTCAACGCGTGAAACGGCCTGTGTACATCTCCAGCCGTCCTCTCCCCTCCGATCCATAATCATCTTAGGAGCAGAGGCTAACCATCCGGAGCGACAGCCGACTAAGCACACGGACTGCGACTTGCGAGTACGTACACACCGAAGCCGTCTTATCGCGTATTCACGATGGCTAACTCCCGGGCCTTTGGCCCAGGGGCTCTCAACGAGCTCGCATAAATTATTCAGGCCTCGTCGCCGCCGTAGGCGCACTTTGGCTGCAGCCACCGGGACGTCCTAATACCGATCTCTCTCTCTCTCCTCTCTCTCCTCTCTCGAATATTCGAGCTGGCTCTCTGGCAAGGAGGAGGAAAGAAAGAGTCCGCGATACCGACACCTGCTCGACTGCGCCGCGATCGCGCGCAAGCCAATTTCATAAATATATATAGCTGCGCGGGTCGCCCGTGTACCGATGCATTTCGCGAGCCGCGCGTGAGGCGGCTGCGGGAGCAGGGGAAACTGACCTTATTGGCCTATTTTTGGAGACTCGCGCTTGCTGTACTCTGTTTGTTTTGACTTCCGTTTTAATATTTGGGGCGAGGGCTGGAATAATTAGGTTTGTGGAGTCTGTGTGCGATTTAAAGCGTCTTTTTTCTTCTGTATTTAACAAAATTTTTCGTAGGAACGGACGGAATATATTTTAAATTGAGATATTAAATGAAGGTAACACATGAATTGTTTCACAAAAGGGAATTGTTTAAAAGAAGGCAAAATACTGAGAAATACAAGCTTTTAGAAACAGACGTTAATTAAAATGCTGATTTCAACATTTTTGCAATTCAACAAAACAATTATTACATTTTTTAACTTACTTCCTTTGTAAAAGACGACTTTATTGAAGTTCTTCAAATTTTTAATGATTTTAAATAGAGCTTTTTAAAAGAGCTTGTTAAAGAAATACTTGGCTTTTACTAATTTCAAACAAAACTGCTGAGCACTTATAAAACAAACAAGGGGAAACTTGCAATGGACTAATTCTTCCAGTTTGCAAACACAAATGTTTAACACTTTCATTTATTTCTTTTCAACTTCATGCTTTCTGGAAGGTGAAGCAATTATAATGAATACTCATAAATCACTGTCTTTTGTAAAACTTTTATAAAACTATTTACTTTTGAAAGTGAACATACTACTTTCGAGTTTTATCGTCGGTTTACCTCTTTATCCGATACAGACCAATTTTTCTCAGTCACTTTCAGTACTTCTCTCCATCCTGATGTTTAAGTTAATTTCAGTCGTTACCAGAGAATTTTCAAATTTTTGCAAACGCAATTAAATAAACGAAAATTCACGTAGTGGAAGAACAAAGCGCTAAAGTACGTATAGCTTAATTATGCTTAAAACTTCAGCACATAATCAGCGATTATTCTCAAGTCTAATCCTTATTTACCCAGTAATTAATACAAACGTTATCCGCCTAATTTTCAAAAATTCCCCCCGCAAGTAAGCTCGGCGACTCCTTACATTATAAGTACGGCCTGAAGCTCTCGCGCGCTTCCATTTCGCGTAGCTTCATCTTCATTCAAAAAAATCCAGCCGCGCCATTTACGTACATCTCGCGGTCCGTGTTTTTCTCCCCCCCCCCCCCTCGAGTCAAAAACGAAGACGAAGCGGGTTCGCAGGCGTGGAAGGAAAAAAAGGGCTCCTTACCCCCAACAGCCTTACTTAATGCGAATGTATGGAGCTTCGTGTCCCTTTTTTTTTTTTAAGCGCAGTCCGTAATTATGAAATAACCCGGGCTCGGATCAACTTTGCACCCCCTCTGTTACAGCGCTGGTTCCCCGACGAGTTCTTATTGTCTGAGCGTCTATTTCGCGCGAATTAAGGCTCGGCGCTCCTGTTTTTGTCGCCGAGCAGAAGCGCTGCGTCGCTCTCGTTGGGAGCTTTCATTTTTGCCCGGCGCGAAGGAGGAAGAGTAAAGACAACCGCGAACGGCAATTAGAAAGCCGCGGGGATCGGGGTTGACTGTGCGTTTTTGTTTGGATGCTCGGGCACGAGTGTGTAATTATAAACATACGACGAAACTTTAATTATTATTTGAGAGAAAATTGTAAGAGTAATAATTTTAAGTAAATAACTGCACTAATATTATTCATACGATGGATAATTATTAAAACGGCAAAAACACTGTGCGATTAACTAAAACACTTTTTTAAAATAAATTCCGTCGAAATAATGTTGAAAAATGTTATTTTTATACTTTTTTTATTATCAAATTAATGTTCGAACTGATAATTTAAGTAGCTTTATCAATCTCCGGTTAATATCCGCCGTAAAATTTAGTTTTAGTACCTATTGTGCCGCACTGAATAATTTCATGGGGATATTATGGAAATTCCCCGGTTACACTCTATCAATAAGATAACACAGTTCTGACACAAGACACTAATGTGACGAAGTAATCGAGAACAGCAACAAAATTTTCGCGACATACGTGACGCGCGGCTGGTGCATTAACTTGCAACTCCATCAAGGACTCCGTTACATCATATCGCTTCGGCAACTTGATTCGAAATTTCAGCATTACCCCAACTTGTCAAACTCCTAACAAACCGCGCTCGCGGAGAGGCCGCTGTTTACCATTTGGAAAACGAGAGACCCCCAGAAACATTAGCGCATGATTATTCATGACCACGTGCGTATCGATTTTCGGAATTCGTAAATATGCGCGCTTTCGTTTCGTTGCGTAATATTGGGAAACAGGAGATGTAAGCCCTGAAAGCCCAGCTCTGGATAAATAAATGGATATAGTTTCTCAAGAGAATTCGAATAATATTGGTGAATTATTTTAAATCCCATCAGCAGCAGATTCTAACTGTTAAGCTATTAAATGTAGATATTAGTTTATACCCCATTTCTGTCTAGTGCAGTCTTAAGTAAGATTAAAGCAAGTCATTCGCCTGCCCTTATTAAAAAACAAAAACAAGTCGTTCCTAACTCCAAAAAGCTCGCTCGTCAAAAGCGCAAAATCGACATACCAGCATGCAGGATTGCTTCGATATACAACTTTATACATAATAATCCAGCGCAGCCGACAAGCCCGCTCAAAATAGAGAATCGCATAGCGCGACGGAGCTCGCTCCGTCACTTGGTTTAACTTGATTGAAAATTCCAGCTTTGGCGGCGCGCGAGCGAATTTGTCGAACTCGTAATAAATGACGCGAGAGCCAGAGGGAGAGAGGAGTTGATATTTGCGTCGCGCGGGCCCCGGCAACTCCAAAATATTCCGCGCGCACATATATATGTATACATCGCGCTGCAGCGCGGCGGTCAAAGTCGAGAGAGTAGTTAGGAGGGTTAAGCATACAATCAAGCTCGAGGCTTGCACCGACTGCAACGGGTGCGCGCGCGCGCGTGTACGTGGGTGTGCTTTCTCGCTCGCCGGCGCGGTTTGCACAATGGGCCGCGCGCTCGTAAAACACTCGATGTGACACGTGTCGGAGTGGCCTTTTTTCTTGTACGCTACTTTCCCCCCCGCCCGGCGCTCCGTGCGGAGGCTCTTTTCCTTTTGTGCGAACGGTTCTTTTTTTTTCGCTGCTCTTTACCTGATAAATGGCAAATATTTGAGCTAGGTAATGTTTTTGTGAACCTTTAGATAGAATGATGTAAGATTTAGGGAAGCAGATAGGCTTTGTGACGTTGGTCTTGATTTAAAGCTTGTAGGTCAGGATTCGTTTTCCGCTGATGTTGTTGTTTTTAACTTTATTAACCTTCAGACTGAGGGGAATTTGAGACCGGGATTTGAGGTGTTAAAGCACCCTTTAAAGTGCCCAAACTTGTATCTTGTATCATGTAGCAACTATATACCAAAGTTCAAATCATGGGTCGAGCCGATGTACCGGCTTTCATGCAGGCTATAGGTTTAAGAAAAAATTTCAGATCATCAAATTTTAAAATAAGTGTTATATATGGGCGTTAGAAGGATGCAGAACATGATGTCAGTGCCATATTTTGAAAATTATAAATTGTTTTATCTTTCTCCAACAAAAAACGGTAAAGTATTAGATTTACGGCCGCTCCTTACTCGCTTACAGGAACTCGTTTCGTTCATCTCCAAATAACCCCTATGTGTACATGCGTGGTTGCCTAAATATATAAATGTAAACTTCAGTATATTTGGGCAGGAAATTATTTTCCTTTAGTATCGATGTATCGTCTTTTCGGCGAGCTAAAGATTAAATGCGTAAATATTTAAAAAATATTAGTAAAAAACATATCAATTTCAGATTATTGAAAAAGTCATCCAACATTAAACAAGCTGATAATTTTAATAACGCACAATTGCACCCGACGCGTTTGTCAAAGTAAATTTCTTAAAATAATTCAACTCCCTGCATTTAATGAAACATTCACAAGGTATCGCGGGATTTAGTGTTTACAAAAAACATGCGTCAGGCGCGACTGGCAAACTACAGTCGCAGTCGCAGTTTCAAGCTCGAAAAAGGAAAACACGGCGAGGTATACGTAGCGTGTTGACCATGTGGATTTCCTAAATTAATATTCATTCCTTACTGCGCGCTCTCGGCATCTGATACAGCGGCGCGACCGGCTCCGTTTGCACGCTGCAACATCTTTATGCGATGTTTATCTTGAGGACTAATCTCGTGACAAATGAACAAACAGTTAAATCTCCCGCCGCGTCTTCGGGAGCTTTGCGTCTTGAGTTGTTTTACTTGCATTTCCTTACATGACTCTCGGGATTAGATTTTATCAAATCTTCACGTAAAATCCCTGCAATCGAATAACGCGTCGTCCATTGAGCGTTAAAAAGAAGCCCGCGCGCGAGACTTTTCGCTAAAGCGAAAAAAAAAGAAAAAAAAACAGCAAATCATCCCCATTCCCTTCCGACAAGCGGAATCCCGTATTCAGAACATCCGGCGAGCCGGAAGAAACAGCAGCAGCAGCAGCAGCTGCTGCGCGCCCCGCGCGGCGACGTCGAGCGCAGTAGCTTACATTCCGCGGGCGAAAGACTCTCTGAATTTTCGGAGAAGAGAACAAACTGTCAGCGCGCGCGAATTCTCCGCCAATCAAATTCGCGGCCTCGTACGCGCCTCGCCGACAGACAGCCGATTTTCAAAGCCAGTCCCGCATTTCAGTCACGTCGCGGACGGGTTATTTCTTCGACTGCGAAAAAGAGAGGCAGCGGATCGCGAGAAAGGTGACAATTATCTTTGACACGAGCGCGAAAAATTATGCGGAAGCCAAGGAAGGGGAGGGGGAGGAGGAGGAAGGGGGGGGAGGCTAAACGTTTTTCCGAGCGCCGAGAGCGGGGTTATTAACGCTTTCGGTTTTGTTAGTTCGTTTCGTTCGTTACGTGCGAAATGTCGAGGGGAACGGAATTCGGGCATCGGTGATTTATGAATAGTATAGCAGGGAATTTTTTAGTCGCGAGTCAGAAAATTTTGAACGACGCACGTGAGCTTTTTTATCCGTTTCTTTTTGTTCTCGATAACCAGCTTTTTACGATAGGTAAAGTATTTTGTCTTACATTATTTATCGACAGGGCTTTTTCCCACGTTTGTGAATAAAATAATTATTTGCAACGAAGTCGAGTCTGTTTGGCATCTTGGAAATGGAAGTTTTCATAATTAAAACGCTGGTTTATTCCACAACAAAGGAAGATTCTCGAAAATAAAAGAAAATCACGAGTGACACGCGAGCTTCCACGTCTGCGTCGATCAACGGCACGCGCGTACATCGCTAAAAAATTGAACGAGATAAATAATCGCACGCGCGCATAACTCGCCGGTATTTAATTCGCAAAATTTCGCATGAAAATTATATATGAAATAACGCGAAACATGACGTGCGCGCATGAACTTCTCTCCCCCCCCCTCCCCCTTCGCGCGAACGCACAATTGAAACTTTGCGCTTGAACGGGCTTTTAAAACGAAGCGCTCTCTGCCCGTCACTATTTAACTCCTCCGCCTCCCCTCCCCCCTCCCCTCCCGCGGCGAAACGTAAAAGTTTCAAGTAGTTCGTCGGAGTCGGCCTTTTGACGAAACAATTTACTTGCGCACGATTTCTCAGTATCTCTCCCGAGCCGAAATGGCAGACTAGCCCTGGGGACATTGAATGGGAGGAGGTGTGCAGGTAGTAGCGGAGTAACTTGCCGGCGGTAACTTCACATCAGATTCAAAATTAGGGGAGAGAGCTCGCTGAACTACCGCGTAATCTCTCGCTCTTGCGCGCACTTGTCTCTCTCTCTCTCTCTCTCTCTCTCTCTCTCTCTCTCTCTCTCTCTCTCTCTCTCTCTCTCTCTCTCTCTCTCTCTCAAGTGGGCGAAACCGGTGGCTCCTCCGCGCTGCTGCCTCCTACTGATATAACAATGGCTGTGCTGTTTCGCGGCTGGTAAGCGAGCGGATGAATTTTGTGACCTTTTTCGATGCGAAAGAATTATCGTTACTGCGTAGTTGTGCGTTTGACCCTCGCGGAAGGATAAGGTTGTATTATATTTTTCAGTTGAATTTTTCAGTTTTATCGCATTGAATTCATTTTATCCTCCCAACTTGAGAGGAAACTCCGAAACTTATCTCTAACGTCATACTTAAAAGGCGGGAAACTATCCCGATGAAACAAAATTAACCGAAAGAATCTCCGCCGAGCATAAACTCGGAAAGTTCGCTTTATAGTTTCGTAAACAAACAAAAGCCGAGGCAAAGGAACGCAAATAGTAAAAAAAAAAAAAGAAAAGAAAAAAACAAGCTTCGGGAAGACGCGGGGTTTCACTCGAGGATGAGGGAAGAGAGAGGCTTATAAAAATGTGAGACTCTATTAACTTTGACGGGTCAGGTATACTTCCGGCTCGCGAGCGACTACCTATATCGGAAACTTTTCACGTAGCGGAGGTCGTAACTTACGATAGCTACGAGATTCCGGAAGCGACGGAGGCGCGAGGGTAATTTTTCTCGAAGCAATTCAGCCCCGGTATGCCGTCGCTGAAAAAGGTGGCGCGAGCGGATGCCGCAACCTCGTCGTCTGCTGCTCCTCCCCCCGCCGGAAATAGCCGTTTTACGCTTCTTTCGGGGGCACAGTGCTGCGAGTCAGTTTGTTTTAGGCGAAGGTGAAGCGTTTGAATGACGGATTAATGTGTAAGAGTCGTTGGTATGCTCGGGGCAGGTTAATACTTTGAAGAACGAATAATATTTCGCATTATGTTTCGCGCAACAACTTGCAATAATGTTACAAGAGAACATTTTCTCGTAAATTCACTGCTTTTGCTTGCTGACAGAAAGACACTTTCATGCTGATGTTTTTGAGAAAATGCACAATTGTAAACAAGTAAAAGGTAACGTGATAACTTGAAAATTTTCGCTTTAAATACACACGCAGTTATTGCTTACTTGATATTTTAAAAAATAAAACGGCGCTCTCTGCTTACCGCTCCGAGACTCAAAAAGAGTCAAAAATAATAACCGCAAGTTGCCGCAGGAACGGACGGAATGCTCGAGCGCGCCACAAGTGTAACGTCGACGACAGGGGGGGAGGGGTCGAACAAGAATTCGCAATGGTACTCCTCGGTACGTTTCATATTCATTACATCGGTTACTATTTGTCACGGGGCTCGTATCGCGCTGAAATACTGACCGAGATAGGGGGCCACCCTACCAGACCTCTCAGCCCTTCCACTCTCCTTCGTCCCTCTCACTTTTTTCGCTCCTCGCTTAAAATGGATTGTATTTCCCCGTCGTTTTATTTTCCTTCCTTCGAGAGGGAAGGAGGGAGGGAAAGAGAGAGAACGCGAAAGAAACGAAAGAGCAGAGCGAAGGCTTAACAGTGATAAATCGAATGCCGTCTGCGAATATTTTAAACGAGCGCGAAAAAAAGCTGTACGAGTCACGAAGTGATTCCTTATCTAGTTTTTATGTAAAGACTGCTGCTTTTTGCATTTTTTTTTCAAGACTCTGAGCAACTGGAGAATATAATTTTGCTGTTACACACGCGTACAGTTAAAGCCGCGATGTAGTTCTTTGTAACGAAACAGTGTAAGTGTTAAACTGGTAAGAAAAAAATTGATTTTTCGAGTTTCTTCAAAGTTCAAGTTTTTCAAAAACATTTCATCATTGGTCAATAATTAAATATAATCTATATACATACAGCTTTTCTGATTTTAATGAATATTTTGATGAAATTTACGTACTTTATGGTTACTACAATAATAATACAATTGGTCAAGTTCATACCCGTTTTCGGCACAATCTATTTCTGGCCTCACCGTGTTCCTTCAAATCTAGGGCACATTAATCTTCTTAAAATAAAAATTCTCCCCACATCACATTAAGTCACATTTAATTAAATACAATTCCTCGTTCCCGTAGCCTTCTTTTTATTTCCGCTCCTCTTTAATGTTACGAGCCGGTTTGCAGGGTTTGATATCGCGCTCGGCAAAAAGAGCATCGTCGTAGGAATAAAAGTGGGAAAAACACGAAAAAAGAGCACCGACGGCAGGGGGGGGGGGAGCGAGGAGGAGGTTGAGGGGGTATATAACCAGCAGGAGTGAAAAATAATAATTTCGAAAACCGCAAACACAGAGGACGTCAGCGTGGTATCTGCAGAAAACCACGCGCGCAGTATGTCACGCCTCTCCCGAGGTATCCCCCTCTCATACGCACACGCACACGCACACACACACACACACACACACAGGAGTCCAGCAGAGAAAGAGCAAGCCCCAAAGCAAAGCAGAGGCGGAAAAGGCAGAAAAGCGCGTTTAGCCTGAACTGGCTTTATAGCCGCAGGGGTGGGAGGGGCGGGCTTTAAACACAACATTTTTCAGCAGATAAGTCACGTAAGTTTAATTATGTATATTACAGCCTGCAGGCCTGCAAAAAACGTATACGTGCGCGGGGGTGGGAAGGGAGAGAGAGAGAGAGAGAGAGGTCGAGTCCAAATACCGCATAATAGATATGGAGGGTGAAACGCGCCAAGTAGTGTATGTGGAAGCTGTCATGTGGAGCGCGTGATACTTTTAATTATGACTACGCCCCGCGGGATGGCGTGAAATCATTCGCGTTTTTCTTTTGCCTTTTTTTTCCCCTCCCCGTGCGCCCGTTGTTGCTATAACGCATTTGAATTTTCGGTATAAATCCCCCGCTCTTTAGCATATAGTAAAGAGCGAAGAATGCAGAAGTGATTCATTACGTGTGCGTATACAATATGCGAGCAAACCAACACTTATCGTAAAGATCGGGATGTTTCACGGTGCAAAAAAAAAACTGCAAAGCGCAGTATTTAGGCTGCGGAATATGGTTTCTGCCGATAAAAGGGAGAAAAAAAAGGGTTAATATCTGTGAAAAAAAAAATAAACGCGCGGCTTCTAATCTACTTTATATATTTTTAATCCCCGCGGCGAAAAAAGTTCTCTTCGTCCGAGCATAACATGCGCGGACATGTGCTCGCGGTCTTTATTTTTAATCGGCCTTATCGAGCGTTAGTAACTCGCGAAGCGTGTTCCGCTCTTAAAAGACGAGGAAAAGAAAGGATTTGACCACTGGCGAGGTGGACTTTAATAAGGAGAAAGGACGAAATATTAAAAAAAAAAAAAAAAACTGTCGTGGAAAAGAGTCGGAAAGCTTATTCGTAATAATTAATAATACGTCTATTTTGTTGTAAAAAAATTCTTATTATTTCAGGTAGACTTAATGCTTGACTTAACGCTTATTGTTTAATAAAAGCTTTACATTTTTTTTATAAATCTCTGCATTCAAAAGAGTATTGTGCCATGGCTGACTATATCCCGAATCAACTACTTAAATACTTGCATATCGTGATATTTGGAAATTCTGGGAAATAAAATTTCCAAATTTTATTCTAGCGATAAATAAAGCTAGTCTTTGTTGACTGAAAAATAGGCAAGCTTATATATGGCCACCTGTTATATAAAATATAAGCTGCTCTGATTTATTTTACACCATATTCTCATACAGATGCGTTACTATTATTTTTTTAAGCGCAAATAAATCATACCGTCGAAAATAAAAAAAAAAATAATTTAAAATTCAACAGTTCGATATAATTCCACTCTTTTCCCAACATTTTCGGACAACACAACACAGGCCGTTGCTAGATATTTGTTCTCTCCTGCGTCCATTAACTATTTACCGATCCATATGCGATTCGTCGAACGCTCTTTATTATCCCCTAAAGCCGATATGTTTCTTTTATTCAGCGACTCCAGATACGGCTGAAATTAGTGCTCGTGCATCCTCTCCTCCCGCGCTGACGAAGCGTCGTTTTCGTGCATCCGGTGATCCTCATATTTTTTTGCCTCCTCGTTCCCCCGTCCCTCGTGAATAATTTTCTATAAATCTTTCATCCCCATTATCCTGGTTGAAAGGGAAGCTTAAATGCTCTGGAAAAAGGCGAGTTGTATTCCTTTTTCTCCCGGTGCCCTCGCAGTTTACGGCGCGACTGGAACACGCAGAGACATACGCCGTAGTTTCTGCAGAATTGATTCTGCTAAAGAATTAAAGCCAATCTTACTGGCTAATGCTCGAGCGGCCCATTCTCGGAGGGGGTGGGGGATTCTTCTTTTTCGCTGTTTGTTGCCCTTGTGAATGATGCGAAAATAAAGGGGGCAGTAGGGAGAGATGAAAGAGAGAGAGAGAGAGAGAGAGAGAGAGAGAGAGAGAGAGAGAGAGAGAGAGAGAGAGAGAGAGGGGCTACGAGGAAGGTAAGAATAGATGAATGAGAGATGTACAGGGAGGGAAAGTGAATAAGACATCGAAGTGCCCGAGCCAATTCTTTGTGAACCCTTTTTCATCTCAAAGGGAATTTATTTATTGTTCTTCGAAAAATGTTTATCAAGTGGACATTATGTTCGAGCGAAAAGGGGTTTGTTAAATCTAGTGTATTAATTAAATACTGATTCGCGAAAATATTTTTTACGGCCGACGAAGGTAATTTTTATTTAAAAGTTTCTTTTAAATTTAATTAACTTATAAATATTAATATTTTTATGTGCATACTGTACCGTAACCTTATTCAAATAAAGCATCGATTATTTTAATACGCGAATATTCATAATCATTTAATGATGTTAAAAATTTTTCGAACAATTCTTTTTCATCAAGATAAATAATGTAATATCGCGGTGTATGCACGTTTAACATTTCTTTCATACGCGCACAATTTTTCAACCTGATCACCCATGAATATTACATTAGCAATAATTTGTTTTACGAAGCAAACAGGTGACAAAGAGTAAAGTTGAGATTTATACAGTACTCAAGAAATTTTATCAGATTTGAGAATCACTTTTTATATACACTTTTAATTTTTAAACGATTTACATTGATAAATCTTGTAATACATTCTTTAATGATTAGCTAATACATAAAATTAACCGAATTCTATAAAATCCTCCTCTGCAACGGAGAAAAAGGCTCGATTTCAAATGAGAATACTTATACCATACGTTTAGTCAAAAATAATAAGCCACATACTAAAGTTTAGTACAACTATAAGTCTGTCCCCCATATTTGTCCCTTGCGATCCAAAATCTTTGCCAGCCCTTCCGCGCGCGACGGATCGATTCTCAGATCGTGACGTTTCAATCAGCACCCGAGCGAGCCTCCCTCAATCGGCGAATAAATCAATGGTCCTCTCGCTTGGCGGCGGCTCTCTTTTTCCCGCGTTATAATTCAAGGCGCGATATCGCCTATCGTCGCGTGGCGGCCTTACCGGGGAGTAATTAAAAATTAAAATGAAAAGCTCGATAAGCCGGTAATCAATCACGTCTCTCGAGGCGCGCGCTTTCGAGCCGCCGCCGCCGCCGCCGCCGGCATCGCGAGAAGGCTCCTCTCGGGCCGCGTTTATTACGGCGTGTATATGTAACCTGTGGAAATTATGCAAATTGCTCGCGGTTTATGTTGTAAATTTGCTGGTTTTTTTTTTTTTTTTAATAACGCGCCCGAGTTGTCACTCCGGTTGAGGCTTTAAGCGTGGCTACGAGGTTTTTCTTGGAGTTTTAGAATTATCGGGGACGAGGTGTTTGGTGACGTATTTGGAGGACTCTTGGGGAGATTTGTTAGTAAATGTATATATTCCAAACAATATTAAATTGGAATTTGAGACTTAAGGCTCAAAAGCTCCAAAGTCTATAGAATAAATTGTCCAACAATTCTAGAATGAAAAGTCGACGAATTTCTTATTCATCCAATGTTACTAATTGCAGTGCCTAATATATCACTCCCAATCCGTAACTCCGCGTACCTTTACGAATTGCGGGCCTCCTTCGTGCCCTCGTAAAAAGAGATCCAGGCGGGCAACGTTAATGGGCATCGGAATTATCTCGATACTTTGTAACGTGTATACCTGTACGATTTAATTGCCGGGGCGCATGTAAGTCGTGCTCCGCTACGTCGACGCGAGAGGCCAATACGCCGCCGGCAGCGGCGACTCGCCATTAATCAAGCGACTTTATCGGCCGCGTGCGTGTATTTTTAGAGCGAGCCTGCATCTTTGTTTCCCCCCCGAGGGGGGAGAAAGGGAGGTAGGGGAGAGTCGGTATTTTCTTTTTAATATGCATTATTTTACATCTTTGGCACAGTTGATAAGCAAATTTAATTTCTTTTCGCGTCCGCTCGCTCGCTCGCTCTCGGTTTATTAGTGCGCTTATTAATTACGCTCATTACTTCTGTTTTGCATTCGACTTTTCCAGAGCGGCTCGCCGCCGCCGCTGCCGCTGTGTAGGATTGCGCATAAATATTCGAGCAGCTTTTCCACTGGTGTACTTCGCGAGTGTTCGGGTTAACGTATGCCGCGCCGCCTGTAACCGTATAATTTAGAATTTTTATACGTTTTCAGCTGTGGAAAGTCTATAAATTGCGAAAAATCTGACTTTTTTAGTTCACGGCCTGTTCTTATAAACAATTGAGTGCTTATTATTAATCAGAGTTCTGATAAAACTGCTTTTTTAAAGCAAAATTAATAGTTATATACGTAACGTTTAACTTCATCAACGTCTCTTGCAAACTTTGCGCCACCATCCCAAGCTAGGGTCACATTCAAATAATCACTACACAATTTCGTCCGTCCATACATTATCCTTTAGTTAGGTAAGCAGCGGGGCGGCGTTTGCGCTTCACAATATTGCATTCATTGGCTGACCCCGAATACCGCGCGCCTCCTTCCAACGGCTCCTAAGATCATGCACGTGCAACAACATCGGCAGGGGAGGACGCACTTCCTGATTTGACCCATGAATGATTCAGATTTACGCAATAATAGGGGATTGCAACGCCTCGGGCTGCACTAAATAATGGACCGTATTTACCAGACAAGCACTGTGCGCCAACCGCTAATATGCTTAGGTTAATATGCAAACTGTCAGATTATCAATGGAAAAGCCAAATTTATATGCGGAAAGCGCGCTTAAGGCGGGAGGAGATTTGAATTTCATAATTTTAAATAATGCCGAAGAAAATTGAATTTTCCGTTTCCCAGTGAAAGAAGCTCGACTGGCCTTTGTTCGAAACATTAACCATTGGCGAGCGCTTGAAATTTTACTACGGCACTGAAGCGGGTCGATCATTAAAGCGACGTAAAAGAACAAGTGTAACGTTTAAAAGAAAGAATACGCAAAGGCATTATCACACAATCGTCATTTACACGTAGACCCGGCAAACGCTTAAAACAACGAACAGACGCTCTAAAGCCAGGTTCAGCGAGATCAATTTAATCCGGCTGCACTTAGATCGCATCGATTTGCCTTTTTTGCGCCCTAAAACCCCGGGATACTATTACCGGTAAGGAGAGAGAGAGAGAGAGCGCCTCGGGAGAGAACGAACGTTTATCGACGACGCCAGACAGAGACATCGAGGCGCATAGCGGAGCGCGATTCTCGGCTCGGTTTGCCCTCGCTTTGGGGGCCTCGGCAGCAGTCGTATTATAGGCGGGACGAGCGACGAACAGGTTATTCCGCAACGTTAATAGTTAAGGCTAATGCCAGAGGCTCAGACTAATGGAAATTCCAGGAGATTCTCTGATCCCCGGGTGAGCGTGTAGCCTCTCCGCCGCTCCACCTAAGTGCTCGCGTATACACTCGTGGCCGAGTGGAAAAGGAGGATGCCGTTGTAGCTGCTACTTCTTTGTTTTTCGCTCCCTCTCTTTCTCTCTCTCTCTCTCTCTCTCGCAGGCGCCGTAATTGCAAAAACGTTTTAGCATTATTTGTTCACCTTATTTTTCTGGCAGTCCGGATGCTGCTGCTGCTGCTGCTGCCGCTGCCGTTACGCTGCATCTATTTTTGATTCGGCAAAGAGATTGATAATTTTCGGGATTTTGAGGGCCCGCGAATTTGGAGGGAAGTGATTTTTACGTTGAGCAGTGATTTTTTTAATTGCTGTTAATTAATGCGTCTTTGCTGGAAAGCCATTTTTTAAATTATTTTAATTAAGACTTTTTATAGTGACAGTAATATTTATTATTATACCACATCTTTATAAGCAATATACTTTTAGAGGTTTTAAATAATTCTTTCTGTAAAATAATTTCAAAAAGATTGATCGATCCAATTAAACTTCTCTTTTGATCTTCTTGGTCTTTTTGCACCTCGCTTAAATCACTCATATCTCGAGAGAACATATTCATCAATGGGCAATCGGCAATTCCGGCAATTCGGCCAGTCACAGTGGCCGCCTCGCGTTACGGCTGACGAAATTCAAGATAAATATTTAAATTTTCACGAAACGAATGTGGCCAGTTTTAAAATACTTATTCCCTGAAGCATTAACCAAACAACAATGCCGCACAGTCCTCTCTACCGATTTCATCAGCAAAAAAGCGAAATAATGTAATTGTCGCAAGCCTACGGGCACGGAGACACTTGCTAGATCCATAAAGTTATCCGAGCACATGAACAACTGCCGTCGCGGAAAGCGGATCGCGTTTATTACGAGCCATAGCGCAACAAAGCCCACTAACAGCCGCGGCTCAAGCAATACGACCTAACCGTCTCTAACGTTAAGGAGCATTACGTTAATGGGCGCGGCGTCTGCAAACAAGCCGGATTCTCCGCCGAAGCAGAGAGGGAGAGAGAGAGAGAGGAGGCAAAGAACGGAAAACCCAGACGGCTCGCGGTATAAGTTGCTGAAACTTCTTCGGACGGGTTTTAATTACGAGCGCGCATTCTGGATTTTCGACCGCGAGCTTTGAATGCCCCGGAATACCGACAATTGGGTTAAGGCGAGCGAAGGTGGCTGCGTAATGAATCATTTGCGCCAAGCGAAATGTCTTGTGTGATTAATGTTTTAAATTTTAATAAATTTCGGGATTAATGGCTCTCTGAATTTGTTGTGATGGTTTTGGAAAAATTTAGTAGAGATGAGTAGGGCCAACTGATTTTTAACAATGTACAATTTTCCTTTCCGATATTTTCGTTATACAAATAACTACAACTTTCCGTCCATTAATAAAACTTTTAGTCTACTTAAATAATAAACCTTTGGTTTTATTCTTCTTTGTTTTTGTCTAAATATTAAAGAAAAAAAAGCTCTCTCAAAACAAATCTATCAGCTCCTCTTTCCGGCTTTCGTCAATTTTTCCCAGCGACTTATCTCTTTATCAATTATTAAAGCGCGAAATCTCGTCCTCCCGTCGAAATTCGATGCTAAAAAAGCCGCCGAACGCGGGGCCGCTATTTTTTTTCCTCTCTTTGCTCGCGGAACCCGGCAGTATACCCGACCGGCAGGCGTGTACACATCACCAATAGCCGATCAACGTCGGTCGAGATACACGTGTATACAGAGTCGTATATACACGCCCCCCTCCCCCTTCCCCCCTCGAGCATACGGCAGCTGAAATGCGTTGTGAAATATTTAGCGAGGTCTCGTCCCCCCTTCTGGCGCCACCGCCGCCGCCGCTACTGCTGCTGCTCTCTGTTTTTTCTCCGGCTCTCTCTCCTTGTCTCGTACGAACATCCGAAAGCTGCATTATTAAATGCGCGAGGCCGGTTCTCTCGATACGCCCGGATTTTATGAGGAATTCGTGAATGAAATAACTCGACTCGACTAGATGATCCTTACGTGACTGCATTTGCCTTTGACGCTGCTGCTGCTGCTGCTGCTCGGCGGACGAGGCGGCTGCTGCTGCTGCAGATAGAACAAATCCGAGGGGGGAGGAATTCGATTCTGTTCGCTCGCCGAGGATGGAAGCTGCTGCTGCCGCCGCTGCTTGTCTTGCGCCAGGCTTAGCGCTAAGTTATGCCGCGAGGAATTTTTCCCGCTGCATGTTGCTGCGCTTTTATTGGCGGGAATAAACGCTACTAGTTATTTCATTATCCACATTCTGCGATGAAGAATGGTAGAACTGATTTTTTGCTAGCAGGGGTAGCGATTTTTAAAATAGTCTGCCTTTTCAATTAATAAAATAGTAAAATAAAAACTAGGACAAATTTATTAATTTTAAAATAGTAATTTTAAATTCACGTGTTTATAGATCACCTAATGCTCCACATAAATGAGTCATCGCGAGAGTAACACAAAATTAAAACGATTACTTACTAAGGACAGAACAGCGTTTAAAAAAGGTCTTAGCTGATCTCAGACTGAGCGCTACTTAATTTTTATTCCGTCGTTGGAAAGCCAGAATCGATTGGGGAGTTTGATTCGTAAGACTGGAGAACGTCTATACATGCCCGAACAATTCGCCACTTCGTCGAAATGAAGTTATTGCCACGAAGTAATTAAAGCTAATGCAGTTGACTAAATTCACTGCCACCTTGGGATATTGCTCATAAAATATTGATGAACTCCTCGAATGTAATATCCGAGTCGTGAAATTCTCAATTTATCAATAGTTTCACAGTCGCTTGAACAATTAATGGATTCGATTATGCAGAAATTTTTTGCCTCCCCTTCTATACCCCATTTAAATACTTACGCCTAAACGCAAAAACTCACTGCCCAGTAAAATCAAGCAAATAAACTCGTCTCACCGCCGTTTGTCGTTAACCACTACTCAACGTCCAAAATTCGCTAATTCCGGGGCTAAAACTTGGCATCGAAATATCAGCCGACCCGCCGCGCGCGTCAGACGTCCGGCTCTCCCGAAGCGATTATAGGTATTTCGACGCGGGAACACATTCGGCTTTTAGAGAGCGAGCCGCCGGCGAAATATTTGCTCGAATAAATATGCGCGGCCGCAGAAACGAGCTGCAAAATGCTTGCCGCCGCCGCTCGTCGCTCTTTAACTCTCGCGGCCCATTACACGAGAGCTTCCCTCGCGAAGCTTGCGGATCGAACGCGCTGCAGCGACGAGCGGCACGGCACAGCGTCACTCGAACGACCAGTGCAAACCGATCGGGGCTGCAGTGCGCGCGGCGCACGTCGACGCACATTCGCGGCCTGCAAGATTCGCAAGTGAAGGATAACATGACGGATTGCTCATCCGAATTGGGAATTTCTAATTGCTGATTAGCGACTTTTGCTGGGGAATTTAGTGGGAAATTTTGGCTGTTTTTAGCTGCCGGTAGATTGAAAATTATTTAAGGAACTTACACACGAATATTTTAATATTATTTAATAAAAAGGGAAACCATGATTTTGACCAGTCCTTTAAAATAGAATTTACCCGAAAATTGGATCGTAGATACTAATTCCAAAGTAGGCACATTTTACGAATCGAGGCCTCGAGCGGGCCAGCTAAAACTGGTGTTTATTCAGAGAGCGCGCGAAGCCCTCCCCTCCCCCCTCTGCATATTTCGCAAATGCGTGTATCTCTTATTCAAATTGCACGGAAAATTCGATACGTCCGGCTGATGCAATTTATGGATGCGTGCCGCACTTTGCGGCGTGTCATGAAGAGCAGAGGCCCGGGCTGCGCGCGCGCCCATTGGCAGCTGTAATTGGGATTTATGAGCGCGTGCAAGCGAGCCCTTTATGGAGGGATATCGCATCGTTCCGCGTATGAACAGAGACGGACGCCAGCCTCTTTCTATTACTGTTCGCGCGCGATGCTCGATGACTGCTCCGGTGTCGCGCGGTTTTTTTTCGTTTTTTTTTTAACGACGAGGGCGTTCGGCTGTTGGTGTTGGTATGCTGATGTGCTGACGTTGGAAGGGAAACGTAATATTTTAATGTAAAAGATGATTTTCGGAATAATTTTGGATTGATAATTAATAAAAACTTTTTATTCTTAAGATTGAAAAAATTCTAAAATGTTAAAAAGGATCGTAAAATTTTTATTATTTTGGCGTAATTATTTACTGGATTTTAATAACAGCTTGGGAAATTCGGCAACAAAAATTTGAATTTATCTTGTTTGCTAGAAGTAACTGCTTCCAACTTGTCAAAGCACTTATGCACTTCTGACAGTCCTATTTTACAGCGCAGTGTACGCAATGTTGATGTAAGTTATTTATGTGCTGAGCTGTAAGCTTTGTGCTCACTAACCCCTTATATGAGTTTACTTCCTTCGTCTCTGTACTATTTAAGATCAAATATTTTATTAAGCGAATTCGCAAATAAAACATATTTAAATAAACAAGTATAATAATCGTCTAATTTTAGTTTCCCAACTATAATTTATAAATAATTTATTTAAAAATGTACAAATAATCATAAGTTTTGTAAGTTTATACACCCATAAGCATTCTGTAAAACAGTCGATCGAAATCTTCCGGCCCATCGGATTAATCAGCACTCAACTCAACTCCGCATCAAGTCCACTCATTAGTTTTTATTTCCCATCTCACTTTCCCCGCAATTTTGCCCCAGAATCGCGAACAAAACAGCCCCCGGAATAACGGACGACCGAAAGGCCAGGAGTGATGTTCTTAGCGGTGTCAGTCCTAGTCGAGAATTGGACTTTCTCACGCCACGGAACGACTTGCAGAGTTTTACGCTCGAATTAAACAAGCGGATGACTTTGACCCAATTGTCGTCGAACCAATTGCGATGCGCCGTGCGCGCCTCCCTCCTTTATTTTAACGCATTAATGAAACCGACCGCTTTCTCAGATGGAGCGCACTTTCTTTCTCCTCGGGGCGCGGAAAGTATTCTCTTAATTGTCTGTTTATGTTGCTCTTCGCCCATTTTTTATCGGCGGCGTTACCTTTTATATCGGCATTCGGTTTAAATAATAAACGGCTTTTCTCGAAATTGAAAATGTACTTATGCTTCGTACTCGAAACGGTACTTCCGCGGAACAAAAAATGACTAAATTTTACGAGTCCATCAACGAGTATCTTAATTTTCCTTAAAATTTTTCTAAGAATTCCGCGAGCTCCGCCGCGTTACTTTAAAAAATTTAATCTCCACCCCGGCAAAGAGAAACCGTAATTAAAATCACCTTTCTCATCGCACCTACAAGTCGCGCAGCTCCTTAATTAGCATTCCATTATCCACAGGCCGTCGTTCTCAATACCAAAGTCTTTCTCCGGCGCGCAGCGCAAAAAGCTCGCAAGTCGGCAAACAGGCCGTCTCGCGCGTCATATCTGCGGGCAATAATTCCTCTGTCCGTCTCTGCACGCAATCACTCGAGCGCGCAGCTCTCTCGGAACTGTTGTCACAGAAAGAGGGAGAGGCAGAGAGAGAGAGAGAGAGAGAGAGGAAGCCACGCGGATACACAGGGATGCGCGCCTGGGGCTTCTGGCCGAGACAAAACTTGCTGTTTAAACGGCCGCGCAAACAGGCTGTGTACACGCCGGCAAAGTCAGCGTGCGCGCGCGGGGTAGATCGACGAATCTCCCTGTCTCTGGTTATGTTTGGTTTAACTCGCGGCCGCCTCGGGAAAGAGAGGCGCGACTCCTCCTCCCCCCCCTCGCCGTCGCCGCGTGCATAAATGACTAACAATTACGGCGGGGCCGCGCGGACGGGGACAAACAGGGAAAGAAGCAGCTCGTTAATTAATTAGCGGGGGACACGGCTCATCGACTTAAAAGGAAAACAGTGGTACGAGTCAAGGAGCGGACGGGCGGAGGAGGAGGCGGTGAGTGAGAGAGAGAGAGGAGGCTTTGCCGCTGCACACCGGCGGCTAGTTGCTGCGGCGACTTTCATCTCGGCGGTCAGGCGGCGAGCAACTGGTGAGCTTCTAACTAGCATCCCGGCATCCCAAAGCGTGTATTATGCCGCTGCTCCCAGGCCAAGCAAAACAAGCCCGGGAGCGATCCTCTCTCCTCTCCCAGGGACCAGTAGTCGCCGTCCGTCGGCGTGTGTTGCCTCGGCCTCGGGGTCCTCAAGGGTATTTAGTTTGTTCCGCGCATTATGTTCAGAAGAGTATTTGTGTCGTAATGACGTTGAGGTTAATGGGACGTGCTGCTTGTTGTTGTTGTTGTTGTTGTTGCTGCTACTGCTGCTGCTGCTGCCGTTGGGTTGCTCCACTGCGGACGACCGGCGAAAACGCCTATCGACGGGATAATCTTGGCCGTGGATTAATTAGAGGCTCTGCGCTTTGGAATTGGGAATGCACCGATACATCATTAAGGCGCTCGATGCATTGCACGATGACTCTCCGATATAGGACGCTGTTTATGAGGGGGGGGGGGAGTTTCTCTTTGGGGTGGAGGGGGTAGTATTGCTGAGGTATGACTCAGCTGGATAAATTTCAATTGAGATTTGAGAGATGATAATTTGTATTTTGAATACATAAATAATTGCAGTAAGATACTAATCTATATTGTTCAAAACTGAAAGCTTTTTACTGGGGTTGTATTTTCAAGAGTTTCTCTGTTATCTTGAAAATTGCTTTCTTTTTTGCGAAACACCCGAAATAGCTTGGAATCATATTCAAAATTCTGGAGCGAAATTTGCCTCAGCCCAGCAACTCATTCCGTGAGTGAAGTTTCATTACTTCCTATACGAAAATGCTTTCTGAAATTTCGCCAAAATTTCACAAAACAGGTTTCCATCAATTTTCATAATTCACTAAAATTATCGCCAGGAGTAAAAACCGAGTCGAAACTCGGCGAAAGCCTCGAAATATTCTGCTCCAGCAAGAAACGAATTAGAAAATTGAAGCGTTATTAGATTTCGCCCGTACGAATTGCAGAAATCTTTAACGACGAAACAAAAGCCAAGTAAGATTAAACTTCAGCAGAAAACAGAGTCGGGGAAGAAAAGTCTTTTAAATCATGTAACATAATTAATTTATAGATCATAAAAGAACAAATTGTTAAGCCAGTTAAACAAGAGAGCTTTTGATGGTGAAAAAAAAGGAGGGAAAAGGCCGGGACAGAAAAGAAACCGCTTTTTCTCACTAACTCCCTATACTGATACTGAAGGCTTTCGCGAAGCGGAGCGCGTAATTGCACGCCTAAGGCTGCAAAGCGGCAAGCTCGCGTCTAACTCCCTTTCTTGCTCCCGCTGCCGCTTCAATCCTTGGACTCCTCTCTCCTACCTTCCATTCTCTCTTTCTTTCTCTCCCTTCTTCTCTTTTTTTTTTTCTTTAACCCGCCCTTGATCCTTTTGTTTCGCTGCTGCTGCTTTTCAGATTTACAACTGGAATAATTCGTGTATTTAATATTCTCCTTTAAAATGACTTTTGCTCCGGGTTTTTGCCGCTTTGTCTCGCAATTTTCGCAAAAGCGGCTACACCGATTTGCGTAATTAATATATTGTGAATATTAAAGTGGAATGCTTTTCCAATTATTCCTTGTGTATAAGCTTTGGGGTTTGAATAGAAATTGTGTTTAATGGATTTTAAAATGAGGCAATATAATATTGTTGTTTACATTTTCCGCTTACGCAGTTCGACGCGGGTAAATATTTGTCTGTGCAAAGTGCGAGTAATAATCTTGGAAAAATAAGCGGACTGGAATCGATTGTATAATTCCAATCTAGATGAAATATCCTTGTAAAATAACTGCGCATTAAAAAAAAAAAAAAATTATCAAATAATGTGACAAGGCGAAATGCAACTAGTCCTTTAAAGTTCTACTCCCCGACGTCCGCCTAATAATTTCGAACAACAGCGGCCCCCTCAGAATTTCGGCAATAAAACCAAAGCCGCGGGAAATCCAGCAAAATATACTCTGTGCGCGCACATCGAGCGAGGAAGTTCCGCGAACCTCCTCCAATAAAAAGTCTCCCTCGCGGTCCTAAAGCCGGAATATTCCAGCGAGATCTCAGGATGCCTAATCACGGCAATAAAGACGCGAGTCCGCGAAAAAGAAGCGGTCAAAAAAGAAAAAAAAAAGAAAGAAAGAAAGAAAGTCGCCGGGGCGACTTGAGCGCGGGCGGCATACTTCTCAGGCGGAATTCGCGATTGTCATATGCCAGGGGGATGCCTCTGGGAGCCGCGGTGGGAGATAAGTTGAGGAACGCGGAGGCCGCAAGTTGCGCGCATTCGAAAATGCAGCCGAGCGAGGCTAAATTCTTAGCGTTTTGCTCGGGCCACGTGAGCTCGAAAAATATTAGTTGCGCACAGAGTGGTACACACGCGTAAAAGCCTCCCTCCCCTCCCCTCTCTCTCTCTCTCTCTCTCTCGCTGCTCTATCTCCGAGATTCATGGAATTACTTTGGCCTGGGCGAGCGAGCCTCGCTCTCCTTCTCGGCAAAAATTTAGCGTGCCGCGGTGATCCTCCGTGGATGAAATTCGTTTTGTTTCTCTACTTTTTTTTTCCCTTATTTCTGGCCGTTCCGTTTCTTCTTTATTTTGAGAGATAATCTTGAAAGGATTGTTTAATATTTTTACTTTTGGCTGAGCTAAATGTGACCTCGCTTGTTTTATTGAATAGTACTGTATCCGAAAATTGATTGTGCCTTTAAACTGACAAAACGTAATAGTTAAGAAGATTGAAGGAAGAAATTGCAAAATAATGAAAGAAATTTGTAGGAAAATCTAATAAAAAATAATTTTTTGAACATTCATCAAAACAAATAAACTCCATTCCTCATCTGGATAAACAGTTGTTACTCAGTTTCTTCAAGTTTCACTGTAACAAGAGTAATGCCCCCCCTCGTAAACAATAGTATAAAGTTATCAAACATTTATAGAGAAGCGTTGCAACTCGAGGCCGCAAAGCAAAGTCCCACAAATCACGGCGTTCCATACGAAAGGGGATATAATTTTCCGGTGAAAATGTAGGCGCAGCGCTTTAGCCCCATCACCCGGCTGCAATCTCAGCACGACTCATCGTATTACGAATCTCATTACAAATTGAAAAGAAGACGTAATCAAAGCTCTCTTCGCCGCCTCGAAGTTATTTCGCCTGTGCAAACCAGCTCCGCTCTCGCAAGAGGCAGAGCCGAAGCGAAAGGAGTTGCAGTTTATCCCGAAAGAAGGCAAAGCGGCGTATGCTCGGATGGGTATTATCGAGGCAGAAGGTGGATGGGTATACGCGGCTCCGGCTCCCCGCTTGGGAAATTAAGGAGCTTTTTAATCCTACAAGACGAATCGCCCTGCTCCCCGGCTCTCTTTTTCTCTCCGGCCGCGAAATTCCATTTTCACTTGGTCCCGCGCGTGCCTCCTATCAACTTTCCCGCTGATAAAACCCGTCAGCCGCCGCGGCCGCCGCGGAGCTGCTTCCCCCTCGCGCGAAGCGAACAGCCTCCCTTGCCTGACTGGCTGCTGAATAATCGCGGATGAGAGCAAATAAATTAATGGACGAGCGGCTGCACTTTTCAATTTTTCGCGAGATCCTCCCTCGCGGAGCTGCTTCGGGGGCGCGGCTCGTCGCACTTTTCGGATGAATTGGAGATCAATTCCGCTAAAACAAATATACTTTCTTTTGCTTTTGTAGCGTACGACAAGAAAGTTTCAAGGAACCGAAGTAGTGTATCGTTCAAATTATTTTTCCAAGAAAAATTCGAGACCAAAGACTTACAGTTTCTCGTTCTCGGTACATAAAATCTACGACAGATTTCCGAGAAGGACGACGACACAAATCCAGTTTTATCTCCCTTTAGATTCGCGCGGCCAAAGAACGTCCACACGTCCGACGCGGCGATCGGTCAGACTCTCCTTCGCAGCCTCCTTCCCTCGAATTAAACGGAATAGCTGATGGTGAAAATGGCGGCGGGCAAAACAAGAGGAGGGGAGGGGCCTCGCCTCTCTGGCATGCTAATCACCAAAATGCTCATTTCGTGCCGCGCAAAAGAAGAAACGCGCCACTTTTTGACCCCCCGAACGAGGAAGTGCCCATGAATTATGAAGGCGAGCTGCTTCTTTAGCGGAGCGAGTCGCTGACGTTTCCGTATCTTACTTTCGAGCGCTAAGTATATGTGTAAATTATGCAGCGCGCGGATTAAAATTTAAACTGCCTCCGACTTTCCGATTTTAACTGAAAAGAGCGCCGAGTTTTCCGCGTCTTCTTTTTTTAGCAAGTGCGGATATCTGGGTGAAACTGGGTATGTATGTATGCGAGTTCTCGTTATGTTTATAGCGCTGTTTGTATGAAATTTTCATGGGTCTTTCTTGCATATGACGTTTTACGCAAGAGTCGTCTTTCTTTTACAAGCTGGTGAATTATTTCAATGTAACCTTCTTGAAAGGGCGTGTTTCGGCTGGAAATTTACGTTAATTCATGCAAAGCACAAGTAATGGCCCTTGAATAATTGAAGATAAGTCTTTGAGTATATCGCAGAAAAAAACTTTATTGAATGTGTGAAATATTTATTCATATAATATATTTGCAATTAAATACTTAATTATTTGTAGTAATAAAATTTTATATTTGATTTAACTAACAAAAGAAAAATTTCAAATATGTATATGTATTTTCATTGAATTTTTTCCCAGTGTTCAAATTAATAAAGATTTCTTCAATAAATTAATAACATTGATTATGAATTAATTGTTTTATCTACAATTACGTAAAACTTATTAATTAGAAAATTAAAATAAAATCTATGCAACGGTAATTTAGATTTACACGGCTGCGCACTTTTACAAATTATAAATAACCCAATTGTTCTTGAAAATACATTAAAAACTGGCGAGTAAAAAGCGCACTTTTGAAAATTACGCGGCAGAAACGGCTGTATTCTATTTCATACAAAACTAAGCAAGCAGCCTGCATTATTAAACCTTCGTTAATTTTTCTGTTTCATGTGAGTACACACACACCCACACACACACGCACTGCACACTCGCACACACGGAAGCCACTCTCTTTCTCCCCCCGTCCACCCTTCCTTAATCTCGCGCCAGGTGTATAACGTGAGTCATGCAACATTCACAAGCGCTGCTTAATCAAACGTAAAAAAGTCCACGCGAACTCTTGCCCCCTCGCGAATCGCGAGCCGAGTTTTTTTCCCCGTCCTCTTTCCCTGTCTCTCCGAGTCTCCAGTCAAAGGAATACCTTATGAAAAGGCCCCGGTAGAGGGAGGAAAAAAATGACGCTCGGGGCCGCGAAAGCGCCTCTTCCGTGACAAGACGCCGGGAAAAACTCACTCTCTCGTTCTCTCCTTCCTCTGTTAATTATTGTAATAAAGTACTCGCGTAAAATAACAGTTTTATAACGTGGCAGGAACTCGGTAAACTTCGGGGCGCCGGCTAACAGCTTTTGTTCGCCGTGAAAAAGGGAATTCGCGCGGCTGCTCCGGGAGCCGCCGAGGAGACGAAAGAAGACCAAAGTGTTTATGTAAGCAGTGTGCACGCGCAGGTGATAAATTTGCTGACATAGGGTTATTCGAAAAAAAAAAAAAACAAAAAAAAAACTCCACCGCTTATAAACTCGGGCTCGTTCATTTGCGCGGGCGTGTTGATATCGAGAGCCGCGTCGTTACGTTGCGGATTTATTTGTACTCCGTACCCTTGTAGATGCGCGAAGGTATTTTCTGCTCGGAATACATTAAACAAACAGTTTGACGGGTTTTTAATGTAGGCAATGGGGCTTGAATAAACACGAATAATTGATGCAGCGCGATTTGAATTCTTGCCGTTGTTCACGTTGTTTTAGCCTTTGCCCCTATGACCAAGACAGATGCATTGCTGTAACAAACTTTGATTAAATATTTCATAATAATTCAAATCAAGATCTATTGTGTGTAGAGCAGTAAATATTAGGTATGTATAAACAGTAGATAATGCGTAGGTATATAAAATCGTCTCATTAAAGTCGAAAGATTAAATAAGCTCTCCCAAAGATTATTAAGGTCAATATTTAATAGAAAAAGCCAGGGCATATCCTTCGAAGCCGGTAAATATTAACGACCTATTTTCCTTCTCACATCCGAATCCGTCGGACGCTTCTTTCAGCCACATTTCCCAGCAGTCGTATGTCTCTCCGAGGAAATATCCGTCTTTCGTCAGGCCTCGGCGGCGCTGCTCTCGACCCCTTTTTCGGTCCGTGCCCGAGCTTATAAATTTTCGAGCAGCTCGCACGATCCGCTGGCGGCTGATTAAACGAATTTTAAAGGGACGCTGTCATTGGACCTGAATTTTTCAGGCCGCGAGGAGGCGGCTCGCCGCGCCCTGGGAAAACAATTAAAGTTGACCGAGTGGCTCCGGGCCGAGAGGAGGAGGAGGAGGAGGCGGAGGAGGAGTTGCGAATTTTATGCGAAAACTTGGCCAGAGCGGCGCGCGGAACAAAAATATAGGCTAGCGGAAGAGATGAGCTTCTTAAAATTTTTAACGGGTCTGGCCGCCACTTTAGGATTCGGCGCTTCAAAAGTCCAAAGTACGAGAATTTTGAAGTTTCTTAAGGCTGCCGCCGCGCCGCGCCGACCGGCCGACCGACGTTTTAGCATCCACTGATGCGGCCTGAATGATAAATGCCAAAGTTTCGCTTGCCTCAATATTAACTGTGTTTCATAAAGGCTGCCTTCGAATCTGAAGAATGTTGCCGCAGTTTTTGCTAATTAAACATTGTGTTGGTTAAATTATTCAGTTCTTTTCGGACTCAGATTTTTAAGTGGATGCAATAAATGAATAAAAATAATAATATTCCGTCCGGAATTGAATATTTAAATTAAGGAAATAAAATTACTCAGTCGACAATTTTCAATTCAATCAACAATTTTTAAATAATAAAGTATGATTGCCATGTAAACGATGATTTCAATAACCGTTTACAACGGAACGGTAACAATTTTACAATGGAAATAGAAAAGGCAAAGACTTTTTTGCTTGATCAACACGCTCAAATTAAAAAAGTTTCTCCAAAAATCTGTCAAATACCTCAATACGCCGGTAAATTTTCGTCCCAAAACCGCAATACCAAACGAAAAATAAAAATTGATTAAGAAAATTCCTCCCCCGCCGCACTAAAAACTCGCGCAACAAAAGATTTCCAAAGTGTCCGTCCGGTCGGTCGAGCATCGCAGCGGGGCGCCCCGAGGAATGCCGAAAAAATTCCCAAATTAAAGTGCAGCCCCGGCAAAAAGAGGACTCGGGAGAAAATGGACTGCGGAAGCGGCGGCGGCGGCAAAGAAAAAAAGGCGAACTTTTTAATTCGGCCTAACGTCCGCGCTCTCGAAAAGGCGGAGACGGCGAATTTACGGCGCTGCGTCCACCCAGCCGGATGTTTACGAGGCTCGGCCGCAAGAATGCGCCACCCTCGTTTTCTCGCCGCGTGTCTTTTCGCGCGCCGCGGGCTAAACTTAATCGTCTGAATTTATGCGCGGCCCCGAGGAATTTAAAATAAATAAGTTCGCCCGGCCGACTTCCGCGTGTATCGAGGTCTTTGTTGCTGCGAACTTTCGGCGAAATGAACTTTTAGAGGATGTAAATAGGGAGTTGATTGCAAGTGTCTGTCGGTTTTTACGTTTCATATAAATACTTCATCTAAATTCTACCATAAAGTGTTACAGCGAGTCTTATCAAAATTTAGTCGCACCTAAATGCTTAGATATTCATAAGGTATGCAAATTGAATACAAAAATCCACCAAACTCTATCATCTTTCCCCCTCAACAATCAGCCAGTCAAATTTTCTTCGAAATCCCCATTCACAAAAGAAGCTTCGCACTCCTCGACTTTTAACAGTTCCATCCCCGACTCGCTAAAGCTTAAGCCCCGCAGGAGCGCATTACTCGGCCGCACGAGGTTGGAGGGGTTACTTCGCACACGGCTTGTTTTTCGAGACTCGCCCAAGCTGCCGCTGCGGGCTTTCATTACGCGCGGCTCCCTGCATTCGCGATTAAACCACTGAGTTATGCGCATCCGCATTTTTAGTCGGCGCGCCGCCGTTTGCTGCAGCGCACACACACACACACACACACACACCGGGCCCCTCTCGCGTGCTCGCGCACTTGTCCTCCGGGCACCTGCTATTTGACGGTCCTTAAATTACTCGCTGTATCATTTCTCTCCTCGCCCGGAGCCTCCTCCTTTTTCCCTGGGCTTTTTTTTTCATTTTTTTCTTTGTTTTTTTTTTTTTTTTTGGTTTTGGCATAAGCGAGCTCGCGGAAAATCTTTGTGTCCTCATGAACTTTTAATAAGAATTTTTCCCTACCGGTCGCGTGCTTTCTTTCTTGCTTTGCTTCCTCTTGTTTTTATTTTGCGATGCTGCATATTTGAGCGAGCATCCTGCCGTGCAACATGCATAAAAGAGAGTTAAGTTCGCTTAGAGTACAGTCTTTTGGAAAAATATTCATTAATCCAGACGTATATTTTGATATTTGCTCGTCTTTTGTCACTTGGCTAAAATTTTAATATTCGGCTTTATTTACCGGAAATGAAAGTTAAGTTAACGTATTATGCTTTTTCTCGTTTGCATATTTAACAGACGGCGGCAGAAGAACGAATTCACGCGCAAGTTTTTTGCAAAGGGCGTTTGTAAAAGTACATTGACATAAACAGCGAACTAAACTTGAATTATCAAAACAAAATTATTCAAACACTTTATCTGAAAAAAATGGAACCCCTCCAACTTCCCGCCGTTCCTCGCCAATTACTCCCAACGCATTCCGCCCAATTCGCACGCCTTATTTAATCAACCGGCAGTAAAAGCATCAGATAATTCAGAGCGCGCTCCTCCGAAAAACAGCCGGCACGTCGAGCTTGCAAAATGCAAAAGCTCATCGCACTCTGTCTTCGGTTTTTGAATAATCCAGCCGCGCGCTCCTTGGGCCAGTCGCCTCGCTCTACGTGCTCCGGCTCCGAGCCGCGCGGCAAAAAAGCCCGCGGGCGAAAATCCGCACCCGGTGTGTGTAAATAAAGTTAAAAACAAAAGCGCGGGCGCCCGAAAAAGCTCCGCGGATCGTCGATGCGGCACGTGCCCGCGCACCTGCGTGGACCGCTAAAATATTACTGAATTTGCCTTCGTCGGCGCTAGAAATTGTACGCGTTAAAAAGTGTAAAAGACGGCGCGCGCGGCGTCGTCGTCAGCCGAGCGGCGGGCTCTGGAAATTTCGCGCGTTCTTTATGACTTTGTAAATAATGTCGGTTTCATTTGCAAGCGGAGAGAGAGTCCGGCTTTTTCGGCTTTAATTGAGATTTCGTGCGCGCGGTCGCTTTTTGGGGGATATTGCCTTCGTACGGCGTTAACTCGCTCGACGCGGCTGTGGATCAGTTCGGGGAGCGATAGGCGTTTTGGAGTTGATTTAAAATTTTGGTTTTCGTCCGCGGACACAGGTGGCTCTCCGTTGCCGGGTAATCAATACTAATATTTGAGTGTTGCACGGTTATGGGACGTATCTGCGCTTTTCGTGGAAGTAATATATACTTTTACATGAGAATTTAATTAGTCTTGATGTTTATCTGAAATTCTCGAAAATTAAATTTTGTTATTAATTAGATGATTTATGCAATTATTACCATTTTGCTTGCACAGCAATCAGGAAATTACTTTGTTTATTTCAATTAATAATAAACTGCTGGATTTGAACTGTTCATTTTGAGTGCAGCGCTAATTATTTTAAAACTATAGCTCATGGTCCCGACTATTGTATTGAATATATTAAATTATTCCATGAGAACCCCGTTTTTACATTATGCGAAATTTTATTCAGTGTTACGTACATTAATTAATTACAAGAGGCAAAATGAAATGATTTTCATCATTTCACTTTGTACCCACTTTACACCCAGCACTAATTTCAATTTTAACAAAAGACCGAGTCCTGCAATCAGACGCACAAAAGAACATCGCTCTTCCAAAGAAAACAACGCGAGCAAAGCGAATAAAAATGACTTACAACTCCGCCGGAATACCGATTTATCTCGAAGCGAGCAAGCAGTAAGATCCCCAGAACTAAGCGCGGCAGCGACTCGTCCTCTGTCGCATTACCTGTTGACAATTCATTACCGCGCTCGCGCCGATACGCTTCCGAATTCCAATACTTTCCGAGGGAAAACTTTTTCCCGGCCGCTCGCGAACAAACACGCAGTCGCCCCCCTCCCCCCAGCGCAAACACGCTGCGCGCGCGCGCGCGCGGTTCATCGTCACGCGCGCATACACACACACGCGCGGCGCGAGAGAAGAAAGGGAGTTTCGCGGCGCGGCGGCGTTTGTTTGCTTAGAAAATAAGAATGCGTCGCGGGGAAATTCACGCGCATTCGCCGAACGTGCGCTCGCAATCTTTCGGCTACTTCTTTCCTTGCAAATTTTGTATCCGAAAGCCGAGCGCTGCTATACGGCTGCTGTTCTGTTTTTCCAAGGGATTCGATTTTTCCCGCTAAACTCGCGCGATGTATTCCTTCGATTTTCCGCCTCTTTTATTCGCTCGTTCGTTCCTTTGCCTCGAGTGTTTTCCGGTATCTCGCGAGTTCGGTTTTTGGTTTCATTCGATGCCTTTTTTTTTTTTTGTTTCCGCGAGTTTAGATCGATTTTCTCGTTCGGCGGCTTTATAGTCACTCGGATGCATAAAAACTTTATGTCTCGCATCTTCTTATTAGAGATTGAATACTTAAAAAATTAAAATGAGTAGTTGGAAAAATGAATATTACTGCTAAAGCTTTCATTCCAAAAACGTTTTATAATACATATTAGTTTTTACTCCCCAGCAAAAAGGCTTACCCAAGCTCCGCCTTAAATCAGTTAAAACCAAAATCAAACTCGGAAGCTTCCCGCAGCCCCCTAAAGTCAAACATACACTGACGAAAATCCGAAAAAAAGCAATTAATTGCCGTCGAAAAAAGGTAAAGACAAGGCTATCGGGAACAGGAGCCGGCCGCTCGGCAGTAATAGCAGCGTCGACGACATTGGCTGCGCGTCCTCAGGATACCACCATAAAGAATTTATGAGTTCCCGGCAGATTTATGACCGCTGCTCGGGAGGGAGGGGGGAGGCCGCGGATATGATTTTAGCGTTTATGCGATTTCAGCGATTTACGAGGGAAGATTAGGGGCCTTGAGTCGAAGCGCTCTTCTCGCGCGCGGCTAAATCCCGAGGCTTTTTCAACTTCCTCCCCCCGTCGATGCTGCACTCGGCTTTATAACGACGCGAGTGAAATGCGCTGTTAAGTAATGCTTTTTATTGCTCCGAAAAGGCCGTCGATCGGGTTTGCTTAGCGCGTGTTCGAGAACGTTGGGAAATGGTTGCAGGCGAAGTGGTGGACGAAGTGGAAGCGTCTGACTAGACGCGGAGCTTTTCTACTTTAAAAAGGAAATAAGGATGATCGTGCTAACGAAAGGTACGTCTCATTTAATACGTCATCAAATATTCGTAATAATTTAAACAGAGAATTCCGGATGTAAGATTTCTTCATTTTTCATCTGTTTTCTTGGATGTTATCTCACAAAAAGTTAATGTTTTTTTATGAAAATAAAATCAATTCTTCTGTATTCTTCGATATTATAAGAGAACAGATTGTTAAATTCTGTTACGTAAAATCAAATGATTTTCAATTTGACGATGTATTGTCTGCCCAATCGGTCAGTAGTTCAAATTTTCATAAGTGCAAATACAAGGGGAGTAACAAAAGCCCATCGTCATTTGTATTTTTTGTGTACTGTTGTTATTCTCGCTAAAAGCTGAACAAAGGAATTGAAAAAAGAGTAAACGAAAAAGTTACTCTAGGGGAACGTGGCTCATTTTCAAAAATAGTACAATCGAAAAAAAAAAGTAAACTAGCAACTATACGCGTGTTGACAGTGCACGTTACTCTTCTGTTTTTCTCATTTTTAAAGTAAATATAGTCTGTTAATTGACGGAGGATCAAAAATAATTCTCTTTTTTAACGTAATTCCTCATAAAAAGTGTGTCATACGAGTTGCAAGGAAATTCGCCCAGTTCCAAGAGCTCTTACCTGCAAAAAATTTAATTTGAATAAAACAGATCTTTCCCCAACAGTTATGTTGCGAAAATATAGTTAAACACTATCAGTTTGGATTTAGAGGAGATTTTAAATCAATTTTTCCGGCCGTTCCACGAGGATACACGGCAAAGTTAGTATCTCCTCTTCCGCCTGTCAGACAAAATCGACTCGCGGCTTTGGAGTACGTGACGCTTGATACCCTCTCTGGATCAGACTCGCGTTCGTCGCACCCCCGGAACGCCTCGTGTCTCTTTCGTTTTTCAGCTTATGAAGTATATAAACGGTTTAAGTGAAATTTTCGTCCGTCACCGGCGGTAAGAATCTATTAGCTGAATGGCTCTTAGGCGGAGCAGGGCAAAATGCATAAAAGAAAATGCTTTAAAACCAAGCGGGAAAAGTAAACCGCTTTTATGGAGAAATTATAAGACGAACAATCTTAATAGAAAACTGTTAGTTTTGTTTACTGGATTCGGGTTTAAATTCATATTGCTTTCAATATTGGAAAAATATTCAATCTCTTACCCTAAATTCGAGCCTCTGAAACTTCTTGAATTTTCAGACCTCATACAATGGCTAAGGCTTTGTATGTTTATCTGATCTCCGAGTCTCCAATTCAAGCCAGAAGAGCCGCTTTAGGCAAAAAGGATAAGCTTCGCATCGGGGAGTGGCGTTAACCTGCGAAGACCCAAAACTTACCCGAAATTTCTGGCTTCCCAAATGATCAACAGGACGAGGCCAGTCGCAATGCGCCAAATTCTTTGTTCCGCTCGTTCTAATCGGCTTTGTTAAAAAAAAAAAAAAAAAAAAAAAAAGAGGCGAGGGCAGCATTATTTTACAGGTAGCTCTTACTCTGTTTTTATTTCGCACGCAGCTTCGCCCACTCGAATGCTCGTCGCTTTTTTCCCGGGCTCGTCGACACACGCGGAGCTTCTCTCTTTCATCCCTTTTTCACACCTAATTGGGCATTTTGCGCCGTGCTGCACGTGGTATTATCATAGTAATAGCCATAGAGAGGAGAGCCTGCTGGCGAACGAAAACGGGCCCTCGGCGCACAATGCGCGATTCTGCGCCTCCCTCGCGCCACTGCGGCTCTCTCTCTCTCTGCCTTTCTCTGCTCCTCTTTATCGGACTGCAGGCGCGTACACGTGCGTGTTTTTCGCTTATTTTCTCGCTTTTTTCAATCCTTTCTTTTTCTGGGTCTCGTTCGCGCGTTCTTTTTGCGTATGGCTTCGTGGATGACGATGCGACGGTGATCTGATGCATAAAGAAGATTTGGTTTCTGAATCTTTCTTTAAAGAATTCAATTTGTTGGATTTTAATAAATAGTAACAAAGTGGAGATATAAAATATAAAATATATAAGAAACAAAAATATTCTTCAAACTAATCTTAAACAGGTTTTAGAATTCCTAAAATTTAGAATAAATTTGGACTATTCTAAAATAAATAATAAAAATTTCTGTGGACTCAACAAGACTTTTTTTACTTAGTAATAAAGGAAGTTTCATTTTGCATGTTTTACTATAATGTTTTGTTTCTATTATGCCCAAGACAGCAATTAATATTTAATAATTTTTCAGCAAAAACTCTTTTATTTGGCGAGGTAGAATCTTAAAAAAATTCATAAAGGAAGAACGTAGAAGCTATTCAATTAACAATTAATTGTTATAAAAGCAGCGTTAAAAGAACAATAAAGGCCGAAGGGCTTCCAGCGGGGCAGAAGAAAGAAGAAGTAAATCACGAAAGAAGTATTCGAAAAAGACGAGAAGTCGACGGGTAGGAGAGAGAGGGAGAGAGAGAGAGAGGCAGAAAAGAATAAAGGAGCCCGGGAAGTGAGCTCGCTAGACAGAAAGCAGGTAATAACGTTCAAAGACGTTAAGCCGCGGGGGCGGCAGGCGGACGAACGGGGGAGGGGACTAAATGGAGGAATGGTTTAGGACTCGAGCAAAAGTTAGTTTGACCCGAGGAAAAATTAGAAACCGTCGAGTACCTTCCAGGCCAATTCTCCTTCCTCCTCTCTCACGTTCAATTTCTGCACGAGAATCCGAGAAGTTGCCTCGCGGCTTCTGACTCTCCCCCCCCCCCCTCTTCTCCTCCCTCCGCGTCCAACTGAGCCAAGGCGAATAAAGGAGCAGCCGTTCTATCTCTATATGGATATACATGATGAGAATTTTCAAACGAAATTAATAAAATTGTTTATTTACGGCTGATGCGCAATAGCTCAAGGAGGTTGCACGCATACTGGATGCTTAATTGCTCATTGCGCGCTCTCTAGAGCGGTAAATTAAGGACCTAATGCGCTTTGATAATGTCTTTTAAATGCATTTGAGGATTATGTGGTGAAAGAGTACCGCTCTTTCACTCTTTCTCTCGCCAGATCGCATTATTTTCAAAGAGATCCTTTGTGAAGAATGATTCTCGCCCACCGTTTCGTGAGGGAACGAACATTTTTTGATCGTTTTGAAACTGAAAGTAGTTGAAATAAAATCGCGAAAGCTCGGGAAATAATTATTTTTGTAATTTTCATTATAACAAATAGCTACCGATATATGATTTCAATTAGAATTCAAAATCAAAATCACAAACGAAACGCGTTCGAGAGGCTTCACCCGGAAAAATTCAGCCCACCTGCAGGAAAAACAATACAATTTTTCATTCCTTCCATTTTCCGCTTCGAAACTGGGGTAACGAAACTTCGCCGACCAATAAAGTTCACTTATCCATTCATAACTCGCGCAACTTCTAACTCAACGCTCGCACGATAACAATTAAAAGCCGCGCACCGTGGGGGTCGGGCAGAGAACCGCCGGGCAGAGAACCGCATCTGCAAATAAAGAAAATACATTACCCGCGGGCTGGCTCAAGTTATCCCGAATAACTGCACAATTACAAAAAGGCAAGGATTTACTTTATTCAAGCCATTTTCGGCGCCGAATAAACAAACGCGACCGCGGCTGCGGCGAAGGAAAGTTTTCGAAATTTCGCTTGGACAATTTCTAGGAGAGCACAACGAATGGCAATGGTATACACTCCGCCGGTAATATCAGCCGCGAGTCGGGCGCGCGGATAACGAGAGCATGACGAAGCGATAAAGAGAAAAAGAGAGAGAGAGGTTAGGTTGGAGCATAACAATTTCATTACGTTATAACCACTGCGCTGAGCGTTCGTGTGCAAGCAACGATGCGCGCATTTGCGCGCCACTGAGGGATGTGGCCAGCCGGAAGAGAGAAAGAAGGGCCTTCGGGTGCGGACATCAGTTGGTTCGTGATAGAGAATAAAGAGTCACTAATTTCATTGAGGTTTATTTAGTACAGAACTTTAAGTTAATAGTACTTACGTTTCTGTGTGATATTGTTTTGGTTGTAGATAAAAGGGAATCGATTAAGCAGAGTGAAGTATTATAATGTATTTATAATGACGAATTTTATGACATTATTACAATTACAATATTTATTACAATTAAATATTAATTTATAATCAAATGCAAAAAAGATATACGAGAATAGCTCGAACTATTTCTCAACTGATATAAAATAGCATAATCAGTAATCTAGTTATATGGACAAATGGATCGTAGCAGAAGCATTTTGAATATTGAACATTTACAATAATCCAGTGACTCCAACCTCCTCGAAGTTCATTGGAATCATTTGGAATCCATACATTTAGCAGAGTTTCCTTGAAATCACACGGAGGAACACCAGATGAGTCACTCGGAACTTCTTGAGAGCTACTTGAAGAAGGGCTACCAGAGGAGTGCATAATAGATTAGATGAAGCCTCGATAAGAGTAGATTCTAGTACAGAAATCAGGGTAACCTACTCCCTAACATGAAACAGGCCAAGATGTAATATCTGCAACCTCATCGTTGCTCACCATATGTAACTCAATTGTTATTAAGAGGAAGAGTTTATTAGATTAATCTTGGAATAGAAAAGGACTTTCTTAATAATCTAAATAATGTGAAAAATGAAACTTCGAACAATATCATACAAATACTCACTTGACAAACGCCAACTTCATCCTTTAAAAGACGCAAAGCTCTTCGGCGAAGATCCTGCTTCCTAGAAATTCTCGCCTGCACTCTGGCATCGACAGCAGTCGCATGGGGCTCTCTTGCAGCTGCTTAGGTCTACCTCTTGGGTCTTTGTATTTGTGGCCACCCCAACCGCTAACTACAACCGGCTCAAGTCCTTGAGGATTGCGACTGGACACGCTGATTATTTTCTGTCGTTCGTGGAAATGTATCGACTTCTCGAGCTAAAATATAAAGTATTAATATAAATAACTAGATCCGAATTTTAAATCGTGGTATGTTTGTAGAATAAACATTATTTAGGAATTTTATTAAAATATCCCCTAAAAGGCTTTTATAAAATCAAACATTTTTGATAATAAAATTCGTTTCAAAATAACTGCCGTCGTTGGGCAGCCTTTCGGCATTCCATTCAACATACAATGTAAGAAAAAAGAACCGTCTTACACCGTAACAACGGCAAAGTCGTTATGATAAGATTACGCGCAAGTATCCCGGTAGTTGCAATATGCACCTTGGCGTCGATGCTCTCGTCCTTCTGACCAGCCTTGCCGCAGTAGCTGTTGCCGGAGTGCACTGCTACAGCGTTGCGGGGATAGGTGACTAAGTCGCCGATGCAATAAGCAGCGGTGAGAATGTCCCCCTCTCGCCGATTATCGTGCCGCCGCAGAAGTGCTGGCCGTATTTGCGCAGAGACACCTGGTGCAGGTGGGGCTCGATTGTCGTCTTGTGACCGCTGACGATTCTCGGTTGGATCTTCGTTGCAGCAATGATACCAGTTTATGAGACATTTTATGGCGGTTGACGTTTTCAGCGAAGAAACTTTTTTTAGTTAGATGTGGCGAATTTGATCGATAGTTTGCAAAGATAGTTAACAAAGAGGGAAGCTAAGCTGTAGAGGAATTGAGTATACTGGGGTGAATCTAAACTTTGAGATTTGTCGAAGTCCTTATGTTGTTTTACGTAAAATATACGCGTAAATTTATTAATTAAAAGATTTTTTATTTAAGTTTTTAGAATATAGAATCCAATGTTCCATCCAATGTCCATATTATGGAAAACAATAATATATTTTTTTGCTTGTCATGCCTTTATCACGAGAATCTGCAGATTTATTCCCCTTAAAGATATCAGTTTTCTCTACTCTGAACGCATCGTACAACTTCAGCTATATAAAAATAAAGGTAACGTGAAATTCGATCATCCCCCCGATATATTTACAAAATTCCATTCCGGCGCAAAACACACAACGAAGCTTTTCCAAAAAATGTCTCTCCCCTCGAAAAGGGAAGAAAAGATCGAATTCCGCGAAATAATACCCATCTCCCGATGACATCCGCCGTCTATCCCCTCCGAAACGAGCTGTAAAAACCCTAATAACGTACTGCATTCGTTTTTCTATCCTTTTTACCTCGGCCGTTCTCTCGCGAACTTTCGAATATTGTAAAGGCAATAACATAAAGGAGTATCACAGTGCCATTCGGGCCAGATGAAAAAGGCGAATCGAGAGCTGCACAAGCGACGATCCTTTCTCTTTCGTTATGATATTCGCCGTGGGTGCACTTGAGGACGCGCTCGAAACATATTCAGATACAGCCAGACGCTCGGATACTCCGATGGGGAAAGGATCCTCGTAGCTTCTCGCCTTTTCTTCCTGTTTGCTTCCAAGGCGGAAGGATGTTGAATTCAGTTGGAGCTGTCAGCGGGGTGTCATTATCTTTTAATATCGGGTAAGTCTTTGGGATTATGGGTTTTTGATAAAATTTTAGACTTTACTTTAATGGGGAGGCGCCAAAAGGAAATTGTGCACAATTGATGAAACCTGTAAAGTTAAATAGCTAATTTGCAAATTTCAGGCGTAACATTATCACGGTAAATGGGAACAGTTCAATTTTCAGAATTATGGAAACCCACGTAAAAACAATTTATATAATTTTTACCAAGATTTTATAATTTTATTTTTAAATTTTGTAAAATTTTGATT
>JAWWML010000052.1:30108422-30152765 GCA_035047165.1 Ormyrus rosae | reverse complement strand
TATGTAGAATCAAAATTTTACAAAATTTAAAAATAAAATTATAAAATCTTGATAAAAATTATATAAATTATTTTTACATGGGAAGTAATTAATGCACTTTTAAACTGGGTTTTGCCACTGTGCGTCCCAAATCTTTCCTAAAAGTTAACTATATAAACACGAATACACAATTAATCATTCACACAAAGTGCTCCATAAAGTCAAGCCGTAACCTCTGACAATTCAGCAAAAACGATACCAAAAGTTATCGATTCCATCCCCAAATGCCCCAAACGAAATCATTAATCGGCAGAAAGAAGAGCGAGCATTCCCACACGGGTCACTCCCCCTTATCAGCGACAATTAACCATCCGGCCATCCGTAAAAAGTCCCGCTCTCGCCAGGACTCTCGCAATTTCAATTACAAATAATATATTCTCGAACGAGCGACTCTCTTATCTGAACGCGCGCGGCGTGCAGCAAGAAGTCGCGCCGCTCGGCCACGTGGATAAAGTGCGCGCGCGTCGGCAATTTCGAGGTAACGTTACGTAATTTACGGACTCCTTCCCTCTCTCTCGCGCGCGCGCTTGTCCTGAAAAAGAGTCCCCCGGCTAAATAAGAGGGAACGCGGAACACGGCGCTAAGGACACGAAGCGCGCGCGGGAAAAGCTGGAGATGGGATTAGAAAAGCTTGTCTTTTTATGAGAGCATTTGCCGCTCTCGCTTCTCTTTTTTTTGGGGGGGAGGGGAGGAGGGGGGGAAGGGTTTTTGTTTAGAATATAAAGCAGCTTTTATGCGCTTTAAGTAGGTTATTAAAATGCACGGCGCGTCGCCGTTATGAGGAATGAATTGCGCTTTTTTCGTTTCAAGATTAGCTCGATGCAATTAAAGTGTTTGAGAGTCTCGGAGTTGTTATTTTACAACGTTAACGAAATTGCAATCGATTGCTGGAATGCGGCGGATTATTGGCAAAATGATAATCCTAAACAAATGCCAAAATCAAATTTGAATTCAGGCTTGGAGAATTGTCTTTATCGCGCGTTTCAATTGGGTCGTTACAAGATTAGTTAGTTGACCAGGTTAGTTTCGGCAGTAAAAGCCGCGGGATAAACGCTTTTGTCGAATAGAATTTTAGCGTTTAAAATATCAATAAACCCGCAGTCGGCTTTATTATCTCGGGAAAATCTATTCGATTCCCGTGCTTTCGCGAGGCCGTAAAATTTTTTCGGCCCGCTCTCGAGCTCGTTATAATCGGCGGAGCGCAAAACACGTCAATTTCCACGCAATTTTCCGTTCTCCTCCTCGAACGGTGGACAAAAGAAAAATTGCATCTAGCTACTAATTTCCAGGCTGTCCCGAGCGAAGACATCCGAGATCCTTCCCCCCAAAAAGGCAGTAGTCTTATTAGAAGATCATAGGGTGGAGAGGGAAGAAGAGAGAGAGAGGAAGAGAGAGAGAGGGAGAGAGAGAAGCAGGGAAAACAAGCGGCGTCTCGAGTTCAGCGAAGCAAAAGAGCAGTTCATCAAGCCGACGGCGGCATGGCCCGGGCTAATTAAAGTCCTGCGCTTTTTTCTCGCATCGTCCTTAATCCCACGCTTCGTGCCTTCTTTAACGTTTCAGCCGAGCCAGTTAGCAGCTTCGCTGCCTGCCTGCCTGCCTGCCCGGCTCTTCTTTCTCTTTCTCTCCAAAGCTTCGAAGGTCCGGCCTTTTTTGCAGCCGGGTAAGGAAAAGTCGGATAATTCGGTTGCTTGATTGCCGGTGAATTTTTTTTTTTTCCTTTGAGTCATTGCTTGGCCGGCGATAAAGTCGTTGTCACTCAATTTACCGGCAGAAATTCGTCGGTTTAACGCAAATGCGACTGGGACCAGTAATGGCTTGAAAAATGAAGCTGCAAGGAGAGGCTTGGGATCAGCAATAAGCTCCCAAAGCAATAACTAGGATTTTATCTTCATTTATCTTCTTTCTTTTTTCTTTTTTCTTTATGTTAAAATTTTGCTTACATTTTATTTAAGAAAAAAAAATCATTATCTTTATTGAATTAGACTTCATTGCAAAATGGATTTCTTAACCTTAATTAAATTACCATACGCGAATCCGCGGGATGAAACAGTACTACCCAGAAGAGACGAGTCGAACGCAAGAGTTGAAGCCGCGAAACGGTGCGCGCAAGTAATATACAGAGAACGAACACGCAAAACGTAAAGGAGCCCGCGGCGATTAATAACATTTATGATGAAAGAGAGCTTTAGCCGCGCTGTACAGAAAAATGAATTACTCTCTTTCTGATTTTTTTCCGCTTATTCCTTCTTTGAAGCGTAGTTAATATTCCTTTCTCCGCCTTGGCATCATTCAATTTGAACTTTTCGTCAACTCGAGCTTTAGTTGTCCACTTATTCTTACTTCTGATCTGAACTAAGATTTGGCAGATTTGGAGATTGCAAAACTGATGCTTACGAATAAAACATTATGTGAAATTGTAAATCGATTAAACTCAATGTATTTATTTAATAAATATACAGTTAATCTTTGATGTACTAAATTGAATTACAACACTAAAAAAATGTTAAAAGATTTTTTATTAATCTTAACCACTGAATCACCAAGTGGACTTTAGCTTAGCATCAGAAAAGAGCTACCGCACCGCGTAAAACGACTCTCGTCAGATCTGTCTTTGAGGCTTGTAAAACATTTTTCAACGCACGTCGCGAGTACTTCTCTCCTCGCGATAAAGGCGGGAAAATGGCACTTCCGTTTTCGGGTGCCATCCAGCGGCGGCCTCGGAACAGGAAGTCGATTTCCGTCTAGTTAACTCGCTCGCAATTTCAAGGACGAACGATTGTCAAAAGACGAAGGAGATATAGTGTGCTTTCGTTCGCGCTCCGGTACGTAATTGCGAGACTCCTGTAATGTAAATCCATGGCAGCTTTGTACCTCTCGGAAGCGCATAAAATATGAGCGGAATAATACTTTTATGAGAGACGAGCACTGGAAGAAACGAACATCACTGGGATTTTTACCTTTTTTTTTTTAGGGGAAAACGAGCGTTTGATGGGGAAACTGTCGTTGGAGTTCGAGAGTCCTTTGATCAAAATTGTTTTAAAATTGAAAATTTTACATTGTGAAATAGGGAATTTTTTGTAAGGGAAAAGTATGGTCAAATTTTAATGAATGTTTTATAACTATGAGTACAATTGTGTAATTTAAAACTGAGGTAAAATGTTATAAAAGGTTGAATGCGATATCAGTGGAAATGAGTACGTTTTCATCTCGACTTTATTACATAAATGTAAGAATAAGATGGTTTAAGTGTATAAATGTCATTTAATTTAGGTTCTTATTACATAATTGTGCTATTCATATGTCATGAAATTCATTCGGAGAATGTTTCTAGGTCATTCGGTTTTAAATAAAAATTTGTAGGAATCCACCATTGTTACATCTTTATCATTATCATTTATTATTCCACCATGCCTAAATCATCCGTTTGATCACCGAATCGGAAGCAACACTAATATCATAAAAATGATACTATTTACCTGAGCTTTCGTAATCAGCGCATTACAGTTTAATTAAAAGAAAGCCCAGGAAACAGAAGTAGTCCAGTGGAGTCCGAGCAGTTTATCGCTGCTCGTTCTATTATTACTAGGCTCACCTTACGGCCTCTCGCAACCTAGAGAGAAATTCGCACACACACATCCACACAGACGCACACGCGAACCTCCAACTCGCGAGCAACAGGATGAAACTACGTTACACCGCGCGAACGAATCCATTCGGCCTTGAGGAAATTTCTGAGTTGTTTTTTGAGTCGAGTGAAATAACAGCGGCGAATCTCACATGGGAAACGGCCTGCGGCTGCGGCATTAATACTGGGAGTATATATGAGTTAACGTAACAAGAGAAAACGCGAAAGAGAGAGAGAGAGAGAGAGAGAGAACAGGAGCTCGTTATAGGGGAGAGCTTGTATTCCTCTCTTTTCCGTCTCTCTCTCTTCCATCTTGTTCCCGCCCTTTTCCCTCTACGCTTGTCTCCTGTTAACCTGAAAGTCCCGAGGCGTCAACGAGGAATATTTTACGTTTAGTTAATTAGCGCAAGACAAATAGGAGAAAGTTACGCTCAAGCTCACCTCGCGAAAGCTAGAGGGGAAAAAGAAATTTTCCATCTCTCTGCACGTGCTGCGCTCGGTTCGTCTCTCTCTCTCTCTCTTTCTCTCTTCCTCTCTCTTCCCTCGCTCCTGGCCTCCCGCTCGACGTGCAGTCATTTTTCTCTTGAAATTGATATTTTTAATCGGGAGCGATCTTAATTGGAATTTTTGGGATGGGCTGCTGCTTTTGTCGGGGGTGGTCTTGCGGTTTTGGGAGCTTCGTCTCTCTCTATTGGCTGCTTTTTCGACGATACATAATGAAATTAGACTATTTTCGTGTTAATTATGTTACGCAACATTAATTGTAAATTAATGGTAAAAAACATTATGTTTATTCGTCTGCTAAAACGTGATTAAAATCATACTCGTTAAACGAAAGTAATTGTTACACGATTGGAGCGTTTACTCTCGCCTATTCACTCCGTGCCCTTTATTTTTCTCACTTTCAATTTGCCGTCGCTCCGTGCTCCTTTCCGCCTCTCTTTTACAGTCCCGACTCGTCCGCCTCGCGTATATATTTGTCAGCAGGCAACTATCCATCGTCCTCTTCTGGCTCCCTCTTTGCTCTCTCTCTCTCTCTTTCTCTCTCTTTCTCTCGGTGCTTTCTCTTTCCCCGCGTCGTAAACAATTTCTCGGTTAAGTGCGACTCAATTTGACGTTAATTAATGACCGAAACTGCTCTTGAATGCAATGAGTATCAAGGCCCTTTGCTCAATTATTTTTAAAGCGTCCTTTTCTCCCTGCCGCGCGCTTCACGCAAATGCCTTTATAAAATGCCGTTTATTACATCACTTAATTGCCCCCTCCGCGAAAGTCCGTTTAATTTTTCTACTAATTTGTATAACTATTCTATCGCTTTTTAATTTCTTTCCGGAATATGAGGGCCGTTAAACGACTTGATGGACACAAATAGAAAATTAATTAATAACGAAATTTTAATTGCTCATCCGGAGAGTATTGCAGTTTTAAAAAGGTTAATGCTCTACTTTCGGATGCAAATTCGATATTCAGCATTTAATCTAGGTTTATTTTTTTCAAAGATTTACAAGCCATTTAATTAAAGATCAGTACAAGTATAGGCAACTAATAAGTAAGTCTGGAAGATTTATGTGCAATGTGCCCCTCGTATTTGACTGGAAGTAAGACGATCAAATAGAGAACGGAATTCTAACTTTATATAAACACGAATGTAACATTACGCAACCTCCTCTTAAGAGTGGAGACAATTAACTCCTCTGATTAATCAGGTGCACGAGTAAATTCGTAATGGATAAGAACAAACGGAACGTAAATGCGTTGAGTCTGTTAATTACGTCATTTTATTTTAATTCCTTTTTCTTATTCTAAATGAAGTTCCACATTCTAATGTAAACTTTCCGGAGTGTAATCATTGTTCATATTGCGAAGTAAAACTTTCTAAGACTAAGGATTATCTTAATAACAACAACAATTAAAACTAAAAATCGTCCCCTCGCAAAACGACCCACCCCGCTTAAATTAACTCGTGTAAAAACTCGTCGCACCTTAGTAGTCCAGCAACGATATCCCACTCCTCCTCCTCGATCTCGATCACCTGCAAAGTTTCGCCGACAAATCAGCGGCATATCATTAGGCACGTAGCTTCTGCGGCGGTGCGTAACGAGCGTGGCGCAAAGCATCCGGCAAAGCGAAGCGGGGGATCGAAGGCCCATCGCGCCGCGCCGGCGGGGTTATACCGTTGAAGGACGTAATCTGCAGACTCGCCGCGTGAGATAGGGAGAGTAATGTGTGAATTATTGACTGCTTCCTATCTCCGTGGCGGCCTATTGCCCGCTGCTGCATGCCCGCCGCAGAATGAGCATCCGCTCAAACGCGCTTATTGATGTGTGTTTACGCTATCCGACCCTGTATCGGATCGTTTGCCGTCGCCGCCGCCGCCGCCGCGCCGCCTGTTTATATTATATGCCTGCGAAGCGCGTTTACTTATCTCCGCGGCCGACTGTGGACGCTGCTTTGTGGCCGAGGACGCGTTGGCGATTGATTATTTGCGAACGGGGGGAGATAATTAATGAGTATTGAGAAATCGCGGGCAGTTTTCTTTTTTTTTTTCAATTTTCCGAATCGCCGAGGGGGTGGAAAGCAAAGGCGTGTTTTTACTGCACGACCGTTCGTGACACCTCCGCTGGGGTAAACAGTTCTTTTACTGCATCGATCTTCGGTCTGCTATCTGTATTTTTTTATGGTTTTTGATAAATTATGGATGTTATCGGTTATGGCAGGAAAATGGGGTGACAAAAGTAATGTTCACGCGATAATAAATTTTTAACGCAAACTTAACTTTTTTCTTTTAAATCAATGATTTTATTCACTTTTAGCCCCGAATTATGCTTTTAAAATTAATTAGATTTTTTGATGACACATATCTTCCATCATCGTGATTACATAAAATAACGCCATTTATCATTGAAATACGTAGATTTAATAAACGATTCGCCGTATAAACAATCATAAAATATCGCTCCACTCTGCGTCCTATCAATATTTATAAAATGTATCTAATTATAACCGAAACTTTGATTTATTAAAAAAACAAAAGCCAATCGCGCCGAATTCAAAAATCCCTCAAAAAAAAATCCAAAAAAAATCCAAATCTAAGCGAGCAAAGCAGAGGCCTGTAAATACGAGCCTGCGCAGCGAGGGAAAGCCTCCCCGAGAGCCGCGCGCGGAAGGGCTCGCGTGCCCGGCTAAGCGAGCCCCATAGATTAGGTGCCATTTCTCGTCCCACATTCACGCGAGCCGTGCGTGTGCGTAAATAGCTCGGGCACGCACGCGACGTGTCCCGCTCGGAAAAGCGGAACTCGCGCCGCGTCATGCCATCGCCACGAGCCACGGAGTGACAGCGGAGAGGAGCTGCTCTCTCTGCCCTCCCCACCCCGAACGCCGTTTCCGTGCCGAGGCGGGAAAAGAAGCGAGCCGCCGAGCGAATCGGGAAAAGTTATCGCTCTCGTCGTTCTGTCTTTGAGGATTTTTTGTTACGCGGATGGAGAATTTGACGGTGCTTACGAGCTTATTCCGAGACGGTGTTTTATTCCGCGTTCTTTATAAAGAAGACGACTTTTAAAATTCCCATTTGTCCATCCATAAAATCTTGTCTATAAACAAAGCCCACGTTACTCAACAAAAACGTCAATCACTCCCCAGCTGAAATCCTCGGCAAACGAGCAAAGAGAGCAGGCGGAGAGGGTATTTTTCTCTCTTTCTCTCTCTCTCCGCCCGCTTGTAGGGGTTAGCAGCGGCGCTGCGTCGCTCGTGGATCTCTCGTCTAGGAAGCGCTCTGACGTTTCGCTGCTCTCGCGTGCATGTCAGCCTCGCAAGACTAACGGGGGGACGCGGCTCACAGCGACGCAGCCAGGTTCGCGGGCTGTATACGCAGTCTGAATTACGAGGACGCGCTTAGACGCGCGACTCTCTCTCCCTCGCAGGTGCAGCTCCGCCGAGCCTCGGAGAAATTGGATTATAATGGCGAAGTAATCGAGTCCCTCGCGAGCGACACTCCCAGCTATCTTTTTTTCGATGCTCCAGTGAGTCGACGTATATAGTTCTTTTAATTATCCGCTGGGAGTCGGGACGGATAATGCTGGAGTTTCGGATTCGTTTCTTTGAGGAAGAATACACGGCATCGAAGCGATATTTTTTTTTATATTGAATTTTTTATGTGGATTTTTTTACCGTGTCAATGGGTGGAATTGTTGGGAGGGACTGATGAACGGGAATTTTATTCTATTATTAAGATTTCGGACGTACGCAGGAACATTTTATATGGCTGTCGCTATATTTCTTCTTCTCTGTCAGTCCAATTTCTTTCACATTCCCTGCCAGAGAGTGATTGAATTCATTTTAAAAGTCAAGCTCTATACTTTTTTTTAAGAGCGAATGAAATAGAATTAACTGGAAGCGAAATTTCAAGAAGCGCTGGACAAATGGAGAGTGACTCGTTGATTTAATCAAAATTCCAAAATTTTGCTCGAGTAACTTTTCCAAAACTTTATTTTAATCGCACGAAATGACACCATCAATATCAGAATTTTGGAATATCCATAGCACCGCACGCGAGTATAAAGCATGAATTTTTGGCGTGAACCAAACGTCGCATGAGTCAGCGTCTAACGGGCGTTAATCTAAAAATATCCTTCAATCCGGCAAACGCGAATATCTCGACGAAAATGTTCAGCTCCTAATAATTTCCAAAATGCTCCCCCGGCGATCGCGCTCTTAATTTACAGAATTGAGCTTCGTCGAATCGCCGCGACGCGCGATGAATCGGAGCGGAGTTTAACGGCGATTTATGCCGTTATTACAGGCGCGCAAAATGGAAAATACCCCCGCCCCGGCAAGTTGAACAAATAGTCCGCGAAAACGAAACGCTTTCCAAAAAGCGGCGGGCAAGCATAGACGTACAGCGGCAATTAAATTAACTGCGGAGAGTATAAATTCGACCGGGGGCCATAAAGCTTTTTCGAAATTTACAGCGGGGGTCTCCTACCGGAATGTGCCGCATTACCGTTGCGTGATTTAAAATGCGTCTTCTGCTTGCGAGCCGACGCCGACGGCGGCGTCGCGGGGCCGGATTGCGCGGACTTTTGCGTATAAATCCGCGAATTTTCGGGTCCTTTTTCGGGAGGATGTAAATAACTGAGGGGCAGAAGGTTCGGCGATAAATTCGATGCTTTGGATAATATACATTGTTTATAAATGTTGCCTGGTTGGTTAGATCCTGGATATCAGGATTATTAAAGTAATTGATTTTGAAATGTTGTGTGAACTTTTTAATTTGAAGAACCTTAATTGTTCTTGTAATTAAATCAAAATTATTCTATCAAAAGAATAAATTGACTTTCTAAAATACACCAGATAATGATTCTAGAAACTAATTTTAAGGTAGTTAGTTTGATTAATTAGGTACAAAGCTTAAATAATTTTCCGATCAAGTAAATTATATTACAATCAACTTCCAGCGAATTATCCCTTGAAACGAACGTATCAACAAGCGAAAAGCCAAGGTAAACCTCTCGGTATCACTCCACTCTCCGCGTGCACCATCCATTTCCTTCGAGCGAACGCGAAGGAAAAGCGATTTCGCCAGGTAGGAGAGAGAGAGAGAGAGAGAGAGAGTCGAGACGTCTCGCGATCCGCCGATCTCCCCGTTCCGTGCGAGGCGCTCTCTCAAGCAAAGCGCTCTACACGCGAAATTAGCAGACATTTGTACACGCTTCGGTCTCTCCCCGTCGCTTCCTCATCTCCGCTTTCAATTATCCCGCCTCGATCGAGATAGGAAGAAAGAGAGAAGCGGGTGGAGAGGGGGATGGGGAGGGAGGCGCAGCAGGGTGGCAACATCTCTCTTGTCTTGGCAGCGGGCATCACGTACGCCTCATCTATCAGCTGAAGCTTCTTCACCTGGCTTTTCTTTCACGGCAGCACCGTATATCTTTATTATCCCATCCCCGATGAATATCCCGGCTACTCTGCCGCGCGGATGCATTTTTTCTCGTGTTTATTTTAGCGGGACTGGGGTTTCTAATTTTGGCGCGAGGCGCCGCGTATAGTTTTGAATTTTCTGAATGAATCTGCAGTGAAATTTGTCAATGCAAAAATGATTGCAAGATCTCGTTCTGACAACCCGGTACCCCTGGAAGTTACGCGAGCGCGAGCGCTCGCCGGTACTCCTCTCCTTATCAGAACGCTCCCTCTGGATACTCGGAACGAAAAGTGAGTTTTCCGGAGGTCGGCTGCAGCCGACGCCTTCGGAGCGCCAATAGCCGCGAGCTGCGGCAACCTGGTCTTTGACCAATTACCGCGAGGCCCGAGGCCGAGGCCAAGCTTCTCCGCGATCCGGGGCTGCAAAGGCTGCCGGAAAAGCCTGGCTGCTAATCGACTATTCTGCCTGCGGTGGCAGGAGTCGTGAGTTTCGTTACGAGGGATGTTTTGTTGTCGGTGGTGGTTTTTCGAACCTTGGAGTTGATTTATTGTTTTTCAATTTTACATGAATTTTATAAGTAGTATTTAAAATAAATACTTTCTGTCATTTTTTTCTGTGTATGTAACGTCGTAAATGTTTTCTGTTTCAGGTGAGTACAGTTGGTTATTAAGCTGCATCGATTACCGTAAGATAAATATTTTCGTTATTAACTATATTACTATTACCGTCACCCATATCTTTTAAAAAATGAACTCGAGCGCAATAAAAAAGTGCTTGCTGTTTATAAATATTATCTTTTTTAAATTAACGATAAATTCAGACAAAAATGCAGAGTTTAGAAGTTAATGAAAAAAGATAACAGGCCGGATAAGAGAAGTTAAGAGGCAGTTCTTGTCATGAATACAAGGAGACAATCCCGAAGAATCAAGCCTCTTAATTAACCGTAATTACCGCAAGACCTGAGAGCTAAAGAGAAAGGATGAGAATCGCCGGGGGCTCTTCTTTGAGACGTATACCTACATGCCAAGAAACACAGAGAGCCCCGCCGCTCTCCTCTACTCCTACAGCTGCACGAAAACCGGCGTGTAGTCTCCGGAAGAGACTAACGGACAATTTGCGATAGCGCTAAACTTAATGTGCCGCGAGTAAAAGTGTGTGTGTATGTGTGTGTATCTGTGTGTCTGTGCGTGTGCGCGCAAGCCGAACAATCTCCTGCTCTCGAGTCTTTAAGTCTTCGGTCGTCTTTCGTCTCGGCTCATTTGCCGGCTGAGAGATGAGACGAAGAGCCGAGAGACCGAAGACAAACGAGTGGAAGAAGCGCTCGCGAGATTTGCTTACCCCTCGGAGCGCGACAAGCGCGGGAGGATGAGGGATTAGAATCCTGCGGTTACCGCGCTTTTTGCGAGAGAGGAGACAATTGCAGGAGAGTGCAGTTTAGGGGAATATAGTTTCCTGCCGCCTTCTTGAAAATTAGCCTCTTTTGGGGGCCCGAGGAGCTTGCTGCTTTCGGAATTAATTCATTTTGTCGGTAATAGTTCGTCTTCTTTGTGGACTTTGAGGCTTTTTATAAACATTGCTGAAGTGAAGTTTCTATTAATTTACATAAGTAGCGGCGGAAATTTAACTACCGTTGCTCATTTATAACGTGAAATAAGAAATTTGCGTCTCTCAATTTTAGTCATCTCAATACTTAATGCCCAATCTAGTCAACGAGCTTTCCAACCTCAAAAAAACAGTACTCAATCAAATCCAAAAACGCACTCAAGCCTCTTCCATCCGCTCCTGGAACGATCAAAAATGCAAACTCCTCCGGCTACTGCGATCGCAAAACCCGCCAGCCAAATATTCCGTCTATCCATTCCTCCCTTTTCTCCTAGAAAAAAAGGCCTCCCCCCCCCCCCCGCCCGCGAGAGAAGATATCTCCGCTGCGCCAATGGCTCAGGGATTCCTTGTGGCGCGTCACCGCGTGTTCCCCCATACATCGAGCAGCTAACGGTGGCCGGTGCCTCTCCTGCGAGCACAAACGGAATTATTTATGAGCTTGAACGCGAGCCAAAGCCCCTCTCTCTCTCTCTTTCTCTCCTAAGCCACTAAGACGTCGGTATTCCGGAAGGCCCGCCGCGCTCTTCGACCTTATTGCTTGTACGTATGTCAAGTATCCGCGTCGCCTTTTGCAAAGAGGCACCTTCTTCGTTACCCATTGAAGGGCCCAGGAATTTTGTCCTTACGCGGGGAATTAAGGGTGAATGGACGAGCGTTTGGAATTCACTGACGGTGTAACGCGAGGCTGCCGGCGCGCTTATTTTTTGCGGTCGAAGCTGCAGCGAGACTTGGGTTGGAGGGAGTTTAGGAGCCACTTGTTTAGGATTGGTGTAGTATCGTTTTTCGGAGAATGCAGTACGGTTTTTTGTTTATCTAAAATGTTAATTGGGGAATCCTTGCTATTTTTATTCATTTTCAAATATGCAACATTCAAATTACAGTTAAGCAAAATGTAAAAAAAATTTAAATTTTTCGCCCGATTACCTGTTTAAAAAATTTTATTAAATTATATTTTTTAGTATGAAACTGAATTCTTTCTGGATTTCGCGTTAACGGGATATGTTAAATATTTATATTTTAAGCTACAATAAAACATTTCCTGCATAAAAACACCCTACTTTTAACAGTAATGGAATATTTCATATAAAATTCCATTTACATCGAAAATGAAATAAAAGTATTGGAAGTCGAGAGAATACGAGTGCCGGCGGTGTGCGTTTCCAGCAAGTCTGCAGTTAAAAAAACCATTTCAATATTTACTCGTACTTGTGAAAACACGTGTATAAAACCATCAGAAAAACTATTACTTTTTAATTAGTATTACAATAACAATATTTATTACATTTAAGTAGAGAAACATTAAGTTTGATCAGGCACTGCAGAAATATGAAATATGCTTAATGAGCAGTAACTTCTTCCTTCAGTAGTTTAACTACCGCATTAAACAGCATTCTATCACCAGCAATCGAAAGCCAACTCCCAAAAAATCACGGCCGCGCAAACCACAGTCGAATTTCCACCCCAATTACCGATTAATCAGAGTCCCTAAAATCCCCAACAGCGCCCGAGAAAGCGATCGCGTTTCGCGATGACGATCGGCGCATAACGAAGTGCACCTTCGTCGAGGTCGCGCGCGTCTTTCCCCAGTCCGGGGGATCGAACGTTAAGATTAAGGCGGCCGCCGCTGTTCTCTTCTCTCCTCGCGTCAATGTTACCGGAGGGTCGTACCTCCGCCTCCTCCTCCCGCGGAGGATAGCATCGCAATCACCGTAGTTCGATCGGCCGCCGGCAAGAGGCGCCACCGAATGGGAGGGAATATCTCGCGCCCGCCGCGCCGCGCCGCTTCATTCCTCGCTCCTTCGCTTCTATCCCCGATGCGGTCAGCCGATAAAGCTGCGAAGACTTGATTTAGCCAAGGACGCCCGGGAGATCGACGCGGAGCCATGGCGCTTCTGCGGGAATTTTTAATCAAGTTGGGTTGGAGCCCTTGGTTTGGTTGCGTTCATTTTTTTCGACAAGTTTTGAGATTTTTTTTCCGGGAAAATTAAGAATTGGAATTCTGCTGGAGGCGTATCTATAATTTTGAACTAAAAATTATCAACTATTATCGAGAAATGTATTCTTAAACTTGATGCTTGACAGCACACGGACACCATCTACTTATACTACTTAATGTGAACTTGTCAAGAGAATTGCTTACTATTCTAGCCCTTGGAAAAATAAAATTGAAAAGTAATTCTACAAATGTATTAACAAGCTTTAATTGAATTGGAAAACCAAAAATAACTATAATTAGAACCGGCCAATAAAATAATTGCGAATGAATGTTTCAAGAGATGGTATATAATTGCAACAAATTTTTCAAGAGATTTCAAGAGATAGTATATAATTGCAACAAATGTTCTCGGCTCTTTCCGCGTTCTCTTTTCCTAGTAGCTGGTAAACTCGTTCCTCAGGCAGGCGGGAGCTCGTCAAATCAAATCGTCGTAATGTTCGTCGATATTCGCGACGTGTCGACTCTCTCGCGCGAAATAAATAAAAAACGAACGGAGAACAGAGAGGGGAATAAGTGGGCTAAGAATAATGGAAAGAGGTGAATAAGCACTTGAAATTCAAATTGCGCCCGTTTTAGTTTGAGATCTTGAATGCTTTTTCAATTCGCCGATTGATTTTTCATCGAACGAATATTCTCGGCAAAATTGAAAATTCGCGTTCGAAAAAACATTGTGAAAGCAATGACGCCATTAACGAAGTAATTTTCACGCCCGAGCCGAAAAATTCTCCTCTCCAGTCGAAAATCAACTGCCGAAAAGTGCTGAATCAATTTGCCCGGTGCAAGAAGTAAAAATTAACAAAATGCACGGGGGGGCGCGAAAAAGTAAGCGGCTAAAATTGACATCCGCGCCGGCGCTTATTATTTCAAGCCGTTATTGACCCGGCTCTCTCGTTCGGCCCATTATATTCCGACGCGTCGCGCAATAGCCGCGCGCGCGCGCGATAATTCCGCCCGCCGCGGCGAAAAAGCGGACGAGGGAACGCGGAAGGACGCACGCACGACTCGTCCGTTCGGAATTTCTCGTCACGCCTTTTCAAGTTTAAAGGCACTATTATCTTGCTCTCGGTTCTGGTATAATGTCGCGTTTTTTTTCTTTCGCCGGCGCTTTTTATACCGGCCGATTCGGGGCTCGGATACGAATTTGTCATTAAACTTTCAAGTAACTTGCGGGAGTACTTTTAATTGGCGTATACTCTTCACTACAGATAAAGAGTTTAATAAAAGTAGGCTGCATCAGTTTACAAGAGTATTAATATTAAGGATTATCCAATGAAATAAATGGTTTTGCATAAGCCTGATTTTTTTTTTCAATTTATTATAATTCAAAACACAATATTCACCAGTCAATTTGAAAAACAGACAGTCCCCCTTTTTCGATTGCGTTTACTCGTCGATAGCTGTCAAGTCGTACCTTGTTTAACGATTCTTTTAAAACAAATTAATTTCTGCGTTCAAAGCATTCAGCTACCCACGTAGCTCTCTTTTTCCCCCGCGACTCTTTCATCCATACTTTTTATTCAGCCGACTGTCGGTCGACGTACACAGAGCGAGAGAGAGAGAGAGAGAGAGAGAGAGAGCGGCATCCGCTGCGGTCGCAAAAGTGGCCTAAGGGCAAAAGTCTCGAAGTCTCGTCATATACGGAAAAATCACAAAAAGGCCGGACAAGTGGAAAAAATAAAAGGCTGATTCTCCGTCGGCGCTTCGCTCTCCTGGCTGTGTGGGTGAGCAAAGAATTGCAATTTTTCTCGTTGATCCCTATACGCGCGACGCGACAGCTGAATTATTTGCAAGAGATATTTTTCAAAGCCAGTCAAACATTTCGCTCGGCACAAGTGACCCTCGATTTCGCTCTCGCGTGTCTCTGTGTCCTTTTTTTTTTTGGTTCAAGAAAAATATGCAGGATAAAGCGGCGGAAAAAGAGGAATATTGATACTGACAAGCTTTGCTCTCTGAATAATGCATGTATTTCCCTTACTATTCTATCATATTAATTATATTTCTTCATCCAATCGGAAAAAAAAAAATTCCAATTTCAGGCTTTTAAAAATATTAATATTTACGTATTATTTCCACTTTAATATCCCGCCTCTATTTCCGACAAAGCTTCGCCTACAATAAATCGAGCCAGGACACGAAAAAAAATATGTACATTCGACACTTTGACATCTCCCGTTCCGCCAAAGGAATTCGAAGCCATACATCACCGGGGCAATAATTTTTAATATTATAAAATATAGTTTACAGTAACGTTTAACGTCGACGCGTCGCTCGCAAAATTTATCAGGGCCGGTCGGCCTCCTTCGCTGAAATAGAGAGAGCGATCCTGTTTTATTGAGCATGTTAATATTAATCCGACGCGTCGCGAGTTCGAGAGGGAGCGTCATTTTTCAGCCGGGTTTTAAACATTCAAAAATGCAAAAATCCAGGCGCTCGCGGCTCTCCCGCGGCGTCCGAAACAACGAAGATGAATGATACGCGAATAATTATGCAAGGCTCCGCGGGGCAGCAGCCGAAAATTCATAGGTTTTCCGCGCTCGGCGCCCGCCGCCGCCGCCGCCGCTGCAGCTGTTTCGAAAACGAAGTTTTCGCCGGCCGGACAAAAATGTCATTGCGCGCATTAATCCTTTACGCGAGTGTCGACGTGCACGGCTGAAAGCGAAAATTGTTCTTTTTTTAACTGCGTTAGCCTTGTTTTTTCGGTAAATTAAGCTCTTCTACCTGCTTTGAAGGCGACGCGTATTTTTCTCTTTTTTTTTCGTGGAATTGTTTGGTGAATTTCGAGTAGCGAAGAGACTAAGGAATTGGTTTTGTGGGGCGCGTAAAGGTAATGCAATTCTTTTATTTATTTTGGAAAAATTAAATAATGAAAATTAAATGAACGTTTTGTATTTATTTATATTTGATGTTTTCATAATTTAATTTTACTTTATATTTCAGCAGTGTGTAAGAAACATTGATAATAAATAAGAGAAAATTAATTTAGTTGGGTATTTAATTAATGATTTCATGAGAATATTAAAAATTGAATATTTCTGCAAACAGTTTAATTAACCACTCTTCAAACTCCGCCTTGCTAAATTAAAAATTATATAAATTGAAAATTATGAAATAACTTAAAAACTTTTTAATTTAAACAATAATACGGATACTTCAGACACAAAAAATTATTAAACACTTAACGCTGACAGAAGAACGTTGAACCCAAATATAAAATAAACGTAAAAATGCACTTTAATATACTGTATTACTGCATTTAAACAAACATTAAATCAATACTCGAAGCAAAACGCATAACGCAGCATTTCCGAGGCTCGCAAAAAAATAAGCACCGCATCTCATCGAATTAAACAATACGCCACCCAAACACGTGTTCAATACCTCACCCCAGCTCTCGGGGATACTTAGTAATTCGAAGAACATGAGAACGCAATTTTACGGACCACTCGGCATGCGTTCGTACGTACGCCGTGTTTGTATTTACATCTGAGGCCGCGCGACTCGACGATCGCGCCTCGACAATACGTCTGTTTATAAGTTGGTACTTTTTATACGCCACCGAGCGCCGCCCGGCTCGATAACTGTTTGAATTATGTGCTTGGTCGAATTGTAACGGGTTTCGAAGCTGCAGTAATTGTTATTAAAAGATTATTAATTAATATGTACTTTATAGTATGATTTTGCTTTATAGTGAAGTCAACGGATAAATTTGAAAAGCTAAAATTCCAGAAATGCCCTTTTCTGGATTAATTTACAATTTAAAATAATAGAACGTAATGAATAAATGCGAAATCAAAGGCTGTAAGTAATCGTAAATTTTCAAATTCGCGTATTTGTAAAATTGCGAATTTGCACCAAAAAGGATTGCTTCGAAATTATCGAGTTTCTGATTTTCGCATAAATTATTTGAAATGTTTAAATATTAAACTTGTAAATAGACCATACAGATTCGTGTAACTGCTTTTAAATATTACGAAAGAGCTATGTTGCACAATAATTAGCGCATCCTCAACTAAATGTTCGAAGAAGAATTAATAATTCAAATTTCATCGTCAATACTCTGATCGAAATCAATTAATCGAAATCAATTAATTTCATTTAAAGCCCTAAAAAATCACTTAATAATAAACTCGCATCGAAAGGATCCCCTCGGTTTCCCATCGCTCAACAAAAAAAATGAGAGAAAAACGGAAAAAGATAGAAAGAGAAGATAAAGACGGGCAGGCGGGGGCGCTCGCGTCGAGGCAAACTACCCATGGGGGGTTCATACACATGTTAATTTTCATGTCGGCTTGATGCCGAGTGCGTAGATGTGTGGGAGCGGACAAATGAGCACCGGGGCGCAATTTTTAATAATGCACCGGACCGTTCCATGAAAATTCAAAATGCCGTTACGTCTCGAGTTTCGAGAGCGAATAATGTTCGCGAAAAGAGAGTGGCTGTCACGAGGCTCGGGGTTATTTTTTTGTCGGTAGTTACTGTTCGGTCCTTTTGGCGAGCGGTTTAGGATGAGAGATCGTATTAGAACATTAGGAGTTGTCCGAATAGTAGTTTGGACGGTAATACCGGAGGAAATGGAGTGTTAGGGGTGAATTTTGCGCTGCTCTGATATTTTATGCTTTGTGAGTTGCGCTTTAAATGAGAGAAGTTGGTTAAGTATGTATTTCAATTTTGCAAAAGGGTGCTTTTTATCGCAATGCGAGAGGCAGACGTGGGTATGAATTTTGCAAAATAATTTTGTTAAGTGTTCGTAGGTGCTGGGAAAGGAGTGATTGATTAAAATAATCATCCTTATAGACTATTTTATCGCGGAAATCAAATTATTTTCGATTCTGTAAATTAAGCATAAGTTTTTCGTAACTTCCGAATTCTACTGCAATTTGGTAATTGTTTTAAATGCACTTGTTGTGAAAACTCTATACATATTTAAACATTTAATCTCTGAACATTACAAATTGAACAATAAAATTGTGTAAATGTAAATAGAAGCAAGTAGATAAATACTGACTTAGTCAGCCAATATTATTTTAAATTACTCTGTGCGAAATGCTTATCTAAAAGTTCATAAGTTTATTAATCTTGGAAAAAATTAGTTATCTAAATGTTTTTGTCCAAAGTATTAAGATTGTGATTTTAACTTGTGGTTTCAAATTATTCCTAAAATTTCGACATTTATTACTACAGCCATTATCCAACCCCTTCACTCCATTCAGCCTGCAAACCAAAAATCAATTTCCCTCCTCCCCGTGCATCGAAAAATTCGCCAGCCTCCCCGCGCGTAACCCCGTCCACCCGTGGAGCCCTCGAAAGGGCAGTAAAAAAGGGAGAGAGAGAGAGCATCGCACCGAGAATCGCGGCCCGCTCGCGTCGATCGCCGCGTCCTTGGGCATGGATTCCGGCGCGAGGGCAGCCCGCGACTGTTGCCCCTCTGCGGCTCTCGTCGTCGGCTCCCTCTCTCCCCCGCCGAGTCGCGGCGGCACCCCCTACCCTCGCGGCGCTTGAACCCCCGCGGCGCGCCGACGCACCGACCGGCAACCCTTCCACGTACGCGAGAGGGAGCGAGAGAGGGTAAGCGGCGTCGGCGGCGGCGCAGCAGCAGTGTCGGCTCGGATCGTCTGCCGTGGCGCGCGCCTCTCAGACGAGTCCCGACTCTACGACCGGCCGGACGTGACGTAAGGTAACCCCCCCGCTCGCGGACCAGAGAGAGAGAGAGAGAGAGAAAGAGAGAGAGAGAGAGAGAGAGAGAGAGAGAGAGAGAGGCAGACAGCGCTCAGAGCAGAGTCAACCACGACCGGGCGCGCATCGCACACCGTGCTCTTTAGCAGTGCTCGCGATATATACGTCGCTGCAGCTGCAGTCTCTGCCGTCGCGTTCTCTCTCGCATTCCGGTTGGACTCTGAAAACGAGTGCTGAGACACTTTCCCCGGCGCAGTGCTTTTGTCATTTTTTAAAGTGCGGTACACGTGCGGAGGCAGAGGGAGAGAGAGAGAGAGAGAGAGTCACGTGTGTCGGTGGTAAGTCTGGATGCTCGTTTAGTTATTCACGTCGGCAAGGAGCCTAAGCGGCAGACGGAGAAATAGGAAAGCAGGCCGAGAGAGAAAAGAGAGAGAGAGCTTACAGTTATGCCGCGAGGCACTTGAGCAGAGCAGAAGTAACAGCAGCATCTCGAAGTCCCGTCTCGAGAGCCCTTCCTCTTCTTCTCTCGCCTCTCCTCTCTTCACACGAGACGCGCGGCGGAAATAATTCCAAGTGTAATGCGAGCCTCGTGAAAGGCTGCTCTCTCTCGTCGAATGAACTGACGCGCGGAGCTCGCGAATACCTAAGGATTCTCTTGGGGCAGGATAGAATAAGTAAGCCACGTGTGAGCTTCGAGTGATTCCCGAGGAGAGAGAGAGAGTTCGGGGACGACGAGTGAGCAAGCCAATCGCGGCCCGTTCGCGAAGATGCTGACGATGTCGACCCTCATGATGCCCACGACGATGACCACGATGACCAATCCCGGACCCATACCGGCCCACAGCGTGCCGCAGCCCCAGCAGCAGCAGCAGAAGCTCGAACCACCGAAGCTGCAGGCGACGGCCACCATTGCCCACGCGGCTAACCAGAACGCCAACGCCAACAAGTCAGGTGTGTTTTTAAGCTTTTTCTATGGGATTGACGCTTTTGCTGTTTTTCAAGATGTCCTTTGCGGAAAACTAGGGCTGATAAGGATTTTATCTCGGAGGCTTTTTATTGAACAGCGTTTTACTGAAATTTTTTAGTCGTTTGAAGAGAATACCAACATTTTAGGAAATTCTTTTGTTTCTTTTGCGTGTTTTTTGTTATATTAAAAGCAAAAATCGTTTTTATAAATGAGGTTAACAAAAATTTTAATTGAATTTTTTCCTTGCTAATACTTTAAATTCAACATAGTAAGATTGAGGTTATTATTTTTTATTAAAAGTTTTGTGCTACCCACTCCTAAGAAATAATGCAATTATTAGCTATACTCATAAATGTTGTAAACGCATATGCAAATGAAGCTTTCGAGCACTCGCACACTTCTAACAAACAGTAGAAAGTAACAATTTACATATCAGATGAATTTTCAGTAACCTTCTCAAAACAATACGTATGAAAGTAGGACGTAAATAGCTTAAATTAATATCTAACATTATTTTATTTTGAATTGGACAAACAAAATTATATATTCTGACTTTATAATCAGAAAATTGTCAATTTTCTAAAAAAAACCTATTTACTTTAAAAAATAAGCATTTTAAAAATGTAAATGATTCCAAAAAACGATAAACATTATAGAAAAATTAATTATTAAAAGGTGCAAGTTAACTAATTACCCTGTAAAACGCGTTGGCAAATAATACAGTAAGTACTATAATTTTAAATTGTTTGGTGCCTCTAAACAGCAATTTTTCTAAGGATTATTCTTAGTCTAATGACAGTGTTCAGCCTAAAATATTCGTTGGAAATGGAAAAAAATCGATAACACAACATTTCGCTTTCACAAGTAAATAACAGCACACTGCAAAAACACGACTAAACCCGAACAAAAAAATGCAAAAGCACGATCGCCTCTTTCCGTATTCCCAGCAAAAAAAACCCTTTCCACTACCCATTTTCCCTCGAATCTTACCGAATACCCCCAAAGCTAAAAACTCCCAAACCCAGCATCGAGCTCATGAGCGCAAACACTCATAACCTCGAGCGGAAAGCTGCCCCCCTCGAAAACTACTGTCAGTCAGGAGGACTCCCGAACGCGACTGCACGGCCAATACATCCTTAACCCTTGCGGCTTGCGAAGTCCGCGCTGCACCGCGGGCGATTTATGGCTCTTTGCGCGGCTTACTTGCACACTAACCCCTTCTCCCCCCGGGCTCTCTCTGCGTCCTCGAGGGCGAGCCAGTCCGGGGCCGCTTTCGACTAACGAACGATCGACAAGCCGAGTGCCTCGGATTTTCCTGCGGCCGACGTTTGCGGGCTTTGGCCCTTTTAGGCGAGCTTGACGCCCGTCCAACGGGCAGAGAGAGAGCTGGACGGGGAGGAAACGGACAAGGAGAAATAAGCGGGCGTTGTCGCCCTTTTATTGGATATTAGGCAGCGGCGGTCTTGCGTAAGAAGGGTGGTCGTTATTTTAATGAGAATAATGCAATAGATCAATTATAATATGTTGTTCACTAGTTTTTATTCAGTTGGTTGAGAGTAATGTGTTTTGTAGTTAAAACAAACAAAAAAATATATTTGCAGGAAAAAAGATAAATTATTATTCAGTCGTGAGTTAGAAACGTACAATTCAATTACACAATTTTAATGAATTTACCCGCTATAAATGAAACCATTTAACTTCTAAACCTAAACTGCGAGACTATTTAATCCAGTTTATTTATTAACGAAGCAATGTTTAAAATGAAACGAAGAACGAAACGGCGCGGAATGAACAAATTTAAAATTCAATTTAAAATTTGAAATTACGTGTTAGATTAAGATTTAACGTCCTCGCAATACCCGGTACCGGAGCAAGAAAAGAACAAATGTAATACGTATACGTGTAAACAGAATAAGAGACAAGTTTCTTATTATGTTTTTCCAGTATATTGTTTTCTACTTTTTCCCCCCTGTTACTTTTCGTCAACCGCCGTTCGCGGAGGCAGGGAATTTTACGAGCCGAGCAAAAGTTTCTCCTCGCGGGCCGAGAAGGGAGAGAAACGGACGCGAAAGAGACGAGTATCGGGGATGCGAATGCATGTCAGTAGGTCGATTCCTGTCTTCGATAGTCCGCGTATTTTTCAGGATCATATTATCCCCCTCCGCTCCGAAATTCTTCGTTCTCTCCCTTCCAATTTTTTTTCCCTCGCCCTCCGCTGTTTACCGTTTAATTCTCGAGGAAAGCGCTTAAAGAGGAAAGTTGCTCCGCGCTTTATTCGAAACAAGCCAGCCGCGTAAATTGGTTTTAATCGATTCAAATCACATTTGCACTCGGCTCCTTTGTTCAATTCCTTTTCATCATTACGGCCAGTTACGAGATCGCTATCGGAGTTGCGAGAGAGAGAGAGAGAGAGAGAGAGAGAGAAGGCGGCGGCCGGAATATATAACGAATAATTGTTCAAAATGGCGAAATTCAAGGATCCCTCCCCGCGAAGAAACTAAACTAATTTCGTTGCTTCTCGTACCGATGAAATATTCATGAACGCGTGTAAACGCTACTACCACCAGCGCGGCTATACAGCGAGGGAGAATGAGAGAGAGAGAGAGCGGTTATGAAAAACAATAAAAAAAGGAGAGCAGCAGCGGCGCGGCGGCTGAAGTTTCGCCAAGTTCTCGGTGTGTTGCTCGGGGTATGTAATTTTTATTGACGAATAGTGGGTGTATAAACTCGGGGGGAGGAGGGGGGGCGCCTCGGTGTGGGTGCGCGTGGATGTGAAAAACTTTCCGCCTCGACCGTTTCTGCGACTGTTATATAAGGGCGTTTCGTATAATCCAGTTTCTCGTCCGGCGACGGATTCAGGCCGATTGACCCTCGATCTTCGCTGCTTTCGTTTCATTGTGCCGAGAAGTTCGCCCGTTAAAAAAACCTATTCGAGCTTTTTTTTTTTTGACGGCTCAATTAGTGTTAATTATTTTGTTGAGCAAACGAACAACAAAGGGTACGTGAATTAAAATTTTTTGTTGTTTTTTCCCTTAAATTCAAACGTTAATAAATGAATTTAATAAATCAAAGTTTTAGAGCAACCAGGATTTTGTAAAATAATGAGCAGGTAATTGCGTTTAGTGTGCAGTATGTATGCGTTCGTAAAATAATGCTCATACATTTAAAATTGATTTTACAAACTGGTTTTAATAATTAAATCGTATTGATTATCAATTTCGATAATGAAAACTACATTAGCATAAAAAATTAAGCCCATATTGAATAAACGCATGTTTTGCCGATACGCAGATTGAACAGTATTTTAAATTCATTTTCAAACTCTAATTTAATTTACCGACATCAGTTCTATAATCAGCAAATTATTCGCTCATTAAGCAAATATTTGAAATTTTTAAGCTTTATTTTTGAACCGCAATTTATAGTCGATTAAAAAAAAAACAAAGTAAACATTTTAACAGCCGTTCTAAAGAAGCAGACCCCTTTTTCGAAAGCAGATTCGCGAAATCAGCGAAATTGAATTCTCCCCGAAAATTATGATAATTGTTCGAAAACTCATTTGACGCAAGTTATGCATCACTTCAATTCCCACATTAAAGATTTAGCCTCCGCACGTTTTCCAATTGCCGAATTACATAATTCCTGTTTAACCTTCGACAAGCGCGAAACTTTTATTTCCCCGCTATCGGAAAAGGTTCTCTCTCGCATTTAATTGCGCGCAATATTTTTTCATTAAATTATTGCTCGCCGAGATTAGATTCAGCGAGTTTGATTCTCGGGTTAAAATAAAAAAAAAAAAAAAAAAAAGGGGCCCTCGCTTCCGCGCTCTCCAGAATTTTAAAGCGCGCTTCATATTTTACATTAACGAGATAGCGAGATTACACGATTTTAAAATAACCATAAATCCAGCGGCCACGACTATCGGGCGTAAAAATCGTAAGCGCCAAATCGCTTGATTTAGATGCGCGCGAGCGATCGCTCGATAGCCCCGGCTATCTGATTTAATGTGAATTCAATGGAAGCAAATTTTCGCAAAAGAAATCAATCACCCGGTGACTCTCGCTCTCCCAGATTATATTGACTGATTTACTTTTATAGTTTGTCGTTTGTCTCGGGCCGCCGGGGGCCTCTGTTATGCGTTTTTATAAAAAAACCTCGAGATTATGGCGATTTTTTTCGAGCTTATAAAACGAAATATGAATGCGCCGGCCCGGTCGTTCGTTGTATTTTAATCGAGGAAGATTAGTTGCGTTTACAATTGTATTTAAAATTGACGTTGAATTATTGCGATCGTAAATCAGGTTTTTGAAAAAAAATCTGTAAAATAAACCAATTACAAAGCAATCCGAAAGGTTTATATCGGGAGCGAAATAATTTTTGGCTGCGCGCGATTAACATTCATCCGTGGGATATAAATTTTTTTAAAACTGAAAAAGATTTAAAAATTTCGTATCGATCTCTTTGAAATACAAAATGCATTCACAACATTTTTATTAAATAACTTTTTTTATAAAGAATTTTCCGAAAAAGTTTGAGATATTTTGAAGCTTTCCAAAGTCCACCGCAGAAAGCAGTTCAAATCCGGTACTAAAAATGGCAACTTTTTCGCTTCGCTTTGGAAAAACAATGTCGAAAATATATTCATCCACGTCGAATGAACTCGTCATTTCTTGCTAATTATGTACTCGTTCGATAATTAGAGCACTTTACAAAGTATAAATGTCAGCTTTAAGATTTATTGCACTCAATATTTTACATCTAATAAGTCTCGTTACGAGCACACATTAATCACAAAATCTCGGATAAGCCGCATTACTCTGGAAATAAAACCGTCGGCGAAAAAAAAAGTACATCCGGAAGAGAAATCAGAACGTGGCTTTCTGAAGAATAAAGCGACGCACCATTAAAATCACAAAAGCTGCTCAAATGCCCGCATACACACGTACACATACATACACACACCAGCAGAGCTTTCCTCGGAGGTGAGAAATACGTATCGCGCGAATGTAAGCTCGCTTTCGCACAGCCTCCGGAATATTTGGGAATGTTATTAACTCAGCTCGCGTATACACACGAATTCACTCTCCTTCTCTTTCTCTCGCTCCTTCTCCTCCTCCTCCTCTCTCCCTCTATCTCTGCTACATAATTCACGTGGAATCGCGAGATTCTCGGTTAGCAATAAACTCGAGACTCAACGCACCACCTCTCGCTCTTCCATGCTTAATAGCTAACGACTTGTAGTTAAGGTTCTCTCCCTCCTTCACCACCCTCCTCCTAGTTTCCTACCGGAGTTTTCTATACTTTTCTAATGATTCGGGTTTTCGGATTTTTTTTTTTTTTTTTAGTCAATGCTTTAAATGCTTTTCTTTGGTGCGAGGTGACGGAACTGGAGTTCTGGCAAAGGGCTTTTAATAAAACGAAGGCGTATTCATAAAGTTACCCAGAAATCTCAATTATTACCTAACTTTCCTAATAGTAAGGCATATTTAATGCAAAACCGCTATACCAGTTTTTAATTAATAATAACCGAAAGAACGTTTATCAACTTCACGAGCCACGTAACAAAGCGACCATGAGTATCCATGTCACCTAGAAAAATCCTACCCTCACGCACGTCCATACGCGGTCCGTCTAAATAAAGACAACACCGGCAGAGAGAAAAACAAGCCAATCGATAAATACATGCAAGCGAGCGACGCTCCTCGCACGTAAGCGGAGCCGGCGAACGCCACTTTGTTGTTGATTAAGCCTCGTCGATGAACCTGTTACGCCCTCCGAGTTCCTTATTTCGCGATCTTAGGCGTAACTCCGCAAATTGGGCTGGAGGGTAATTACAGCCGAGGTATACCGTTACGAGTGGGGAAGAGTATTTTGGAGGTTATGAGCAGCGCCGAGAGGGTAGTTGTTGCATCAAGTGTCGGAAGGTACTTGATATTTTGAGGTTAAGCGAAGACGAATCGTAATTATATCGTTGCGGGGAGGAATATTCTAGGAGCATATTGGCAAGTAAATAAGAGACGGAATTGCTGGAAAGGGAAGTTTTATATTTAGCAGCGCTGACGAGGGGGTTTGTGCAAGTAGATGCGGACTAGGTTTAACGAGACGTACATGACATAGTAACATTAGAATCAACCGCTTAGAAGGTAGACGGGTTCATAAATATAAATGACGGCTATTACTGATCGTAAACTGAGATTAATTCGTCTAGAATTTACCTTTTAACAAACGATTTATACAAAATTATTTAACTATTACTATTTTCTTTGTTCCAGGTGAGTACCTGAATTTTTCAAAGATTTTCAGCGGTTGTCGTAAGTCTTTACAATCATTTAAACCGCCAAATCAAAAGTTCCCCCCATTGAAACGATTTCTCACAGTTACTTGCAGTTCGACATCGTACAGAAAGTAATTAATCCGATAAACAGAACATTCTAATTTCTGCGCTTAAAAATTCTGAAACGCACTTTGTGAACTCGGAAATTCCGTCGCGCGAGTTCTCGGTTCATTATAATCGTTCTCTCGGCAAATAAAAAATAAACTCCTAACCAGCAGGTGCTAGAATTCCGCGTACTCAAGATTGAATAGCAGTCCGTTTTAATTGACAGTATACACGTCGTTCGAAACTGTCTAATACAAGCCGGGCCGCGTTTATTGCTCACTTTCACACACGCCCTAGTTTTCCCATAACTCGCTCGAGTGTTTATTATATTAAACAAGCTGAGAGAGAGAGAGAGGGAGAGAGAGAGAGCCGAGCGAGAAGCCGAAAACTCGCGAATTAATGAATGATCGACGAAGACAATTCGCTTTCCAGTTCTCCACCTCTCTCTCTCTCCCTCGGACGCTAAAGTTTCACGGGTCCCCGGAAGCCGCCTGAAGTGCGTTTCACAGAAGTTTGATCCCGACCCGGTAAAACCGCGCGCGCCTCTCCCTCGCGAGAACTTGTCCGAGTGTTAATCAACGCTGAAGGAGAGGAGTTGCGGGAAATCAACGTTTTCGAGGATTATACGCCGATGTTTGATCCGTCGGATTTGGCGAAAAAATTTGTTAGTTTTTTGTTCGCTGATTGAAAGGGGGTTTAACGGGATTGCCGCTCGGCAAATGTTGTAAAGATTCCGATTTATGAGAATAGGGGGGAAAATATGCGTGGGGAATGTTATTGAATTGTATGAAAGCTTTCCGAGGGGGTTAATATTTACAATGGCCTGTAATTTTGTCGGCGTTTCGCGAAAAAATATTTAAATGAAACGTTGGATTTCGGCTTGTGCAAACAAACAGAGGCTTTTTTTCATACTTTATGGAATAATAACCAGACAAAAGAATTTTGTCTAAGTAATAAAAAATTTGATGAATGCTGTATAAAAGTTTTCATACTGTTTCCGGACTATAAATTGTTACGGCTTTAGCTTAATTAACCAAAATGATAGAGTCGTAATTTAATGAAGAGTTTTTCTGCAATTAAAGTGAATCATTATATAATTTTAAATTATCTCCGCTCTGTTATTGCTTTAGAAAACTAGGGTCAATAAATTTAGATCCATATTGGATTTCAGTGTCGGTTGACAACTATAAAAACTCGCAGCTCGTAAAGTACGCAAAAAACGATAATGAAAATATTATGCCATAAAACGGAGATATAAAAGCAAAATTATTTATTTAATTGAATAGAAATTTAATATCCAATATTTACTGTCAGCATTGATTGAACTTAAATATATAATATTTAAATAATGTTGATGGAATATTTCGTACAAGGCTAATCAATTTCAAACGTAAGTATTTAACGTAAGATTAATATGAGATCATTCCATTGTTGAAATGCCCAAAATCTTGCTCGACATCTAACCAAACATTCAATGATAATATACTTACTAAGACTCAATCCCATTGTCTCATGAAGCTTCATTATTTTCAAAAATTTTAGTAAATCATACCCCGTAAGAACCCCTTTTATTTCTTTTCGCACTGTGCGAAGCTGTACTTGAGGCGACAGTGAGGAAAACCTTGAACTCCGCTCCGAAGGATGTCTCGTCGAAAGCGTCGGATCATCTGTCGCTTAGAGACGCGCGAAACGTCGCTGCGCAACTTGTTTCGAGTTGTTTGTGGAACATGTAATCGGAATCGTCGGCTCGTTGTAGACGTTAGCGAGTAATTTGGATTAGGATAGAGATCTGGGCATTCTCATTCTGCTTACTTTGCCGAAAATTCGGTTAGGATAAATACAAAGGGATAATTGCTTCAGATAATAAACTCTTTCGATTGTTGCTATTGTTTATGAATTTATAGAATTTTCACTTTTTCCATTTGATTAAGCAGAGAATCGTTAATTTCGTTAACCTTCAAAATAAGTCAGTCTTAACATTGTTATTAAATTAAAAACGGCTCAATTTAATAAGTAAAATCCAATACGAAAAGCACAATTACAGCATGAACATTAATTATTCATCGCAACCACTAGTTGCTCGGCTCTCTTTTAACTTAGCAATAATTGTGCCCCGGCCGAAAAGTTGAGGCAACTCGGCGAGCCAATTAATGGACTCGTCACGAGATGCAGCCGAAGTTTGCGGAACTACAGCGGCCGCCTTCGAAAGCGGAGGCGAAAAAAATAAGAGGGCCGCGCCTCGAGCTCGAGGGGGAGGAGAGAGTCGAACGGCGACTGATTGTTTCTGCGTCGGCTAAACGAGGAAACTCACTTAGCGGCACCCCAGTGATGCAAGTCCGCGTTAGTTGCGACGGGGCGTGACTTATAAAAACCCTCTGCCACTTGGTTGCTCTGTTCTTCGACTTTATTATTACAGTGGCTGACGTTGGCCTTCGCGCGGACGTGGATTTAGTGGCATTCGAGTTTGATTGAGGGACAGTGTTGTGATTTAGTTTCGGACATGTTTTCCTATATTCATGATTTTAATGGAAGAAAAATATTGAAGCTCTCGTTTTTACAATGTAATATTGAATCATTGAAGCAATTGCCGCAAACTTTTATAATGTTATAATAAAAATCCACTTTATGAGCGACAATGGTCACATTTCTACGAATGTTATTGAAATTGTCATTTATACAAAGTTCAACTGTTTACTCGAAAATGTTCTCCAATAATAGTTTTCTCTTCTGCTTGGATACAAGCAACGAGGACAAACATTTACAATGAAATGATACCAATGACAAGTACTAGGAAACGTTGCTAGGAAACTTTCTATCCTCGCGTAATTATGTCAAAAGAGAGAACTCGAAAAAATAACTCTAGTTTTTTAAACTTCAGGATGATTTCTAGGTCTTTAAAGCAGTATTCAAATCTTTCGACCAATCATACATTTTGCTAAAGCACTCGTAAAATTTGAAGTTAAAATTTGTCTTTTATCTCTCACTTGGGACAGTTATTCGCGCAATCGAATTTATTAATTAAGTAATTTTAATTTTGAAACACCGATAAAAGCTCAGTAGTTATCAAAAATAATTTTTTAAGACTTAAAATAAAAGTATAAAATAAACATAAAATAAAAATATATAAGTTTCACTGATCGGAAACTCATCAATTTGTATAAATTCCGTGTTACGGCGAAAAAACCATATTTGGCCACATTATTATTAATATAACTTGATTTTTTTCAGACAACTGTAATAGAACCCTTCCGTGTGTGCATAACCCCCTTAATTTACCTAATCGCAGAGTCCTGCGGCTAATTCAAGCCAACAGTGGCCGAGGCTCAGCAGCGTCGGCAATCCGTTGCAAATACAGCAAGGTGGAGTAGCAGTAGCCGCGTTTCTCAGGCGCCGTTTGCACCCTTGGCGATCTCCCGACCCGTGGAGCGAAGCGAAGAAAGAGAGAGAGGGAGAGAGAGAGAGAGAGAGAGAGAGAGAGTGAGGGAAGGAGAGTGAGAGGACGAGAGCCAGGCAAGCGCGCCAACTAAAATTGAATCTGCGGACGAAACTTCGCTAACCTCGTCAGGAAACCGAAGTCGAAGCCAAAGCCAACCATCGCGCGTCCGTCTCTCTCCGGCCAGATGCGCGCCTCCTCTCTCTTTTTTTTTCCAGGAGCAGCTCCGTGCCGCCTAATATTAGCGAGCTACTTTTCGAGGGAAGGGGTTCTCTCTCTCTCTCTCCCGCCGCCGCCTCGTTTCGAGGAAAGAAGGGGGGTCCGGGTGATGTACGGCTGTTGGGAGTTTGAGGAAAAAATTAAGTGGCTTTTTATACTGTAAAGCGTTGATTAATCGCCGGGAGAGGGAGTTTGTTGTGCCCGGAGACCGAGAAGTTTATTTGCAACTCGGAAAGTTGTACGCTCGGGCGTGTATTGATGAATGGCCGGTTAGTTCAGTCGAGCTCCTTTTCGAATGTTTATTTTTGCGCGATAATAGTGTAACTGCTTGACGAAGGGCTTGATGTAATGAATTATTAGTTGCCTCTTGTTTTGTCTGCCTCCGAGAGGCACTCGTTTGTTTTCCATTAACGGAGTCGACACTGGTTCGACATAATACATTTTTTCTTTTTTCAGCGAACGAAACAACGCGTCGAGAAAAAGAATTACACTAATTAGTATTGAAGGCAGTTCTAAATAGAATGACGGACCGCTGAATAGATTCTGGAGGGTTGTATTTTAAAACGGGCACAAAGGAGAACGTCTTCGATTCGAGCGAACACGAATCACAAAACTCTCTGGCCATAATCGCATCTTCCTCTCGATCGACTCAATCCAAGTCGACCCTCCTTTTGTACACGCATTCATACGTTTTCACGTGAACCCTCCGTTTCTTCACCCATTGAATACGAATGAAGGATTGGCTGTTAAAACTTCAAAAAAGTATTTAAAATTCAGACTTTTAAACTTGACTCGTAAATCACTCGCTTATTATGCAATTTTGCAAGTGATTTATATCTAAATTATTTGCGAAATCATTCGACCAAAGAGCTTAATAAAGACTTTATTTATAAATACTAACGTTCAAACTGGATTTCGATTAATAATCCTTCAAAACGAAAATGCCAGCCGAGTTTATCCACAAATCCTTGTCAAATTAGCTCGAAAAATGCGCCAAATCGACCCTCGCTCCGCCGGTGAAAAAGCGGGCGCTCTCGGCCTTTGTAACCCTCAATCCAGCCTTCGACACTCCCCGAATAGCGTTATGCGGTCTATTTTTGTCCGCATTCCTAACTGTCTCACCTGAGAATAGCTCGAATCACGAAAGGATCTCGCTCGAAGATTCCGGCGCTATCGACTTTCTCCCTGAAAGACACCCACACCCAGCCACACGCACACTCGTACATGCACACACATACACGCACACAGCCACGCACCGCTCTCGTGCAAGTAGAGCTGCGCCAGCCGCGAAAATCGACTCGCAACGACACGCTGACCGTGATATCGATCGCGCCGCGCATAAAACCACGCGTTCCTTCGCGACGTCGCGCGTGTACCTGTGTGTATGCGTATATTACCTGTGGGGGGGGGGGGGACATACACGCACGTGGCCGTAGCGCCAAGTGCATGCCTGATAAGACGGACCGATGCGACCGGGGGGAGGGGTGTTTATGTGCGCGTCTGCGCGTAAGCCCGTATAAACACTAAATAGAATTACCGTATTGGACTGGGTAAATATTGGCTTTGAAACGCTGAGATCAGTATTTATTTATTTGAGGCGTATTCCGGGTACAGCGGAAAAATGATCAGGCTGTGATTTAAACAAACATTCTTCCAGCAGGCGAAGATTTCGATTTGAAGTTTATTGTGTCGAAGAAAAATCATTTATTACCTTCTTTTGAATTTTATATGGCTTTTTTTAAAATTTATCTTTTCGTTATTAGTATTTTGGAGTAATAATTTCTCTTCTCGAATAGTTGTATCTCTCTATTTATTACCTTTTCGGGTTATTGATTTTCGGCTGCATTGCAGTCCAAAATCGAAACTTCCACTTCGCTGCAGTACTTTTTCCCTCGCAATTGATTTCTCGAAAAAAAAAAAAAATTAAATTTCTCTCCCTTAATAAAAATCGCCACCCCACGTCATTCGTCCCCGAATCAAATGAATCAGGAAAGAAAAAATTTTCGAAAACACATTCGCCGCCCTTAATTCCCAAGCTAAAAGTTCGAAATCTCTGAAAGCGTCATAAAACCGAACTCTGCTCGGCAATCCACAGCTCCCGTCACTCACTCGAGCAGAGTATAAATATTAAAAGAAACGTCTTGATCGTACGCACGACACACATTTCCAGGCACGCAGCCCTCTCTCTCTCTCTCTTTCTCTCTCACTCAGACACGACTGGCACACGCGGCGCAAAAGGTGGGGGACTGAGGTTAGGCACGAGAAGTGGGCGGTCACACTCGATCGAGCCGGCGCATTAAATGCGCACACGTGTATCTTTCCGCCGGTAGCGTCTACACGTGTGTGTATCGCATTACACAGCAGGGCGGAAGTGGCGCGAGACGGTCGAACCTCTCTCTCTCTCTCCTCGGCCGAACTGTAATGTTAATCCTATAAACCAGCGCCTCCTCCTCCCTCCCACCCGCCGCATTGCAGTTAAGTGCTTAATCGAAGCGTGCATACGCGCCGCGCCGATTTTCTCCCCCGGGGGAGGGGCGGCGAGGGAGCGGGTGAGGCTTTGCCAAGCTGCATTTTTCATGAATCGCGCGAGCCTTATGTGGGTCGATGACTGCCGCTTTACTTTTCTAATTGCGAGGAAAACGAGACGGGGAAGGGCTTTTTGAGAGATAGGAAGCGCTTATCGAGCGACGGAAGTGCACGTAGCTTTGTCTAATCGGGTTTTAACGCCCGATGTAAGATTGCCGGCTCTTGTGGAGTGCGTTGTGTGTTTTTTTTTCAGAAGATTTGGTGACTTTAAATTCGACAGAAAAACTGTGTGTATTGTGCAGTTTTCTTGGGATTATTAGAACAGAGTTATTAAATAATACGGACCCATAATGTCGAACCATTTAAAATTAATAATAATTTAAATTTAAACAGGCTTTCAAGTTTTTATGTCTTGAGAAAGTTAAGACAAATACGGTTGAAGTTGAGTTAAAGTCATTGAATTTTATGTCAACATAAATTTGTACAAGTAGTAAAGGTCGAGCTTAAGTTAGACGGTTGTTATACACGTACTTCCCAAGTTATCTAGTCAAATTTAACCAGGTTTAATTTCCTGTCATAAATTACAGGAACTGGAGAAAAACGTCCAGTCCAAATTTTATAAATTACAGGTCTTAATTAGCTAAATTTAAATGAGTTGAACTTGTAAATATTTAACAGAGCGAGTCGACACTGAAACTGTATCACGAAAAAAATTCATTCCACGTAGTTGAGTGACTAATTAAATACTTTCTTAAAAAATTAACATTTTAAACCAAAATAAAAAATCCTTCGTTCGAGTAATTTTTTTTTTGTTTTTTTTGAAAGCATTTAAATCTACATACACAAAGACGTAAACAAGTTTAACTTAAGGTCTGTATAACCGTCTGCTCAAAGAGTACATCTAAAACTTTAAATTCGTTTTTCGAAAGTACTTCTACAATGTAAGTTTGTCTGTAATGACTATTTAAAGTTAAAAATACCTTATCCCGGGAAAGTCGTAGGAACTTCATGAAAAATGCATTTTCGAATAAATATGCATTTGAATTACTCAAGTTTGCCTACAAATTTTATTTACTTCTTTTTGAATAGACGTGCTTTTATTGAATCATTTACTTACTAATGGTAAATATAAAACTGTTTACAACCATACTTTTGCCGGTATTTAATAAATAGGATTAATTAATTTTAATTTTTTTTTTACTAAAATACATCTCTTTAAATATTGACTTTCCTTAATTTGATTTAATAAATAATCCCCTTTAGATCAGCACTTTTCTTTTTAAAAATATTTTGAAAAAATGCATTTGAAAACCTGTAGCCGGTAAAGAAACTGGGGCGCGGTTATTTTTTAAAACCTCTTTTAGCTGAGTGCCTTGAAAATCTGAAAATCGCAAAAAATTCTGAAAAAAAAGTTCAAACGGAAGGATATTTAATAACATGATTTAATATTTCTTTTTTTTTAATCTATCTCACAATTTATTAAGATTCGACAAAACAATGTAATAATAAATTTGCAACGTTTTCTGTAGATATTTTTAACATCGTTGATAATGCAGCATAAAAACGTAAAAAACCGGTTAATTAGATATTTATTTCCCTACGAAAAAAGGTAATACCCTCGATTATCCAACGTTCTTTAAACAGAGTGCTTCAACATTTTCTCGGAATAAAAAAAAAAATTATATTTAAAAATAAAAAGAAAAAGCTAAAGAATATTTCCCTTCACTTTAACGTTATTTAAATAAAGAACATTACATCTACTTATTCGTGCTTTTATTTAACCGGCAAGACTCAGTTCTCACACAAGAGTAAAAAAGTTAGCGCGCCATGGACGGCACAACATGGGTTCCTCAGCCGGCATCCTCGAAACAAGAACCGAAACGAAAAAAATGCCCGAGAGAGCGAGAGAGGAAGACGAAAATAAAGCTCTCCTCCCTCTCGCGTTTGTTGAAAGTTCTTTGAACCCCGTCCTCTCTCTCTCTCGTAGAAGCTAAAATCGAAAAAAGTAAACAGACTAAAATATGCACGAGGGGCATAAAGATTCGCGAGAGAAAGACAAAGTGCGCGCGCGGGGAGCGTAAAGCGGAGCAAGAAGAAGAAGAAGAAGCAGAAGAAGCAGGCAGCCCAGTAGCAGAGCGGCAAGTAAGGAGAGCAGCGGAGAGACTGGGACGCCGGAGGGCAGAATTTCGCGTCCGGTGGCCAGCCAGCCGGTAAATTCGATCTCGCCTCGCCGCCGCCGCCGCCGCCGCGCTGTTTTTCCCCGTTTTTTCGGCCATTTTACCCCGATGTCATCGATTCCCACCTCGAGCGCGGAAAGCTCGAAAGTATTACGCCGACGGCTCTACACCCAGGCTGACTCGGGGATTTTCGCGCGACCTCGGCCGCCTAAGAAACGTTATTACGTGTCCTACGCTGGCTCGTCGACGCTTTGAACTTTGCTCGTTCGCGGCGATGAAATTTGAATTCTGACCGTTCGAGCGCCGCGCGGCTCGATGATTCGGCTGATGCATGGGGATTCGATTTTAGGTTAATTGGGTCAGTTTTAAAATCAGCGGATTTTGAGAAATTTTTTAATGCAGTTCTGTGACAATCAATGTTCTCTCTTGTGCAAAGTATGTGGACAATTCATTGTGATATCTCCTAATATTTTTTTCAATTCGAAAATGCATGCAATTACTATCTTTTTAGTAAAGCGGTAACAGACTTGCCATAAACTAAAAAATTACTAGACTTTTTAGTAAAATTTGCAAAACATCTGATAAATTTTACAAAAAGTTTGAATTTTACTAAAATTTGTAGTAATTTTTCTGTACTTTTTTCTCCGTGTATATATCCTAATTAAACGTGTAATTAATCCGCATACTCTAATAAAACATTCGCTCAACATTTCACACAATTCGTTACAGTAAAAATTTCGTTCTTTAAACTAAAAACTCCAATCGAAAAATCTCGCGCGAACATATAACCGATAACTTCGTTTTCCGCCTTAAAACCGCTCGCGAACCTACAGGGAGGAGCGCCTTAATATTTCTGCGGGAAAAGACGCGATCGCGCCAATCTAATACCCAGACGCGTCGCTGAGGTTATTTCCTCCGCTGTTTTATGCGCAGCCGCAGCCCTCAAAATTGCTTTTGGATTAACGGCGAGCGTAGATATACGAACGGCCGATAAATCCGCGTGTGCCATCCTTTGTTTCTCTCTCTTTCTCTCTCTCTCATCCTCTTTCTCTCCTCCCCCGCGGCCCGTTCTTTTTTTCGGCGGGTTGTGTGTACTTCTGCGGTTCCGTGTGTCGCGCTTTCGATTTTCACGCGCTCTGCCTCTTTGTGTCCCTTCGCTGCGCGCGACCTTCGGGTTTGTCGCGCTCTCATTGTTCGCGCGAGGCTGTGTGCATGCAGGCCAAAGGTACTTTCTCTTTCTGAAAGCGGCATTCTTTTTGTTGATACACTCGGCTTTGTTTGCGGCCGTTCGTTCTTTTTTTTTGTTACTGCTGCCTTTTAAATTATGGCGATCTAATTTCAATTGATTTTGCTTCTTCAGTACGCGGGCACCTTAGCGAGCGTCGAAAGTGCCCTGCTTTTAATTGAAAAACTTTTATTTTAAAACCTGCTTCTTAAATAAGTGACGTTAATAAAAGATTGATCGTAATTAACTAACTGTTTAATGCCATTAAAATTAAATGCATGCAACCTCGTATTTTTTCAAGAGCTAAAATAGAAACTCTGCAATGCAAATAATTTATTACGCTGACGATTTCTCCTTTATTTATAACGCTACAAATATCGTATTCAGGGCTCTATTTTCTTATTTTGTCAACTGACACTACATCTAGATTGCCGTCGCCGCACCCGTAAATCTTCACTTATCCCTGTCATTGCTTTATCAAAACCGGTTTGTCCTTCAATCCTAGCCGTCCCTCAACGCCTCCATCTTTCCAGCTCAATCGTATAGTAGCCTGCGCCCCGATCAAAAATCGAATCGCCCCGCAATACCAGGCCGAGGTTCTACTGGTGCGAAAGAGAGAGGGAGAGAGAGGGGGGGGGGGTGCGGAGGCGGGGGAGAGAAAGAAAGAAAAAAAAATGAAGAAGAACAGTCGCAATCATGACTGGAAGCTGTTTGCCGAGCTTTTAGCCGGAAAAATACACAAGCCGGGGGGGATTTTGCGCGGTATAACCAGTCGTCGCGCGTATTGCCAGCTCTAAGAAATCGTTATTGCACTTATTTATCTCCCGTCCGATCGGAGCTTGAGTGGAGGGGCGATTGTTGTTTTGAAATATCGAGCCGAGCTGAGAGCTTTTTCGAGGTAAAAATTGCGCTCTCTCTCTCTCTCTCTCTCTCTTTCGTCCTTCCTCCCCCGCTTTGAGAGCGCCGCGATATGAGGGGATAAATTGCATTTATTGGATTAAAGTTGCAAGGATTAAAACGCAGACCTTTTTCTTAATATAACGCCCGGCGGTAATCGTAAACGTATCAATTCGTCGCGGAAATTGAGCGTCCTTTCTTTTTTTTTTTAAAAAAAAGCTCTGAAACTTGAAAACTGGCTTTATCTAAAGTTTTTCGCTCCGCGTCATAAAAAATTAAAACCTAAAATACTGGTCTCTTTCTCAGTCTCGCGAGCACAAAATTCAAAACGAAAACCCGTCCCGCGAGCCGTTCTCGTACTTTCGAGCAGCTTATTTCCGCGTTCCGGCTGCCTTATGCATTCATTTAAAAACAGTAGCTACTTATTTTCGAAATTCTTACCCTCTCAAAATTCAACCCGAAACCTCTCTCTCTCGCGCTTCTCTCTCTCCCCTCCGAGAATTTTATTTGCAAACTCGCCCCGGTCTGCAGAGCGCGCGAAATATACACGATTTGGGGGAATAAAAATTTCAAGCGAAAAAGCTAGAAAGGCGACGATCCGCTTTTTGTCACGGCCGGCTGTATGCGCGAGAAACGGGGGAGAGAGAGAGAGAGAGCGGAGGATGGCGAAATGGACCAGGCAGGTCTGAGGGAACGTTAGCCGGAGAACTAGGCGAAACGACATTCGCTCGGCTACTATAACGACTGATCCTCCCCCACCCCTCTCTCTCTCTCTCTCTCTCTCTCCCGCGCTGCTACGGCTATTCCCAGTGGCAGCGAAAACTCGTAAAACGGCACTTGGAAATTCGCTGCGCCAAGTTAAACTTGATCGAGACGAAGAAGTCGCACGTGTGTCCGTGCATATGCACACACGGCGGGGGAGGCCGTGTGTGCGGAATCGGCCAGGTGCGCACCTTTGTGCAGTATATTAGATATTCGTTTGCCTTGTTTCGGGGCTTAAAATGCGAGGACGCCACCGGGAGCGCAGCGGATACCGTCAGATTTTGCGGTGTCGTTTCATTGAATTTTAACGGGCATCGTTTCGCGCAAAATTAATAGATACAGTTGCCGGATTGATTAAGAGGAAAAATGATTTGCGAGCCGCCGAGAGGATATATTTCAAATTTTAGTACACAGCTGCGAAAGGGTAAATATTTTTCTAATATATGCGGTAAAAATATATTGAAAAAAAGTTCTATTTTTAGTTGCCGAGTGGAGAAAAAAAAACAAGCTCGAAAATATTTTTCAATGACGCGAGGTTATATTATGAACAGAGAGAGAGAGAGAGAGTAATAAAAAGTTTTTATGTTTCCAACCGGTAGTTCCAGTCTTAAAAGCCGTAAGTTTTATTCGGCAAAAATTTCTCAGTTCGAGTATTAAAGCTCGAACAAAAAAGCAATACGCCCGGCGCGCCTAATTCACATCATTATACGCGCATAAAGTACCGCGAACAACAATGGGGCCCCCGAAAGCCGAAGCGCGCGACGGAATCACCACATTATAAGGCAGCGATTAATTTCAATTCTTTGTCCTGCGTCGTCGCGCAATTACGATCCCTCGAATAATGCATAATAACGATTCCGATCGCTCCGAATTCGGCTGCAGCATCCATCCCCCTCCCCCCACGAGTATGTAAAAGCTTCCGGCGTGTCCGCGATAATGACGCGGCGACGGCATCGAGAGGCGGCGGCCCTGCTCCCCCGTCTCCTGCTTTCCGATCCGTGGCTGCGAAAAAAAAATGGATATGGAGGAAGAGAGCGGAAGATGAGGTGGAGAAAAAAAACAGGAGAGAGAGAGGATATCGCGGGCGCGCGGTTTAAAGCCGGCCGAGAAGAGACACTCTGCTTGAATATTTTCGCGCCTCTCCTCTCGGACTCGCTGTTTTACGAGTCTCGGCCGCGGCGCATGAAAATGGGGTCTAAGCGAGGAGAACTCCCGCTGTTCAGCTAAAACAATACCACTCGTTGGATTTTTCTCTCCCTCGCTCGTTTTATTATGTATACACTCCTCCTCCCCCTTTTCTATCTCTGCTATCTCTCTCTCCCTCTCTCTCTCACCTACTTTTCGCTCCGGGCTATCGCCGAGTGCGCCGCTCGTTGTCGAGACCAAGGCTGCAATTTAGACGGGAACGAGTAGGTGTGCGTATTTGCAGATAAGGAGGGAAAGAGAGACCGATACTCCGAAATCCGATGATGCGCGCGAAGCTGGGGAAACGTGCTTATCTCTGCCTTTTTGCGCGATTCTTGCAAATGTTTATGCCTGGACGACTGCTGGGGAGAAGTAATCGAAATTTTTCAGGCGTGGAATCTCGGGTTAAAAATTAAAAAGTGTTTCAAGTTGGTAAATTTTTGTGAATTGGAGTTTGAATCAATTTGAACATTTATAAAAATGTTCTCAACTTTTTTTTTTTAAATAATTAAGCAGATTTTAGTGCAAGACGTAGTGCCCGACGTTTACAGAATTTCCCGTTTTCTCTGCTATCGAAGCAGAAGAGGGCAAAAATGGTCGAAAATGAAAACCAAGCTCATTTCCTTGGCTGCTCATAACAAGGATCGCGGAAACAACACATCCACGCAGCGGATATTACATAATCCAGAGACGAAAGCAGAGCCATAACTCGTCCATTCAGCCAAAGAAAGCCATTCGCACTTGCATAACTTATTATCCCGGGGGGAAAAAGCGCTTTTAAGGATCCTTAAAACACTCCTCCGCTCTCTCTCTCTCTCTCTCGCGTCCCTCTTTTTAATTTCGATTTATTTTCATTTTTCCACCCCGCTGGGGGGTGCGACCGAGAGGGAGAAAGGAAGAAAGACTCCGCGCGTGGAGGACGACGTCGGCGGCGGGTGGTCCCTTCTCTCTCTCTCTCTCCTAAGACTTGGCTTAGTGCCTCGCGCGCCGGCAAAATCTGACCCGCTTTTCCCCGGGGGGATAAATCTTGAATTTTGGCATACCGCGGCGTCGCCGTGGAAAAGGAGTTTCCCCCCGCCGAGCGGTAAGACCCCCGAGGCCGGAAAACCACCGATGACGAAGGACGAGGAGGCCGCCACTGTGCGCAGCTACGCCGAAGCTTATGTTTTTCTTTTTTCGCTTTGGAAGCGGGGTGGCGCGCTTTTTTTCTCGCTCGCCATCGATCGAGGCTGCTTCTTAGCTGCCGGGAGCTTTTACGGCTGCGTGAGCGCCGAGTTAATTTGCGAGCGATGCCGTGGTTTCGCGTGTGTTTTGGTAATGGAAAGCGCTTAGGAATATGGTTTTTGCGGAATTTGATTAATCGTTGTATTGGGGATTTTTCGAATGGGACGTAATTGAAAAAGAGAAGTTGCGAGCGAGGCCAATAGGATGATAACCAATTTTGGAGAGCCTTAACCACTTTTGGTAACTTTCAAGATTCAATATTTGAAATTTGAAATTACTACCATTAAGTTGAAAATCGATACTTGGAAAGTTCAGAAAACCTATTTGCGTACATTGAAAACGAAGAGTTCGCAAAGTCGACCTTTGAAATTACCTTCTGCCACTACAAAAGCTGCAATTGATTTTTCCCCAACGAGAGAACCCTCATTCGATTCCGTCCTATACAAGAAATAACCGAATTCCCATAAAACGCGAGGGGAGCACCGCTAACTGTTAAATAAAAGCATCAGAGCGTAACAGCCCCGGGGCACTTATAAAATATATAGACAAATAAGTCGGATGCTGCAACAAAGGTAGAAACAATACCGCCGCAGATAAGAAAAGCCTCGTAAAAAATAAAGAAGAGGCGAGCGCGCGCGTGCGCGGGGCGCGAGGCGGGAGGATAACCATGAAAGGCAGATCCACAGCGGAACAAAAGATGGAACGGCGAGCCGAAGATGTTCCGAGGCGCGTTTACAGCGCCGGCCATCAACCCCGGGCAAGAAGGGTCTTACTAGTCATAGCCGCCGCGGCGAGAGAGCAACACCTTCCGCCCCACGGCCATCGAGAGCGAGCAACATGTTTCTTGCCACTCTCATCCGGACGCCATCGCGCACCTTTACTATCTCCCCCCCCCTCCCTCCCTCTCAACCTCCTGCGGAGCAAACAAGTATAAACCCCGCGTCCAATATGAGCTTGCCGTCACGCTCCGTTCTTGCGACGGTGATTCGCCCCGGCTTTGGAATTTTGGCCTGCTGCTTGATTGTGAATCTTGATTGGGCCGCCTACCGTGAAACGTGGGGACGCGTTTGAATTTGTACTTTCAGTTAGTGTCTAAGAAAGTATGGTAACTGAAGTTGAAGTATAATTTGAAAATAAATAGTTTTTTAAGTTATTAAATATGTAATAAGTCTGCATTTTAATGATGTTCTTTGGTAACAATTGAATTTTCTTCTGTTTCAGGTGAGTACTTCAGTTTACAACGCTTCTCAAACGAAACTGCCTCGAAACGCGGTAACGTTCAGCGGCATTTTTCCTTCGTACCTCTTTCTGAAAAAAAAATATATATGTATTTAACCCCGGTAACAAGTCGCGCATCGAAAAATATCATACGATATAATCTATCCCTCCCTTTGTTTTGTCGCGGCGGCAGCAGCCCTGCTCCATTTCTCCCTCCCCCCCCCCCCCCCGGCGGGCTCTGTGAAAGTACGCAAATCCTTTTCGAATTAACGAGCCAAGCCGCTCCAACCCTTCCGCCAAACTCTCTTTCTCCCTGGCTGGCCATTAGCGAGAAACGAAAGCGGCAACTTGTCGCGACGGGGGTTCCTTCGCTCTCCCCCCTCGCTTTTCCTCTTAGTAAACGACCGACCATTCAAGCCACGCGCTACGTACTGGTTTCTCCGTCCCTCTCGAAGAACGGAGGAGCGGGGGCAACGAGTTTTCGTATTCCAATAATGAGAGCGAGAGTGAGAGAGGCGTAGTTAAGGCACGAAAGTGGACGAATGAAGGGAGAATGGAATAGTTGTGTTGCTGCGAGGCCGACTGTATAGTTGGGGAGTTTCATGATTTCGACGATTATTCAGAAAATCGATTATAATTTTCGATGCAATTTAATTAATGGTGCAAATTTTCTCAATTAAAGCTGACGCTCTTCTTGATCAATGGCGTTTTGTACAAAAGACTGCCTTAAATTTAGCTGAATAATGCAATAATGTTAATCTGTACTTTACCCGAATGCACTTTCTTCCCGGGATAAAAATTAAAAAACCGCGCGATCCTCGATAAAAAGTCATTCCTGCAAAAAGGCAGAGCGCAGCTGCAAAAGCTCCTCGTACCCTTAACGAACTGCGATCCCCTCCCGATAAATTCCTCGGCAAAGAAAATATCCCCCGCCGACTGAAGGCAGTCGCGCGCGGGCGGTTCGACTAAGTACGACACGGAAAACCAGAGAGCCGACTATGTATAGGAACTCGCGGTACGAGGGGTAATAAATACACAAATAAACTTTCCTCGTTAACCTATCGGGCGTTCGTACATACCCCCTTCCCTCCGCCCCTCCCTCCTCCGGCCCTCTCAGCCCCTCGTAGATCCCGATAGCTGGGAGCTATCTCGCGACCGGACCGTTCGTTCGTTCGTTCGTTCGTTCGCGTTCTCTCACGTTTATAATGCTAACAGCCGGGGGGGAGGCTGGAGAAGTCGTCTCCGGAGCTCTCTGGGGGACTCCCCCGGGAAAACGGAGGAATGGCTTTTCTGCATGCCCGGGCCAACTGCTATCGCGACCGCGTGCCCTCGCTCTATCAGCCTGCCGTGTGCTATATCTTTATTCGTTCTTCATTAGTTTCTGTTTTAAGGCTCCGATATGAAGAAAATGGAGATTCCGGCTTCGGCTATACCCGACCCCTCCCTTTTTTGCGCGGTACGAGTAAAGTTTAATACTCGGGAGGGTATCGGTTATAGGGGTTTGCATTGTGCGTTTTTTTTGTTTCTGTTTAACCGGGTTAAGTGATTCGAGTATGCGCTGGATTTGATTTGATGATGTTGCGTGCTTTAAGTTGGGATTTTTGGGAGAATATATTTAGAGTTTTTAACTGATTTTTTTAGGTTACGCTTGACGACGGAGTGGGGGTTTATGATGCATTTAATATTTATGGAAATGGAGATAACGTGATTTATCTGCTCCCCTGATTATTCCAGTAAGTAGTTTTGGTGCATCGACAGTATGACTCAGCGAAGGGGTTGTATGTAAATTTGATAGGACATTAAACTTACCCTTTATGTATCTGACTTTTATATAAAGAAGGGGTTCATGTTACCCATCGTAATTAGATCTTAAAAAACATACTAAATAATATTTTTATCCATCTTTTCATCTATAACGTACATTGCAATATTGAAAATGGGCTAACTTTTGAAACCCTAACTGTTCTACTTTCCTTAAACAGTTACCCCCTCCCCCCCTCTAAAAAAAAATGCTTACACCGCAAAAGATATATTGAAGAAAATACGTTAAAAAATGATTTATTATTTTTAATTAGACGATGAAAAGGTATTTTCCCGTCAATGAACCACGTTTAAAAAGGCAGGCCTTTTTCATAAATAATGATCCAGTGTCCCCTTCCCTGAAAGGGCCGATCGTGAAAACGCCTTTCCCGTAGGAGAAAAGGAGCGCGGCGAGGAGATAATCTCGGCGCACGGGGGAATAAACGCTCCGTTTATGTACACGCAATGTCACGCGAGCTTTACCGGTGAATACGCGGCATTCGTTAACGCGACACTCACTCCTGGAACTCGTCGCCGACTCCCCTCTTTCGCCTCCTCCCCCCTTGCATTTAGCCTTTTAAATTGGAAAAAATGGACTTTTTTTTTTTTTACTGAAAGAAAAGTTTGTCGAGTCACCCGCGTTAAAATAATATTTATGAGCAATTTACGCAGCGAGAATGGAGGCTTTTAGCCGCTAAAGCGCGCTTTAATCAAACAGTTTTTTTCAAGTAAAATTTCAGTATCTAAATATTACGTTTAATCTTGATTTTCTATTGCGCTCTCCTCTTTCTTACCGGTGCTTCTTGATTCTCTCATTCTATTTAACTCGCCTGGAGTATTCCTTTCATTATTCAAATATTGCTCCATATCTCCCTCACAAACGAACGCACACATATACAGCCAAAATTAAATCTACCCCCTCGGAGCGTAGGATATTTGAATATTCTCCTTCGAAGGATTAAAACGCGCGCAGCATTACCCGCGTGCCTTTTAATTTCTTTCCTTTATTTTGATTCAGTGTCGCGTTTTCACGCCGAGGGAGGGATCTATGATTGTCTTGGAAGATAATCGAGAACTATAAATTGAAGTCATTTTCGAGGGTTCGAAACTTTATTGTAATCTGGCTCGTTATCTTCTTAATTGCAGCTTTCCATCTGTTGTATGAAGAGTAAATGGGATTATATTTCATTTCTGCCTCTGTTCATCTTAATACGTAAATATTACATTTGTTTATTCTGCATTGAATTTTGAAAAGGACTTTGACGATAGAAACTATGTCCGAATTTATAAAGTTAAATTTAATCTCGCCGTAAACCCATTACGAAATTTAATTAAAAAATTTGAATTATGGAAACTTCATATTAGTTGATGTCAACAAATACATTTTTCTGAATTATCGAAGCACCCCACGTAAAAACAATTTATATAATTTTTACCAAGATTTTATAATTTTATTTTTAAATTTTGTAAAATTTTGATTCT
>JAWWML010000052.1:30053065-30108322 GCA_035047165.1 Ormyrus rosae | reverse complement strand
GAATCAAAATTTTACAAAATTTAAAAATAAAATTATAAAATCTTGATAAAAATTATATAAATTATTTTTACGTGGGACTGTATAAATTGATGCTTTATCGAAAATTTAAAGAAATTAATCAAATTTTCAGTAATGCATAATACTGAATATTATTTTCCCCCCCGTTCCGCGAAGCATAATTCATCATTTGTATGCAGGCATTGGTAATATCGAGTTGCAAAAAAAGGCTGTACTTAGGTCGGAATCCAGATGAAAGCCAGAGCGCCGCATAAAAAAAAGATCGAGAGCTAAGCGAAGCTCTCGGTCGCGTGAAATTACATTCCTTTTTTCGGAGAGAGAGAGAGAGAGCCGGTAAGGAAATAATAAAAACGTCCGTCTCTCCTCTCGGAGCTGATCAATATGCTAATATTTTGATGCCTCCTTCCCTCAGACTCGGGCGAATCAAGTTACAGGTTTACATGCACAAAGATATACAGCCGGGCCGGGGAAGAGAGAAAAGGCGATGGACGGAAATAGCGAAGGGAAATTTATCGTGTTTCAGCGACTTTCCTCTCGGCCGAGGGAGGGAAATAAGGTGCGGAATTCATCGGAAAGTTTGCGCGGGACGAATGTGTTCTTTTCCCTCCCGAACTGCCCCCCGTCGCTGATACTTTTAACGTAAATCATAGAATTTGCATGCTGATAAAACGATGGCAGACAACGCGATGCGGCCTGTTTAACGTCGGATGTGACTTGGATTCGACGTCCGGGGAAAATCAGGCGAAGTGAATTCCGCTTTAATAATTTCAACTCGCCCGAGGAAAATTGTTGTAATAAATTATATTTTATGCAATATTTAACGCGGAAACTTGCCCGAGGAAGTTGAATCCGACTTGGTAGGACGCAAAGTCGTATTTTTAAAATTCAGCCAAGTGCACATTTTGCTGCGCGCGTGTTCCTAATTATCACCGTAAATCGACCGAAAATCGAGAGGGAATTTCTTAGTGCAGTGCTGAGCTGCAAACGTTTTAACTACGTTTAGAGAACAATTTCTCGCTATTTTATTGGATATTTTGCAATGTCTAGCATTTAATTAAATTCATTAAAATATCAATATTCATTAAAATTGAATTTACAACTTTAAAGGATCCTTGATTAACTTTATTAAAAATATTTTAAATCAAAGTACAATAATAAGATGCTTTTAATGCAATTGACGGCGTCTGTGAATTTTCACAATGATACCTTTCATTTTACACTTTATAAAATTTTTAAACTTTTCATTTACCGCAATAATTTTTGCGAAAAATTTAAGAAGCTTTTCCAGGAATTTAACGATGACAATTATTCTACACGCGTTACATTTTGAAGCGTAATCATTTTTGCCGCACGTTTATTCCACGTAATAATATGTATTATTACATACGTAGAAAAGCTTTGAAATTATTCCACTAAACCCATATTCAGGTCTACAAAAAATATATTTAAATAGAAACTTCTCGATAATGGAAATCGACGCACAGAGGACTTTCCGCGTTTTCAAACAACAAAAATAATCCGACTGATCTTCCCGGCAAAAAATAAAGCTTTTCCCAGGGAAACCTTCCCGGCTAAATCGAAGCGCGGCAGTACATATAAACCCCCCACGGGATTTGCTCGCTATTATCATTAAACTCGGTGGGCAAAGGTATCCTCGCCACGCGTAAACGCGCATATTCACTCGGTGTGTCGGGCGAACGAGTTGAATAAGATATTTCACAGGTCGCGCGAAAAACACGGAACGCTTTTTTTTCCGCGTCTCTGCGGTCGCCATTATGCGTCGTAAATGCAGATTGGCCGATGCCGCGGTGGGAAAGAATGAGTCCGTAAAAGGGTAAGAGCCGCCGACGGGAATCGAAGAGTGGAGTGCGAGTTATGTGTATTGTTTTTCGTAAAAAGTTCGAGGGAGAGAGGGAGGAAAATGCTGCCGTTGTTTATATTTTAAAATGTTAACGGTTTTATGTTACAGCCCTGCTCTCGGAATGTTATTTTTATTTTTAAGCCCGCAGTGCTTTTTATACTTTTTAGTTGCAACAAAATTTCCCAGTGTCGCGCGCGATTTTATGCTATTCTCTGCTTCGTTTATATGTGCCGGCGATTTAAAAAATTTAATTAATGAAGGCCACTTTCATACGTCTCGATCTTGCAATCGGGAGTCCGATAAAAATAAAGGCTAATGCGATCCAAGGATATAACGGGAGGAGAAGAGAGAGAGAGAGAGGGTTTTTCCCTTAATTTTTAATAAAGATTCGGCGCCAGCTCTGAATTATTTCCCCTCCTCCGCACAGCGAGCGGAATTTTAAATAAAGACAATGATTGAGTAGGAAAGCCGGCCAGCGAATAAAGAGCCGCTCCGCCAGAAGACTACACCACTAACAATGAATTCCAAGAGACAATTCAGTTATTAGATTGGCTCTGGGTATCCCCAAATGTAGTAATAATGTAACCCGCTTCTCTCCAGATAATCTCGATGGAGATCTACTTATTGGAGGGTTAACTCTCTCTCTCTCTCTCTCTCTTTCTCTCTCCTTCGTCCTTTTATCCGTCGTTTCGTGGAAGCGAAAGAAAAAACGGAAGCTAACAATGAGATAGAATATAAGCGGAAACCGAGAGGAGGACAAAAATTGCGGGGGAATAAGTCGTAAAAATTTAAGAGAGAAGGTGAAAATTGTGAAATAAAGGCGGCCGTAACGGGAAAATAAAATATTCTCATATTGGAGCGAAAATTATTTTCGAATATAATTGGAGCCAATTATCAATGCACGTCGGAATTATGCAAATGTCGCTTTTCGTAAAAACTTTCGAAAATGCGGCGCGATATGAAATATTAACGATAAAAAAGAAACATTTGGAACCCGTTCAAAAAATATCTTTCTGCCGGGATCTGCGGGGATATGGAGACAGTTCCCCAAAAATGCAAAATTAGACTGTAAATAGCACATGTTACAAAACCCGGCGATTTAACCAAAGTAATTTTTGCACATATTGAACGAAATAAATTTCCGCTCTCGCCCCTTCAACCTCGCGAAAGGAGCGACTCTATCCAGAGCGAAATTTCGTTACGGCAAGTTTTTTAGCTCCTTAAAGGCGCGAGCCACATGCAGAAGAAGAGGGAGCCCCGGCCGCAGCGAAAAAAAAAAGAGGTGAGGAAGAAAGAGAAAAGGGCCGAGGGAAGGTGGGGAGGGGGAGAAGAGTTGGGTCGGTAAGTGAGTGAGTGGTGACTGAGTGCATTTCACAGTGGGAGCCATCTTTTACGCGAAACCGAGAGAGCGCCCCGCTGTTCCTCGGGAAGCCAGAAGATAGCTGGATAGGTAATGCGATGTGCCAGCAGCATCTCTTATCCTCTCTCGCTCTTTCCCTCCCCCACCCCCTCTCTTCCTCGGCTTTCTAGCCGTCTCTTTTTATCGCTGCTTTCCTCGCCGCTTTCGAGCTCTCTCTCTCTCTCTCTCTCTCTCCCTTTTCTCCTAATGTCTTGCGGCCTTCGTCTTTTACTGATTTGCCCCTCTCTCTCCCCTGCTTCTTCTTTATCAGTTTAACCGCGTATTTTACAAAAAGAGCCGCCGTTCGAGAGCTGAGGGAAAGGGGATATATAAGAGTGAGTGCTCTTTCGATGTTTAGGCTGAACGAGAGGAGAAGGCTCCGCTTCGATTTTCGAGCGTATTTTGGAAGCGGAGATCTGTTTTGCGTCGGACGTAAGAGAGAAGGGGATTGTTTGAATTTTTCAAATAACACTATTTAGTTCAATAAGATATTTTTAAATGTTGTTAGGATTATTTAAATACTGATCAATACGAGATATCTCTATTTTAAGATAGAAAGTGTGCTCTGCCGCACACTGCAAATAAATTTTTTTTTATTCTCCGTTGTACAGAACTGAAGTTATTTGCGCGGTTAAATTTTGAATAAAATCAAATAAAAAATCACACAATACGATTATGCAAATCGCCTCGGTCCTAAGTGACATAAAGTACAAAAATTTGACACCTCGTTGAACGGAAATTCATCAATTTGCGCAATTTGCAAGTTACATAATAAACCGCACTGATATCTTTTTCAGTCTCTTTCGGTCTGAAATATGCAGCAATAAATTGATCCCATTCACTAAATAATCCGTCGCTGATAAAGACTTTTATTTATCAGTCATTATCCCAGCTAACGATTCGGCGTCCCGCTTCATTCGAGCCACTTTGAATTTTTAAGCCGAGAGCGACTCGTCAGCGTCACATCCGCGGCATTACAAAGCCCTCGTCTCGCTCTCCTAAACTCCCCGAAGACTCGGCCTCCCTTCGTCGCTCGGTAATCAGCTTCATTCGCTCGTGCAGATTTTCCCTTTGTGCCCCATCCCCGGGCCGAACTCCCCCCGCGCTCTCTCGCGCGTCGTAACGAGCGGCGAAGAAAAATGTTTGTCGTTTGTCTCTCATCGGTGCGCCCTTTTTCCGTCCTTTATCTCTTTCTCGAATTCCTTACCCACTTCCGAAGAAACATGCGCTCGATTTGTCAAAATTTTTTTCGAGTCTCCCTCTCTCTCTCTCTCTCTCTCTCTCTCTCTCTACCTCTACTTCTCTGCTCGGCATTGACTTGCCAGTCGAAGCTCGGGGGATGCTTCGATCGAGGAATGCGAGGAGAGACGACGACGTCGCTTGAATATCGTTTACCGATGCCGAGATTGTGTGCGCTCTGCGTAATAAAGCAATACAGAGTCGATAAACATTCGACGGATCTGCAATGGTTATTTTACCATGGGATGTAAAGTAAATACGCTTTCGAGTAAATGAAGATCGGCTGGATATTGTTACAGGGAACATTTTACAAATACTGCGGCACGATCGCTGCTGGGTTTATGGAGATATTTTCAATGTAAATAATGCGGCGTATTGAAAAATTCAGTGTAACGGATATTATTTACTTTCCTTGGTTTACTCACCGCTTCTATTACACAGTCGTAAATTGCAGCTGGAAAATCCATATCAATGGAAGAACCAGAAAACGCATTTAAAAATAGAACTTAAAAAGCTAAACTCCCTCGAAACGTTCAATCACTCGACCCGTTAAAAAGAATTCACTCAGCCTGCCTACCCTATCTAGCATCGCCGGAATAACCCAATTAATCGTCCTCTAAAAACCGGCGTCCTCTATATAAAAATCAGCGATCGCCGTCGCGCTCGACAGCCGCGAGAACCGGCGAGCACGCACGGCTCTCCCCGGCAGCGAGTTAACTGAATATATTTCGTGTCGATGAGCGCGGAGGATAATGAAAAATACATTAAAAATCCATCCACTCCTCGGCCGCGGCGGGCCGCGCGTATCGATCACTCCGACTCTCGGCGGCGGCGGCGTCCTTGAATCACGCGCGGAAAACCCCAAGGTCGAGGAATACCTGCGCGAGAGAGAGAGAGGGAAAGAGGCGTTTTCGCGCCCCGAGAAATGTATTAGTCAACGTCGCGGCAGCCCGGGAAATTCGCGCAGCTGTGACGACGACGACGACGCTCCGCGATTTTGATCGAGCGCTTTTCTTCCTCTCTGATTGGCTATACTTCCTTTCGGGTTTCGAGGTGAGTGCAGGCTTGTCGAAAAAGGAGGGTAATGGAAGCGCGGGGATAAATCTGGTTTATCACAATGCGTTTCTTAATCAGGGACTTAGGCATTGTGCGCCCGCTTGATGCAAAGGTTTCCGTATGCATCTTTTCAGGGAGCGACTGCTATTGTTTCGCGAAACTAATGCTCGCCCATTTGTTTTTATTACTCGCGCTTCTATAGTACGCTTATACGTTCCGCTGTGTTCTGCTTCCCCTCCTTTTTATGGGAATTGCTCGCAGCTCTTTGGAGAAAGGGCGTCTCGGAAGGATAATAACTGTTTTCTAAAAAGTCTGCTCCGTAAAGTATTTTTGACGATTGAGGACGGTAAGTATTCTTTTAGAAGACGACGTGTAAAACCGCTAGCTTTTTTCGGCCACTTTTCCGAATTCTTTCCCAGAGGTTTTTGGCTTGAAACAGTTTCAAAGCGAACTAAACATTTTACAATTCACCCCAAAGCATCCGCTGTTTAAAATTCCAAAGCGAGGCCGAAACAGGAACAAAAAAAAAAGAGCACGCACAAAACGCCGGTCGCGTACGGAAATTTGAAATTCCGGCTGCCTGATCGAGAACATTTGTCAGAGATAGTCGAAAAAGCAGACGGCACGAGCAATTAGTCAGCGTTTGTTTGCAGTCGGCGGCAACGCCGCTAATACATAAATTTCTCAGCCGCGCGCACGGGGAGGGGGAGGGGGATAGTAGAAAATTCATCCTTCATCCGCGCGCACCGAGACAGGAATAAAAGCCGGTGAGGGAGCGAGGGGGCGAAAGTGCGCCGCTAATGCAGATTATGCAGCCGACGCTTTGCAAGTGATACACCGACCAAACATTGGACGAGGCCTGGATGTATAAACGGGGAGGGAATGAAAGTATTGCTCCGCGGTTTTGATAAATTCTTTCTGTTATTGGAGCGGCTTTAGGAAATTCAAGGTTTTTTTAAAGTGTTTGAATGATGCATTGAAATTGTGTTTTCATTCTTATTTTTTTTTTTAATAAATAGAAACCCATCTTAATAAATACAAGTATAATTTCTAAAAAGTATCAAATTAACTGTTATCAATCAATTACGAGTCGGACGAAACAGTCACACAATTTTTTGGAAAAATATAAATTTACTTCAAAACTAAGTTTATAAAGTCACATAAGTATCCCAGACATTCCTCTAAATTTGTCCCAAAAAAACTTTCCCCACACCCGGGCATCCTGTTTTTTCCAATAGGTCTTAGCAAAAAATTACAATATTTCTTTCAGCCCGTTGTGCGCACGCCTACACGTAAGTCTGCGGGCAAGTCGAAAGAAAGCAAGGAGGAACGAGAAAGAGAGAGAGAGAAAGGCAAGACTCGCGATAAAAATACTCTAGATTTATCGCCCAGTAAAAAGTGCGGGGGTAGAAAGCCGGAGGGGGAGGGGAGGGGAAGGAAAGCGAGCCTAAAACAAGGGCGGGAACACGCGCAATAAGGTATATACGGTGAGGAGGAAAAGTCGCGGGGAGAAAGACAGATAAAAGATATAAAAAGAATATTAAAAGGAGAGAAGGAGGCGGGTGAGGGGTGGGGTGGGGGGGCCCGAGGTAAGTGAACGAGATCACGAAACAAGCGAAGGAATGATAAGGACACGACGAGGACGTATATAACGAGAGAGAAAAGTTGATAAATGATGTTTGATGACAGTCGCGCGGGCGGAGAGGGGCAGGGAATGCGGCAATTTGAGGCCACCATGAAAATAAATAAGGAATGGAGTGCGCCGCTAAGGAGAACGTCGAGCAGAATTAATACCGTGTGTTTGCATTGTGCGTGAAACGCTATGGAGAGAGAGAAAGAGAGAGAGGAGAGAGAGAAGGAAAAAATTTTAATTATGCTAATTCCACTCGAAACGAGCTTCTGCTGCTTTTTTAATTAATTAGATTTCGGGCTCTTCGTGAGATTATTTTATCTGTGTACTGACAATTTTTACAAAAACTAATTAAGCGGGCAAGTATTTAATTTCTGTTATAGCATTCTATTCATGGTGATCGTGTATTATAGTCCATCTAAAATACTGAAATAAATTTACAACCGTTTTTAGCCCAAGTCAAATTTCTTACGTCATTTTTTAAGGAATAAAAAAACATTTTTAATAAGCACTGGGTATAAAACTCAGAGGAACATTAAAAGAGACCTTGACATTTTTTGTCATTCTCTTTATATTCTTGGAAGACCAATCCAAGTACAAGAAGAAAAGGTCCTCCAGCCTTTATTTGTTAGATATTTCCAAGGATCTTCAAATTTTCTTTCCTTTTTGTATTCAAAAAACTTTTACGCGCCAAGTTTAAACGACGCAAGTTTTCTTCGCGCTTTGCTTAAAAAAGGCGAAAACAACGCGAGAGTATCCGCTTTCCGTGAATTATTAAAATATACAACGCTCTTATTAGCGAAGCTTTTCGAGCGCGGATCAAAGCGGAGAAAACTCGCGGAGTCGTCGATTTCATCCTTTTTCTGGGAAAAATTGCTGGTAAAGGTAGAGAGTTTCTTAGACTCGCCGAATCCTTGCACTCAAAATTGAAAATAATAGGTACTTCTGCACCATTAACCAGAGTCTATCGTTGTAATAGTAGAGTTGCATAGCATAGTTATATGCAGAGGTATGTGCTGGTTTGAAAAAATGTATAAAACATATCTAAAAAAAATAGTTACATGATTTAAAATACTATAAATTTATTTTTTTCCATTCTCCAGTATAACCAAAACATTTTTTTTCTTCAAACGCATATATTTTACTTAATAGTTATTAGGCCTAACCCAACTTCTTAGCTTCTTTTTTCTTGATTTCACTGAACAATTAAAGTTCACCAAGCAGAACGCCACATCGGAGCCGACAACAAAAAAATTCCGAATTAGTTTCATCATCGACGTCTAATCCTCCTCGCCACTCCAGCCGTCGACTCGGCTCAATTAATTCACTCGCTTATAACAATGAAACATCTCGATATTCCCATCGACAGAGAGCGAGAGAGAGACAGGCTCGAGCAAACATTTGCTCGCTTACGCTATACCGGGCCGACGTACCACACACACATTCACACAGAGGCGCATTATGCCTCGGCGACGGGCATCCGATATGCCGCGGCTATTGTCGCGCGTTACGGCGCATTATGCCCGTGCCTGCACGCGCCGCAAGGCGGAAAAGAGGCCGAGCCCCGGTAGTAGGTTGGGCCCCCGAGACGAGAGAGAGACTAACGCCACTTGGAGAGCTCCGAGCTCTTCCGATCCGCGCCGCTGAGCCTCGAATTAAACGGGCGCACTTCGCGCATCGGGGCATTTCGATATGTGGGCGCGGGGAATCGCCCGCTGATATTGTGTTTCGTCGAGGAGACGCCCGACGAGGCGCTGAAAATTATATACATTGTTCGAGGTCGAGAGCGCGAGAGAGTGAAAATTTCGTTCGGCTTTTACTTTTTTTTTTAGTTCGACTCGGTTTCATTGAACTTAGCAGGAAGCATAGATAAGCGGTATAATAAACCGGCAAAGAGTTGCGAATGCCAAGTGGAAAAGGAGGAGATAAATATACACTGCCTCCGGTAATCTTATCGAGGAAAAAAGACTGCGTTCTTTTTTTTATTTTTACTAACGCTTTTTAAATAAGACAAAGTAAAACGTGGCTTGAGACAATGTTCGGTAATAAAATGTATCGCCGCGTTTACATTTGAATGTTGAAACAGGTGTTAATTAGTATTTTTAAATTGAATGAGCTTCCAAGAAACGGCTATATTTTACGTGTTCCAAAGCTAACTTACATAAATAAAAAATCTACCTATCAATATATTTTGATCTACAAAAACAAAAAAATGTTCACTGCTCTTCGCTCCACCTCTTTCAACCTCAAACAATAGCCGGGACAGATCATTGCCGAGCGTATCATTGAAAACACCGTGGCATCGGTTCAGCGACCTTTCCGCACTGCAGCAATATCCCCTTTGAAATCTCGTCCGAAAATCGCTCAACAATTAAAACGCCAAATACAATCAAACGCCGGCCTTGAGCGCTCAAAGCGCAGCAATAATAACCGCCGCGACGACGACTCGGGCCGCGTTTTATCTCGCAGTAACAGCAGCAGCAGCAGCAGCGGCGGCGGCTACGGCGGCAGCGCCGGGCAATCAGCGTCGGCGTGGCAGCCGTTCGCTCGTGACACTTCCGGCCCAGACTTCCGCCTCGCGCGGCCAAGCCATGCCCCCGTCGTTATGTGTATCGAAAAAGAAAAAAAAAGGACAGGAACGAGCCGAGTGCCGCCGCAGGACTGCCGGCTGCCGCCGACCGCTGAACGATTAGTTCGACGCGCGATGAGTCGCGAATCGGTTTCGAGAGAGCTGTCGGCCGCTTCTCCGAGGCTGCTCTTCGCTGATCGCTACGGATGTACTGTGCGGGAAGCTCGCCGAGTGCTGCCTCGATTTGTGGTGTGATAGTGGGGATTATTCGACGACGAGTGTTTGTTTTCGGAGGTTAAAAAGGATTTTTGGAGAGTGCTCGTTGAGAAGAAATTTAGTGAATTTACTGGAGAATTTTAATTTTCATTTCCTTCTGTTGATTTAATTTTTGAAAACTGTATATTGGCATCATTAAATGTAAATCTCAATTTTAATCCGAAATAAATCTCGATTTGAAATATACATAATTACGTACAACATTAAAATTTTAGTATAATAAATTTATTAATTCAGTAATTTCAAATATTCTGATTAATCGGGTACGACCTCAAATTAAATATGTCGGATAAATAATAAATTAAATGATTTAATACTAAACCGGTGCATAATAATTTAGTACCCACATCGCCGAATTTAATTTCTAGCTCATTACGTATAAATAGTTAAATGATCCTCTAAAAAAGCAATGAAACTCCCTCAAAACCAGCCCGAGGATCCGAACTAAAACACCCGAACGAAAATCAGTCAAAAAAAACGGCTTATCAGCCCGCTTCGGCGGGAGGGGGGAGGAGAGGAAAGAAGGAAGATGGCCGAGTTGCCGGTCGGGAGCAAATTGAAAATGGGCAGCCTGGGCAGGTACTACAACACCTACTTCATCTACGACACCGCCAACTCCCGGCTGGCCGCGCTGCGCGCCAAAATCCAGCCGACGACGACGGCTTCCAGTCCGTCGGCGACGATGCTGACCGTCGCGCGAACGATCGCCAGGCCCAAGTCGCCCGTTCACGTGCAGAATCCTCGTGAGTTGGAGTGCTACTTTTTGGCTTTTGCTTTTGGAGCTTAAACGCAGGTTATATTTATTCAATTAAATGTGAACGGGGGGGATGTATTGTTGCTAAAAGTACAGTGAAAAATCTAATAAAATTCATTGTGAGCTTCTTTAGTAAATGAGATTATCGCCGCGGAGTTGCTTTTGAAAAGTTTTTTATGAGATCGCTATTTAAATCGCTCTTTATTACGTGACGTTTCACTTATAAAAATGGAAGATTCTAAGGAATTTTATTTTTTTTTATATAAGCAGATTATAAAAAGAATCCTATTTCGAAGTTTATGAGTCAATAAAAGCACCTCATTATTATCAGTCAACTTCTTATATTTCACAACAGACACTTTTATAAGCCAAAGCTGTCAACGGCGAGGAAAAAAAATGGTTAACGGACAGCTTTAAAATATTAGATCACAAAATAATTTATTTGCATCGTAAACTTATCCTCCGCTCCAAGGGAATGTTTTTAAAAATTCATTCCGAATTATTAAATCACCGGGCGAACTATTAGATTTAACAACTTTAGCAAGCTTCACTGATTTAAGAGAAAAGAAGCTACTTTTTCGTCCATCTATCAAGATCAAAAACTTAATCCACTTTCAATAACCATCAGCATTGCTTCATCCATCTTGCACTGCAGCCAGAATTTATCGCCTGTTTCATAAAAATTATTTGAAAACTTTCCCTCCACCTAATCATTTACAACTTTCTCGAATTACCCTGAAAAATCCCGATATCCCATCTCCCGATATAAACTCCGACTAAAGTCACCGGCGCGAATTTCCCGCGGATCCTCTCCCAAAAGCATCGAGAACCCGCAAAAGAAATCTCTGCCTCGCTGCGCGCGCAGCAACGATCTCTCCGGGATAAGCAAATAGCCGCTCGGAAAATAAAGGATATACCAAGAAGAGAGAGAGAGAGAGAGAGAGAGATTGAGGCGCGAGCAGCAACAAGAAGAGAAAAAAGCCGGCGGGGGAAGAAAGTAGAGTAGGAAGAAGCGGGTGGCGTGTCTGTTTTGATTTATAAGAATTCGCCACGAAGCCCAGCCTCGGTCTAGATCGCGACTGGCCCCGCGTGAATAATAGGCAGGTGTGTGCACGCCGTTTTATACAGCCGGCGGGGCTTGACCGCCTTTCGAGCTTCATCCGCGCGGATATCTCGCTTAAAAAAAGCCAATGGCGAGCCATCGATTCCCTTCTCTCTCTCTCTCTCTCCCGGCGGAGGGATCGATCCTTCGCGGGACGTTTCAATTGACCTTGAGCGATGTTCCCCTTTGGTGGGGGAGTGATTGATAAGGAACGATCCCCGGGAAATTTAAATTTTATCGCGCGATTCCGCACGATGACGTTGTAACTTGCAAGGCCTTTTTTCGCCTCGGTCTCTCTCTCTCTCTCTCTCTCACTCTGCAGTTCTCCGCCTGATTTTGCTTGCCTCGTCGTCGTCGTCGGCGGGCCTTTTTTGCCCGAGTTCGAGTAAGTGATTGTTTTGCCAAGCGGAGAGGTCTAGACGTGTATCGAAGTTTTTTGAAGGGGCTCGAATTATTTTGAAGGATGATTGCGATACGCCGCGGTATCGATTGCGAGTTTCGCCTCGGTGTACCGGTGACAAAGCGAGGCGATACGTTACGTTGTACGGGGGCTTTAAGTTTACAAGCACTTGGACAATTGATTCCGCGGGGATCGATGCGTCTTCGTTCCAATAATTCATTAAGTATTCGCGGAGAATTTTGAGGTAAACAGTTGGAGGGCTTAACTTGGAAAATTGACTCAATTTTCCGAGTGAATTTTAGTCTAATCAGTAGTAAACACTAATGCAGATAAATGCCCGGCGATTATCACCTTCCGACAATTACCGTAAAACACCTGCAACTGCTGAAATACTTTTTCTTGCTTTATGTACTCTGGTATATGTTGTAATGTTCATCCTCTGTAGTGTTACTGCTGCAATTACGGAATTAATTAATTTACGACCCTCTCGAGTCGCTAATTTTAACATATTAATTTTTAAGTAATTACTTGGAATTACAACGTAATTGCAACTCGCTGCGTTATATTCCAGAGTTACCTGACATCCTGCGACTCTTCAGAACGACTCGCTTAAACATTTATAAACGAGCGAAATTTACACCAAAGATAAAAAAAAAATTCCCATACCTTCACCCTCGTCCCTCGGAAAGCAATCCCCGGAGAAACTGGAACTCTCGGCAGAGAGAGAGAGAGAGAGAGAGGCATATTTTGCCGACGAACAAAAGAATCTCGTACTCCCGTCACGTGACTCGAGGCAAATTTGCCAGGGCCCGCAGGAAGAAAGAGCCGAGAGCGTTCTTACATCACGCGGCAAGAATACATTGATTGCGCCTTGATCCGACGGCTCGGCACGTACAGAAGTCACCTTCGGGGGCAGGGGAAAAGGCGCTCTCCGGTCCACTTAGTTAGCTGATTAATAAGTTCGGGCTTCTGTTTTCGAAGCTGGCTTTGGCAGGAATTGAAATTTCCCTCGGACCTGCGACTCCTTTGTCAGCTGTCTCGTTGATGGAGCTCGGAAGGGTCGGGGATTATTTATTTGGGATAACTTTTGCTTTCTTCTGATCGCGTGATTCGTGGAATTAGTGGGTTATGTTCGGGGGAGTTTGTTGTAGGAAGGATGGGCGAAACGGTTCGGACAGCGGTTAGCTTTTAGACTTGCTTCTGCAACTCGGCGTGCGGAATCTTTAAATCGCGAATAAATTCTTCACCTACAAAGTCTTGCAAATTTAACAAAGCCCCGTTAAATCCGTCATTTTGAATTTTAAATTTTGAAACTTTGTAAATTGAAAATCCGACTTTTTGAATCTTAAAAAATTCAGTCGTTCAAAAGTAGATAAACGAATACTCTTCTTGCATTTATTAGTTACCATAAATTTAAGTTTTATGCACTTTCGTAGTAAATAATGTTTTTAGCGCATTAAAAGCGACATTACTATTACAGCTGTCATTATTACAAAGTTCGACACTCACATTATTCAAATAACAGCTGCGCTTGAGTAATGACATTAAGCCACTCTATCACTCAAATTCTACATCCAGCTGTTAAATGAGAACTGTAACTTTCATTAAATAAACCGATTGTAGTACGTAGTAGCATGCATTAGAATAATACGTTATTGACGAATTTTGAATTCAAGTGCAGAGAATTATAATTGAAAAATAAAGGCCAATTGAAAAGAGCGTCGTATATTTCATAAGATCATGTTTGAGAGTTGATTTATAACAAAAGTGTTGAGCTACAGAAAATTAAATGCCGAATTTATTACTTTAATCTTAATTAAAACTCGCACAAATTACTTATCATGTTTACTCTAGACGAAAATTAACTTGTTACTAAGGCCAATTATTAGTTTAATCATTCATATACGAAGCTATAAAATAAATAAATTCAATGTAATGCAAAATGAATTTTTTGCGTACTCGCAACATCATTTATTTCTAGAACATTGCAAAGTCCCATTTAATGCAAGCATTGTAATAAAAAGTGATTACACTCGCGCTCGTATTACAAAAAACAATAATCCAAAAAAGCGATTTAAATTTTTAATACGATTTTCGGGAGCAACTCGAAAGCGAACAAACGCGCTCTTTTTGTTCGCCCCGCCGTCGCATTAAATTTCATCAGCCCGGAAAAAAAGTTCCCTCTCCGCGTTTCTTTTTATTAGAACCCAATGCCAAAACCGTCCTTTTATTAGGTTCCGATATCAGAACGCAGAGTTATTCAACGACTGGCGTGCGCGTACATTTTCATCCGAGGCTCTTCCTCCCCCCACCGCCCCCCCCCCTCCCCCTCATTTTTTTATTCGTTCGTTAATGGAATAAAACGGCGGGCGGGTGCTGATGGCCCGCCGAAGGAAATAACTGCGCGTGCGCGGTTTGTATCGCTCGCGCGAGCACTTTTATTCGATTGGGCGCGAGCGCTTTCAATCTGTTTGCTTGCACTTTATGACTTTTCCAAGAGCGTGTTATTCAAATGCAAGATCGTCTCTCTCCCTCTCGCGCGCGCGCGCAGTTTTCGCGTTTCTCTCTTTTTTAATTTCACTTTGATGTTGCGGTTCATATCGCGCGCCGCGCGTATTGCGTCGTAGGAATGTTTAGCTTTGATGAAACATTTTTGCCGAGTGAAATTGACCTATATTCATTTAAAGCCATTTACCTCGCGCCTCTCTCCCCCTTTTTTTTTTTTTACCTCTTCCATACCAATGAGAGTAATCCGCGAGATTATAGTTTACGCGGACTTTTGCATCTTTCATAATGCGGTTATTCGAAAAAAGCTTCGCTTATGGATACTTCTTGCCTCTATAATACTTGTATTTTATCGTAAAATTTTTTTTATTTCACCGAGGGGGGAGGGGTTACTGCGTGTAATTATAAGGCCGGAGATTAGAGTGAAGTAACAGCATTATAGTGAGAGATAGTGGTTAAAAGTTATCTGTTTCTGTAACGGAAGGTAAAGTTTTTAATTCTCTATTTTACTGGTAACTACCTGGTAGCTTACATTCCGCAATTAAGAAATTAAGTGCGACGGGGAAAATAAAAGTTAATATTAAATTTTCCGCTAAATATATCCTTAGAATTTTATTTATACAGCAAATTAACCCAATGGAGTCTTGGCCAGGTATTTTTATTAAATTTCTCTTTAGAATCCGCCCGTAAAGTATCGCTCTATACCCTAAAAATGTTTCTTTCGCAGAGGCGCTCAAAGCGGATACATTAAATATCTTCTTTCTCTTCGGCACTTAATAGTTTTAAATGCCGTGTCGTAAAATCTGCAAAATTGCCTTTAAAAATTTTCCAAAGAAAATAATTAACCCAATTTTCGGAAAGTAATACGGCAACTTTTTCGCAGCTCGCGGATAATAGCAAAGTTCCTTTCTTAAACAGCCCCCGCATAGAATACACGCGGCGTTTCTTTCTCCTCGGTACTCTATATACCCCTTCCTGCTTGAAAAATAATTTCCTTCTCTGGGTTTTCTTTCAGTTCTATACGGCCTGACCCACCTTAAACCTCATCGGCTTAGCTGCCTTTTCCTCATCTACTTTTTCACGGTAATTCTTTTCCCTTTTTGTTTTCGCTCTTCTTTCTCCCTGAGGTTTGATTTCTATTTATAGATTTCGAAACTGAATGGGGAGCTGGTTTTTGACTTTTTGCGGAGTTGTTTTTCAAGGAATTCTCGTTTCGGCCAGCAACATTGTTTAAAAAAATAACAGCTCTCAATTAAAAATAAATATTATAGATTTTTTTTAGCTGGAAACGAATAATTGAAATTTCTAGAAGAGAATTGTCTAACAAACTATCTACGCTGTTATTTCGCTTAAATAAATAAACAGCTGGGATGAAAATACAAGTTTGCTTTAAAAAGTAGGTCTGTTAAAAATACTATTTATGTAAGACCTGGTGAGCTATGCTCATTCAATTCGCTGAAACCCTCAATAGAAACACGCACCGATACCCCGCGAAATGATTTATACTCCGAGCATTTAAATTTCAAATTTTTTACCTGAATCCTCGAGATTTCAGAACAGAATTTTTCATACATACCGGCCTGAAAATTATGGTTTCCTCGCCGTGCCGCATTCCCTTTTATTTCCTTTCCCCCGCAACTCGCTTCTCTCCCATTCTCGCTTCCTCCCGCTTGCTTTTCTTCCTTTCGCCTTAATGCATTTCGCGGAGGGTCGCCTTTTCTAAGCTGTCCGGCTCCCCTTACTCCCACAGCTTCGCCCACACACATACACACACACACAGGGTACCGCTTAATTATCAGGGCCGACTGAGGTATCTTATTATTAATCTGGCGCATTACGTTATTCTCGCGCGGCTCGCCTCGTTAAGAGCAAAAACGCGTCGTTCAACGCTGGGGGAAATGAGATTTCGCCCGTTAGTCGCTACTGCATCCCCTTTTTTTTCCGTCGCCGGACCGAGGCTCCGGGGCTGCAGCCGAGGGGCTGTGGGATCGCGGATTTTCTCTTTTTTCCGCGGCGCGGAGACGTTGTTTCTGATAGTGCCATAATCGGCAAGATTACTGGATTCTGAAAAAAATAATGCTGGTTTATTGCTCGCGCTGCTCGAGAAGAGCTGCTTGGTTGAAAATTCCCTCTTGGTACTTTTTGAAGTTATGCGCATAATTTTATAATGTTATAATTACAGTCAGTTGCATTTGATAACCGAATGTTTGGAACTGATTGAATTTAAATTATCATTTCACCAAAATTATACCGCAATATAGCATTGTTTATTCCTGCAGTAATTTCAGATATTCGATCAGGGTGTCTATTAATACTTAATTCGAAATGAGCATGATTCCAAAATTAATTCAATCCAAATTTAGTCAAAGGACTTCCTACAATGAGAAGTTCTCTTCGATTAGTTACTTCACAATCAACTGAAATAAACAACTGCAATCAACCATCAACTAAATTAAGAAGATAATTTTAAGCCGCAATTCACCTCTGTAAATTATTATATCCATAAACTCGTTCCACGCGAAATTCCCTCCTCAAAGCGCCGTTCCACAGCAGCGGCCGGCCGTCATTCAGCCTTCCTCCGGCCGGGCGGTTCTCATAATATTTTGATTTATCCACGTCTTTCGACCCAGACATTTCGTTTAAAAAGAAAGCCCGGGCCGCTCGCGAGGGCAGGACGAAAGAGACAGAAACGGCCTCGGCCTTAATGAAACTTAAGACAACGGCCGTTGGTTCATGAGAAATGTGGCGGCTCGGCTGCTTAGCTTTCTCTCACGCGAGGGCAAAAGTTTACCATTCGTTACCGAAGAAGAAAGTCCCCTCCCTCCCCCCCGGCCGTCTGATATCGCGGCAGCTTTTTCCTTTTCGCCGTGTCTTTGACTCTTCTTTCTTCTTTTGCGCGGCGAGCCGACGCCGCCCTTCTTCCCCCGGAATTTCGTACGTGTTGTACGCGATTAGATTGCAATTGCGGGAGAGAAATTGGGGATTCCCCTTTTAGAAACGTCGGCGATTGTATCTTCAGTTTGCCTTAGATTTCTGCCTGAAATTTCAATGGTGGGAGTGCATTTAATTCCAGAGGAAATAATTGGAATTGATTCGTTTAGCAATTAAGTTTGTGAAATAGCGTTTCGTGTTGCAGTAAAGAGTTGCGATCGAAATTAAAATGTCAAAATCTTAAAGTTTTTTTTTAAAGCGATAAGGCAGAGAGGACTAGTTTTCAGTCGGTACTTTAGCTAATAAGAACTTTAAGCAGATTTTCTCGAGTTTAGATAATAATTTTAGCTAAAAATACCTCCACATAAACACGATGTTATCCAGCAGGTATGGTTAAGTCCTTAAACGGGGAAGGCTAGGCGAATTTTAAAACAATTTAACAAAAGATAAGGCAATAAATATTTAAAACTAGGCACGATTCTTATCCTATAACTTTATTATTTCGGAGCAGTCTTAAAAACGTTAGAAAACGTGGTCTGCATATTTATAATATTGGTCTCTAAAGAATTAAATTAAAGGTCTTTTTATGGTCGAAGTTACTGTGCTAGTTTCCTTCAAGTTTTACTTTCAGATCTGAATCTACCTTTATCCTTGACCATTAACGTTGTTACTAAATCCTATGCAAGCGTAAGGTATATTATGAACGCTAATATACGAGAACATTAGGTTATGCATTATTCCGCCGAGGAAAAATGAAGAAAGATCCGAAAGATTGCGAAACTTTAATCAATCGTAAAACGTGGCTGTAAAAAAATTAAATGTTGCTTATCTGAGACACGGAGCTATTCTATACTCCCGCTCATTTGAATTCTTAGTTTTTATTCTTCCATTCCTATAATTGGAAAAGTATGCGCGTGCATTAAATTTTTAATGCGCCCCGTTCAATCTATATAAATTATTGTATAAATCGAACGGGTTATTTTAAGCAGCCGCAAATCGTAAACTATGTCACCTGCCAAAATTAAAATTTTTCTTTCCTCGGTGCCTCTTAAACTGAACGTAAAAATTATAAACCCATACGAAAGCATCCATTGAAAATCTGCTCAGAATCTGAAACGTAAACACCGCCCATTCAGCTTTTATTCTCCTCGAAGATTTCAATATTTAGTTTAACAGAAATTGTTTTGCGGCTGTCACCCACATTCACTCGGCAAGATGGATTTCCAGCCGCGAATCGTTTCTTATTTGACGATCAATCGAGTTTTCGAGTAAAAGGAGGGGGATGAAAATCCGCGTGCCCATTGTTAGCTCGAGTTTGCGTTTGCTTCTCGCGAGTGATTGCTTTTGCGCCTGATAAATTCGCTAAGAATTCGTCGTTTACATAAACCCGAGAATAAATTATTTTCGAACGGTGTTTAAATTTCAGGCGATCCGAGCAGTTTTTATTTTTGCAGAAAGGCACACTTTCCCACTTTCGAATCTTCGTTCTTTAAGAGAAAGGAGCCAACCGCAATTCACTCAAAGTTTCAAGCAGTGCTTAAAAAATGTCCCTCCCCCGCCGAAGCACCCGGAGACTTACTCCGTGGAGCGCACTAAACAAAATTAAAGACGACAAACAATATAATTTAATAAACATTTTCGAAGCATTTCCGGCGAGTACCGGGAGAGGACCTCATTCAATAATCCCTGAGTGTCCTCGTCCAGACGATGTATTATTCAGTACCTTCCCGCCAGGCATTTCTATCTCAACTTACGAATCGATTCCGCAGAGCCCGAATTCCCTTGCTCGAGTTCGAAAAACATTTTGCCAATGAAATTTGTCCCCGCGAGTGTCCCCTCCTCCCCTCCCACGCATAACTACCACCCTCTCGTATGTGTGTGTACGTATCGGTCGCACTTTGGCCGGAAGTGAGTACTTCCTCAGAATCTCATTGGAATGAAATTTTTTCGGGCTCTCGCGCCGAGGCCTTGTAAAATAATATTTCGCTCACGTAGCGGCCATCTCTCTCTCTCTCTCTCGGCGGAGCTTGCAAGCTCGGCAGTCAGCCGCTTGAGTGATATTTTGCCATTTAATACGCCGACGCGATGCTTCTATCCTTGATGCTCCTCCCGGAGTGCCGGATCAAAGTGCGCGCACCTCGGAGAGAGCCTTGGATCTCTTAATTTTTATTTATTCGATGGCGATCCAGTTGCCTTGATGCGTTTTTAACAGTGTTGCCTGCTTTAGTGTCCATTTCGGGGATTTATAAGGCGGAGTTCGGCTCGAATCGCTGATCGGGGTTTGATTAATTTTGCATTGATTCGCGCTCGCTTGTAATAGAGTTTCAGCGTGGAACAAATTTGATGGTAAACTTTAAAAAAAAAATGTTAATTTTACCAAAATCCCAATCTCTTATATAAATGATAAGATTTTCAGTATTTCAGAAACTTTTTTCAAACAAAATAACAAATCCATCGAGAGAGAAAAAAAAAATCTGAACAGAGCGTGAAAAATCCAGCAAGAAGCTGTACAATCGCTTAGAGCCTGCCGTTATCGGCAGTCAATTCGAGCCCCCGATCAATTTCGCCATTTATGTATCATTGTATTTCTCCTCTATAGTTCTCCGCCTCCTTCGGCCCTCGTTATCCCATCACACATTTCCTGCGCCGAACGACTCTCTAATTTCCCGTGGCACCAAGAGAGAGAGAGGGAGAGAGGGAGAGAGAGAGTCATCGGCTCGCCTTTCCTTTGCGCGCGCCTTTTCTTTAAGTCTCACTCGACACTCTCTCCTGCTTTCAGTGCGCGACCATTTTTTATTTCCCGGCTGCGTCGTCGCTCCCCCTTTTATCGCGACACGTGTGTGGATCGTTTCTGCGCTGCGATTACTCTCTTTCGCGCTTTTCCCTCCAGTCGCTGGTTTATTGGTTTTTTCAGATTTTTTTTTTTTGACGTTGCTTTGACAGAAACAAAGGTAAAATTTCGGAAAATAATTACAAATGAACTTTTGCAGATCTGAAAGATGATTATAATAAATTTGCATATTACGATCCGCGCAGCGAAATGGTTTGGCCAAATGGTTCTCTTATTTCAATGCTCGATTTTTTTTTTAAATTTATCAAGTGTCTAACTACTCATATTATAGCACAGTCCTGTCTGCTTTTATTACTTTCATTCTTATTAATATCTATGAAATTTACATGAAATTCCAAAAATAATTCTCATTCGAAAAACGGAAAATTAAGAACCCCTAGCTAAAATATAGATTTTTGACCTACTTTAAACAGCATGCATCTCTTCAGCCCAATTCATTCGTTTGATTCCCCCTCTCCCCCCTCCTCCTGCCCCCCTTATCTATCGCTTCGACATCCCCCGACGTCCCACGCGTGCATCTCGCGATCGCTTCTGCCCCTCCAACCGACGGCTCTTTATCTCGCCCGCCGACTTCTCGATCTCGTTACGATTCGTCTTTTCCGCCGCGACTCTCGATTGACTTTCTGCCTCAAAGACGTATAATGCCGGCTTTTTCTCTTCTCTCCGCCCGAGCCTTTTTCCCTCGGAATAAGGCTTCGAGATAAAGGAGGCGTTAAGGCTTGGCCCCCACCCCGTAAAAAAAGGGAGGGTTACCATTTGACACTTTACAGCGTGAAAAAAGCAAATCTGATATCTTTTTTCGCCCGGTATTTTAACAGATAATGCAGAAAGAGATTTTTGTAAGCTACTTTTCATTGTGTTTTTGGGAAACTGTTTTGTCTTACGCTTGTCTGTTTTTCTGTTTCAGGTGAGTATCTACTTTTTTAAGCTGACCTTCGTCTGCAGTAGGTAGTGCATTTAAAGAATTTTAAACAATGCTAACAGGTAAATATTAATTGGAAATTATTGCGCAAAGTTTAATCTATTCCTTATTAATTTACGTGTACAGCATATTTCCGTAAAATATGGGCAGAATATTCGATTAACCTAATTAAACCGTGAAACTTGGAACAAAGGCGAAACTTTTAATCCCAACGCACTCTTCGTCTTGCGAAACTCCATCGAACGATATTTAATATCAAAGAACTGCGAGACAACAGACGTTTAGCTACTGAAATCTCTTCTAAATTGGATTGAAAATTGGGTTGATGCAAATTTCTTTCATAATTTGCGGTTCGACGTGAATTATAAATATTTATTTAATTTCAAATTGAAGCTCCGTCGGTAACCGCACAGAATATTTACCAACAAAAATTTTGACTAAATCATAAATAACCAATAATGGATGCGTATTTACGGAAACTAAATATCGTTCGAAATCAAGCACAATAAAACAGCGAACGATCGATCAAAGCAACCAACACTTTTTCACTCCACCAGCAAAACAAAAACGTTGAATCCCAAAGCCCTAATTAAATTTTTATCATTCAAGCAACTCTCGCAGACTCCTCCACAAGTCCGATAGTTTATAATTTCAGTTCCAACTCGCCTCGGATTCCCTCCTGTCGCTTAATATTTTTTCGAACCACATCCGCGCCACCCGTCGGCAAACAAAAAGTCATTATACCAGCTCGGGGAGAAAGAGAGCCCGAGCGCGCGCGCGGGAAGCAGCTCGAAAGGGCGCGGAGCTTGCGCATTCGTATATCGTGGGCGGAAAGAATGATTAGAGACGGGTCAGTGCTTGCTATATACGTCCGCCCTTTCAAGGTGTCACCTCGCGGCAACACTTTATTAGCTCCCCGCTCCCGGCCTCCACCACCCCCAGCCTCCCCCTTATTTATAAACTAATCGTGATTTATAAAGCGAGCGGCGAAACAATGCGGCCCATGCATCAACGCGAAGAAAACTTGTTAAAGCTCCCGGCTCGCGGCGCGCGCGCGCGCGAGAAATTAAAGAGCTTTTCGCGAAAATTAACGGCTTCGCCCCCCCCCTGCCCCCTGCTTTCTTTCGCGGCTCCTCTTCTTCCTTCCGCCGGCAAGGTCGCGCACGATTTTCCGAGCCGAGGGCGAGAGATTGAATAAGTTAATTTTAACGGGGTGCGAGAGAGAGCGGAGCCGAGCGAGCGAGGAAAATTTATCGCCGAACCGGACTGTAGGTTCAAAGTTTTCCGGGCTCTCTGTTTTTTGGCCGCGGCGGCCCGCGCGCGCCCCCGAACGAGTGTTTAAAAGGTTCGGTGGCTTTGGTTATTAATGGCTGATTTTCCATAAATAACCGGGAAAGTTTCGCCGCGCGCGCGCGGACGACGACGGCTAGGCGAAAAGTGTGTCGCGCGGCCGCGGCCGAGGGGGGAACCCTGCGGCTTTATGTGCCTTTGCGCCTTGCGAACGATCGCCGAAGGAGTCGCGCACCGGACGAAAAGTCTAATTAAAACGCTTGCTCGAATTATTTTGTCTTCGCCGGAGAAGTTTTCGATTAAACTGTTGTTACGTCCTAAAGACTAGTATCGACTAGACTCCGTAAAAAGAAAAAATATATACATAAAGTCTTTGAATTTAATAATTTCAGACTTAATACTATCCTTGCGAGCGTTGATTTATTAAAGATGTAGGTTTTATTATTTGTAAAATCACAAAATTTCTTATGGAAAATTTCAGTTCAGAATTTTCAGTGCAATACCGAATCAATAACTATTACAAATTCCAATTGCATGCGCATAAAGAATTCCACATTTTCATATTCATTGATAAGAAAATCCAGCGAAACAATTATTCCCCCTCCGGGCAAAGCAACTCCACATACAAACGACTCCATTTAAAAGCGCAAACGCAACGAAACGTAAATCAAAATTCACTTCACCCTCTCAAGCGGCGACAAAGCGAAACTTAACCCCCTCTCCCCGCGGCAAAGAGCCCCTGAACGTACAAATTAAGCGTACGATATCAGCCCCGCAAGTCGTCGTCGTCGCCGGTACTTGTGCGTGACACCTATACCCCGCCGCGAGCAAACTTGCATAAACGCGTTGACACACAGCGAAGCTGGAGCACGTAGCGCGCAAAAAGAAGGCGAAATTCGCCGGAACTGGAATAGAAGTAATTAGAGGCATTCGTGTCGTCCTGTAATTACCCCCTCGCGCCGAGAGAGTAAAAAAAAAGAGCGGGGGGTGCGCGCTAATGCGACTCTCTCTCTCTCTCTCCCGTCCAATTTCATGCCGCAGTATCGCTTCGGTATCCTATTTATGCGTTTGTTCCGTGGCGCACGAACGCCGCCGCCGCCGCTGCTCCCGCAGCGCCGGGAACTTTGTCGGGAAAAGGTCCGCCGCTGTCGCAGTCTCGTTAACTCGGTTAGACGGCACGCACGCGAATGTTTGTACAATTGCCGGCGGCGGCCTTTTTTTCACCTCCTGTGCGCCTTCTATCCCGGAGGGCCGCGCGGTTGCCGCCGTCGTCGTCGCTGCGCAAGGCCTCCGTTTGTGGCGCGCGGCGGCTAAATTAGCGTCTGCTTTGTTTATCCTGCATTGGTAGGTATTTCTTTTTTTTTTTTAAGACACGAGCTCGCGTCGCAATAGATTGGACGATACAGACCTGTAGAGTTGAACGACGGCGTCAAAAGCAACTTCCAACCATTAGTCAATAAGTAAATCAGCACTCAAAGGTCCAGCGAAAAAACCGTTCCTTCCGGGGGCCGGTCTAATTTTATTAAACTCCCTCGCTGAAACAACCGCAAATACTTTCCTAAATTACAGCATACATTACGCGAGGCGGGTCGGGGAAAGAAGAAAAAAAAAAAGGGTGGGAAGCGGGGAAAAAAGGGTTATCGCTACATCGCAGCGGCGCACGCGGCGGCGTCGGCGGCGGCTTTGAAAAACGTCCCCCTCGATTAAAAGTTCGCCGCGCGGCAACGATCGACTGCTGCGCTGCAGCTTTATGCAGGCGGCCCCCGCAAATTTATGCGCGTTCACGTAGCTTTGTTTAACGCACGTGACTAACCTTTGGCCATCGCTGACTTCGGACGCGGGCTCTTTTTTCCGCGCTGCGATTGCGGAATATTTACAGTGGAATCGCGAAAGATTCGAATTAACCTTGTTTATTGGAGCCTGGAGATGAAAGTTGATTAGGCGCTTTTGCTTGGACGGTTTAGCCTCGGTCGTGGGTATAACATTTTCTCTGCAAGTTTCTTTAAATAAAGAAAAAGCTGCAAGAAAAATTCCGAGATTGCGTAAAACACGCTTTGTCGCGCTGTAAAATTAAATTCCACGCGGCTCCAGCCGTTTTTATTTTTTTTTTTTTTTTGCGAAATGGATCGAAAATATTGACGGCGCGAGTTGAATAATTCCGCTAAAAGGGGGGGGGACTCTTTTTTCCTCAACTCCCATTTGATCGTTTATCTATTCCGCCATCTCGCCAACGTTCGCGCGAAAATTCCCCGAGCCGCGGGTAACTAGCTTTTTTTGCACTTTCTAGACCAAGCACTCTCTGTTTTCGTCATTTATTAAAGCGGCGAGTTCATTCTGCATCTGGTACGAGGCTTTATATGCGAGTTAAGTGCTTATGGTTTAATAACGCTTTGGCTAAAAGCGAGACGTTAAAAAAGCCGATGGTAGCGCCGCGGCTACTTTATTTAGCGAACATTATCTGCAAAAATAGCGTTTCAGCCACTCCATTCATGACTAATAGTTGCGAATGGAGATTTGAATTACACGAAAAAGCGCTTTTTTTTTTATTCCCGGTGAAAGGAACTTATTTTAGTCGAACGCCGCCCATCGCGCCGTTTAACGTCTTTTAATTTTCAGACGAAACAGTTTAGTTTAGTTTTAATTTCCAGTCGATTAAAAGTAACAGCCGGAAGTCAAAGCGTTTGTAAAAAGTTCGAACGGCCGTATTGTCCCTACACCTGCAGAGAGAGAGAGAGAAAGAATCGAGCAATATTCCGCAGTTTTATAACGGAGTTTACTCGAATAAAGGAGGCGAGGCAAAAGAGGCGAGCGAGAAAAACGAGAGCAGACGCACGTTTAAATCTCTCAGGCCTGTGCGCGCAAGTTTAAAGTGAATTCCGAAGCAAACGAATTGTTTCAATACTCGCCGGGCGCGCAAAACTGCACGCCATTATATCCATACACGGCCGGATACGGAATCGCTAAGGCAAACGGAAAAACAATGCGCTCTTTGAGCAATTCCTCGAGTTCCCCCGCCACCCACTCCATCGAGCGTAAAAGACTCGCGAGCCGCGCTTTTTTTTTTTGCCTCTCCGCGATTTCCTCGGGAGAAGAACTCGGGCAAGAACTTTAGATTAAGGAAGCGCTCAAAAGATCTTTGGCCGCCGGGGTTAAAAGACAAGTCGCTCCCTTTTGCCTTCCCCTTTTATATTCATCCGCGCGGGCCGCAGTTTCGCAGGGCTAGGAAAAGGTCAGTGGTAGATCCGCGAAAAGCTCGAGAGCTCTCGGATGCTTTTACTCGAGCGGATAAATAGATGCGATAAAAGAATGCCACTGTTGGTTTTGAGTAAGAGTCGCTGCCCGAAGCGGGGGGGAACTCCGCATCTCTCCCTGATTTTCAGTTTTAATTATTTAGAAACGGTGTTTCACAGCTATAAAGCTGCCGGAATTCAGAATTTTATTAGATCGACCGGATTAGGGGCTTTGAGTTGTGATTGCGAGCGAAATTTAAAAATAAAGTGTAGTTTTACGCCCTTATACACGAGAAAAAAGCAATTTTTTCATAAGTCTTTTCAGCCCGGTTCTTTTTATTTTCTTAGCCCGGCGTCGAGTCTAAAGGGAAGTTTTTGAAAGGGCTGTATAAACACGCAGTGTAGTGAACTAAGGAAATTGAAAAAGAGAGTATTAATAAAAATCGTTACATAAATAAAGTGTTAAGACGTGAAAACAGGTTAAATTGCAAAGTCAAAATTTAATGATAAGATGTTCTATGCAAATTATTTAAAGTCGATTTCATAAAAATTAATAAAAATTAAACTTTAAACCTTAGTTTTATTTACTACATCACTCAACGTACACTCTAATCTTTAAATGTCAAATTGATAAATGTCCCTACTCCAGAAAATGTCCAAGATTACGAAGGTTTCGGCTTTTCGGATCGCAAAAGGGATCGAAATATCCCTGCCAACGATGAAAAGACTCAATAACTTAAGAAACCTCCGGCTAAACGTATTAAAAATCCCTTTCAAACTCGCATGTTTTCAAGTTATTACGCGGAACCCCCCCTAAATTTTCAACGATATCACGCGCAGCTCCGTAAACAGCAGTGACACCCTCTAACGAACACCATAAAACAAGTTCAACTCGGAAGTCCCAGCGCAGCTAATCTAAGATAATCTCGGAATAATCCTTTTAAACAGGGCCGGTGATAAAGATAGACAGATAGTCCCCAGCTGGAAAGAGAGAACACAGATGAGCGAGAGCGAAGCGAGTTAAGGGGGGAGGGGGGGGGACGAAGGAGGAAGAGAGAGAGCAAGAGTTTGAAAGGGACGACAGTCCCCCAGAGAGGTCGAGAAAAGGGGTAATAGATAGGAAGAGAGGCGTAGGTGGTCCGCGGAATACGAGATGAGTGCAAGAGTCTCGGAGCTCCGAGCCGGGGGAGACCACCTTTAATATCCGCCCCTGCCGTCATATACTCGCTCTCGCAACCATCTCTTCCCCTCTCTCCGAATCCAAAAGCCCAAGATGGTGGAGGAAGTCGCGATGAAAATTCTCTCTCTCTCTCTCTCTCTCCCGGCGAGACGATATTCGACCATCCAATTCCGCGGATGTGTGTGTGAGAGAGAGAGAGAGAGAGAGAGAGAGAGAGACCTAAGCCGATTCCACGCCGCGGCCCCGACTGCGAACCTTTTTTCGCAAATGGGAATCGTCGCCTTTTTCTTTCATTATTGATATTGAATTTGACAAAGTGGGCCGCCCGCGGAAAATTTCCAAAGTCTTATATACCCCACCACCGAAAATGCGGTTACCCCTTAAACGAGATTGCCCACCTGAAGGAGAAAATATTTCAACGAAGGAGCAAACAGACTCGCGAGAAGCGATTCCAGCCATTCAATACACCGTGATTTCCGTGACATTCCTTTGACATTCCGTACCCCCCCGCACACATCCAGGGGTGGGTTAAGCTACTCCGCGGCATCGATTTTTCCCTCTCGGGGTGCACTCGTGGCAGGAATGCCTTATCGGTCGGTTTAAATAATCCCTCAGACAAGCTCCTAATGCTCCTTGAACGCGGAGGCAAAGAAGGAGGACGCCTCGCTTGCTCTGACGTCATGCGTGCAGCGCGCGGTCCGGCGCAAAGGAGAGGGTGCGTTTTCGCGGAAAGGGGCGCCGAAAGATGCAATTGAGAGGAAGCGAGGCTACTTGATTTAAGGCTGACCTTGGCCGCGATTCGCTCTCTCTCTCTCTCTCTCTCCGCGCAATTAAGCGAAATGACAAAAGTGGGTTGCCGGCCCGCGCCGCCTCGAGGATTAACCCCCTTTTTTAAAACTTTCGAAAATTTCCTTTCCTTTTTGCCGAGGCGCGCGGTGAGTCGGGGAATTTGGGAACTCGGAGTGGAATGGATGTGTTTTCTTGCTCCAGGTAGTTTGCTGTTCATTTCGAAGAGATGGACGTTGATTTGGATATTTATATCGCTCGCAATGTAAAAGAACTTTTTCGATTTATATTATTACCGCGAACAAGTAATTTCTTCGTTGAAAAGGCCCCATTTTGTAAAAGTAAATAAATAAGGGCGAATGAGTTGAAAATAGTACAAGTAAGAATCTGTAACAGGACTCCGTAGAAAGTGACATTGATAAATCCCTGCTTCCACTTCCCTATAACTTACACCCCCGAACACTCTTAGTCCTTACAAGGTGAATCTTAAAAGTACAAGAAACCAATAAAACCCAACGTCGTGCGGCGGCGATCTAAACGAAGCGCGACGTAAAACCAAAATAAGACATAAGAGGATCGAGCGGACAAACACACAGGTCGAAGGGGCAGTCAGACCGCCGTGTCGGGCGCAAAACCGGAGGATCGCCTCGGTGTGCGTCTGCCTCGAAAAAGCCTTCGACCGAACTTCAATCGAGTCAAGCCACGGGGGAAAATGTCGGGGGGCAAAAGAAGAAAGAGAGAGAGAGAGAGAGAGAGGGAGAGAGAGTCGGAAGAAAAGTCAAAGTGGGAAAGAGAGCTGGCTCGGCGAATAAAGTGCCGGCGCCTCAATGGAAGGATCGTACGTAAAGTACGTGACTCGCCTTCGAGTCTGCGGGGCCGAGCGAGACATCTTGGCTTGCTCTCCTCCGAACGGCGGCGGCGGAGGAGGAGGACGGGGGTTACGGTGGAAGGGGGAGGGGGGAAGAGAAATTACGCGCGGGAAAAGAGAAATTTCGATGGATTGCACCGATCTTTCGCTTATTTATTATTCCGGGCGTATTCGGGCTGAGGAGCCGCGAGAGCTCGGGGAGAGAGCCTTTTTCTTTATAAGCGCGTATAAAAATGTTTGTTGCCCCGGATGGGGGAGGGGGGGAGGGGATGGCCGCCGCATAATTTCGCGCTTTTTGCGCGAGCGATTCGTGGGCATTACCATTCGACGCGTGTCGCTGAATTCCGCGCTCTCTACACTGAGTGTATGGTTAATCGAACAGATTTGCCGCGGGCGAAAACTGGTGCTTTTTGGATTTTGACATTATTTCAAGTCATTCGCGCGATTCGCTTTCAGCCATTCATTTGTTAATGTGAAGTGTTTTTAGCAAAAGTCGCTTGAATATTCATAGTTCGCGAACTCTGTGCCATTTCGAAATTCTGTGAAATCGTTTGAGATCGTTCATCGAGTTAGTTTTATCAGAACTAATTCGAAGCTTGGTAATTTTCTACAAATCACCACTAAACCGCCGCAATACATCTCTCCTCCTTCGAAAAGATCAAGAGCACCTTCGAAAAAGCGAGCAGTAGCCCTCCGCAGCGAGTCGCGCCAAAGTTGAGAACTCCGTGGGAACCGTCGGTCGCCTCGGCGAGGCTCGCGGAGCCCTGCATAGCAAATGGATCGACCAATATTTGGGTGGACAATCAAACAAACGGTGACGCGGCCGGGCAGAAACTCTCGCTCCTCTGTGTTCTCGCGCGGCAGCTCAGGTGTGTGACATTTCCATTAGCACTCGCGCTAGGTGATTGTCCCGCGAGTGTATATACCTGGCGAGGTGCTTCGCTCCCAGTCTTCGGGAGGAGGAGGGCCACCAGGTTTGTTTGTCCAATCGCGGCCTTGCAGAAATTCCGAGTTGCGCCCCGCCGCTGCTGTGGGTACATTGCTCCTTGAGATGTTGTTGGTTTATTGCGCAATTAGGCGAAGCTTTCACGGCGCCGGTGCAAAGGTCGTTTTTGCGCTGGGAAGCGAAATGGACTGCTAGATTTCGCATACAATATGGAAAGTTATTTGCTTTGTTGTTAATTAAATTAATTTCGTGTTTGTTATTCGAAAATGGCGGAGGTACGTTTGCGTTTGTGTTCCGGTTATTCCAGTCCATAATTATTAATGCGTATAACCAATAATTCGGCCGGGATTCTAATCTCCGCAAAATACTGTGCTTGTAAACGCAACGAGTTATATTTACCTCCCCGCACTCGCGCCAGGTGTAATTATTCATTTACTCATCTAAAATCCTATTTTCCCGCGCACTCGCCCAATAATCGCTAAGCTGGAAAATTCAACCGCGCGCGTATATAATCGGTTAACGCATGACGACGACAAAGTTATTCATTCTGATTAACCCGTTCGGTAATTACATTGAATCATCAAGATATTAGACCATAAAATAGATTAGCAGTTGTGGCTCTCGCCGCGTTATGATATTTCTCTATTAATTCCGTGGCGGTTAAACGCGCGCGAGCGCATTAATAATTGGGCGACAAAGAAAAATAACCCCCCGGCGAGATTTTTTTTTCCCGAAGCTAAACATCGCGCGAATACGTTATACCAAGCGCGGCGTAATGTTTCCGCAAGCCCGTATGAAACATTCACGCGAATTCATTGCGCGAGGGCGACGCAGATTTTCTCATAAATTTTCGACAAGCTATTGTTGAAACATACGCGTTAACGATTTCGTCGCCTGAATTCATAAAGTCATTAATAACGCAACATCCCGCGCAGGCACGCATGATCCTAAAATTTTGAGTGTACAACGTTATTTTTTAAACGGAATATTTTCCCATCGAAATAGGCGGGTGTGGTTAATAAAGCACGCGCGAATGGAACCCCGTAACTTTTACATCAAGTACATCGCTTCGCGGTTGTCAGTTATCGAAGATAAGAAAGCGCGGCGAGAGGCGGTGTGGGTTTTGTCCGCGAAAATAACGGGACCGTTTAATTTACAGTCCGAAATAGGGGCGAAACTGCCAGAGGCACAGGCAGGGCTAAACTGCAGAAATATGATTAGAAATATATAGTCCAGCGCGGCCGGAGAGAGAAAGAGAGAGAGAACTCGTAAAGGCCGGAGAAAAATTCCAATAACAGCATCGAACGCATGGATTCACCGATTATCGGAGAATTCGTTTCCTCGGCTTAAAGACCAAAGTAAACACTTGGCTCGGAAAATAAAGCCGAGAGCCGCGCAATTGCTAAAAGGCGAAAGAGAGAGAGAGAGAGGGAGGGAGGAGGAGTAGCATAAATCGCAGACGTGATATCGCGCTCGATTTACGTATTAATGCTGGTTACTCTCGCTACGCCGCTGGCCGGCATAACTCACCGGCTGGGGGGGTGACCCATATCCAACTAATTTTCAGATAATTAATATTTCAGTCGCGGCTTTGTTACGCGCGAGTTAATTTCGATTTGGCCAGGTTTCAGTTTCCGCCCGCGTTTCTATCTCTCTCGCGGCGGCGGCGGCCGTTTTTGCCAGCCCGGAAAGTTCGCGATTCGCGCTCGACCGCGCGGTTAAGCTGTTACCCCGCAGAGCGCTGCCGCTGCCGCCGCCGCCGCCGCCGCTGAAAAGCGCACCCCGCTGCAGCAGCCCTGCATTTATACACGACGATGCGCGCATAATTTATTCCCCGAGAGTCGTTTCGTAAATTACGAAGAGTCGAGGTTCGAGGGAAAGAACGGGGGGCCGCTGCTCCGCCGGAATTTCTCGGCGTCGCCTTGATGATCGGGAGGGGGGCTGACTGGAGGGCCGTTTTTGGGGAGGAATGACCGAAGATTTAAAGTTGACTCGCGATGCCTTCAATTCATGGACCCTCGCAGATGTCGCGGCTCTCTGGGAAAGCCTCTTCTAACGAGTGGCAATTAAGTTCGAGGATTCGTAATTCCCCTCGCTTAATACCGTAATTGTAAATTCATGAGCTGTTTGAGAAATTTGATTTTCTTACCTCGACTCGCCGTGTGACTAATTTTGAAATGTGTTCTCGAACGAGTGATAAGTGAAGGAACAGTTTTTCAAGGTTTTTACGTGGTAAATTTGCTGAAGAACTTTTTTTATTTATTTGTTGAAGTGCAACGGACTTATTTTTTAGAAGAAATAAATTTACAATTTTTAAATTGGAAAATGCGGCTGAAGTCATTAAAAGACCCTTAAAATTTCCGGGAAAACGAAAGCTAAATACTTCTTCACAACCCTTTCAGTGTAATTTAAGATACTTCAATAAAAAGGTAAATTTCAACTTCACACCAATCGACGCCAGTCCAATTTGCGCCTAGATAATGTCTGCGCAAGTGTCAATTTTGTCGCGCGGCCCATTTCAAAAACCATATGCCCTCAAAAGCTATAAATACGAGCCCTCGTAAGTTGGAGGATTTCAGCGGGAGGTTGTTGCAGTTTTGAACTGAAAGTGCGATATTCCCCGGTGCTCCTCAACTTAATCACCATTCCACTTGGCCTCTGCGCTCTCGTGTTACACGGCGACATAACGACTCTTCCGCACTCCCTACTCCGCCACATCTGTAAATAGAGAGAACTTGATTTTTCGCCGTCTTTTCGAGCTTTTTCTCCCTTTTTTTTCCTAGCACTGCCGAGAAATTTAATGATTTACTGGCGCAGGGATTGAGAATTTTTTTTGTGCGTTTCAATGGAAAGTGTTTAGCGAAACAATTGTAGAATTAAATGTTTTGTTGAATTATTTACGTAGTAATATAATTAAATTATTACTTAATAATCTAATTTAATATATATTGAGTTGTTTGACTTTTGCTCTACATATTTTTTGAAAATTTTACTGCTACACGTCAGTTTTTTAAAATTTTATAACTTTTAAAATTGCCAAAAAATAATTTACTGTGCCGTTAAAATCTTCCTCATAAAATTTATAAAAAACCTGCTTTGAATTTCTCATCAATTAAAAATATTTTTAATCTCAAAACTCCAGCATTTACCTTTCTCCACTACTTCCCAAACATTAATTAAACCAATACAAATTCGAAAAAATGCTTACCTCTCCCTCTTGCTTTCCATCTTCCTACAACTTCTAGGCTCGCGGAGCATCAGCCTCCACCCTTTTCCTCGAGGATAATGTCTTTTTCGACGTCGCTGAAATATTCCGCGCGGAATCGCATTCCGAGCGCGCTGCCGCCGCGGATTTCGAAATCGCGGAGAGCGAGGCACACGGAAATTCTGGAGCCGAGCGTCTTCGCGTCACCAGGAAATGGCGACCGTTTCCTCCTCGTGGCCTCCTCCTCCTCCTCCTCCCCTCTCCCGCTTCCATCCGCCGACGATTTAACTACGCAGTGGCTCTCAGCCTCGGCCTGCCTGCCTGCCTCTCGCAAATGGAAAGTGTCTATTTTTTTAGACGCCCGCCGAGGGGTTTTATTTTTTTGTAGGAAGTCGCCGCGCTAAATTTTAGGTAATGCTCGCTTTGCAGGAAGGGATATTTTTTGTTTATTTTTCGGTTAATTCAGAGGAAGCTACTATATGAACGAGAAAAGGCTAGGTGTAATTGTAGTTTTAAGTAAATTTATGGACAGGAAAATAATTGCAGTAATTGAAATCAATAAATGTTTTTTAAAGATACATCTTTTGACTGTTTTTTTTTTTTTTTTAGAAATCATTCAATAAACTACAAGCTTTTGCAGAAACTTATAATATACCGCATTCATTGTCCAATAAAAATTATCTCATTAAAAGCAAAACAATTCCCCCATTATTGCGGACTATATATATTACAAGGTTCGGCGCTTGTACTTAAACGCCTTGGAACATCAAAGAATAAAATTTTTAATATTCAGCCCACGCATTTAATCCTTTCAGCATTGAAGCTCCCAAGCTCATAAAATTCGTACGACTTTATTATTATATTTGCATTTCGACTTTTCGTCGTCAAATATTAAGAACTCGGGCTGCAGCTACCACCCCGCTGCAGCGCCAGTCCAATAAAAGAAAATTTCCCAAGATTAAAAATAAAACTTTTTTAGCCTCGACTCCCGGGGGGTAATTTAGTGGACATTTCGATGTTCCGGCCGGCTCTCTCTCTCTCTCTTTCTCTCTCTCCGGGCTCTCGAATTGATTAAACTATTCCCATAACTAAAATCATAAATTATACATCACTTTCGAAATTTTCGCGCGCCCAAAACTTCTCGGAGAGAGAGAGAGATCGAGCAGCGCGCGCGAGGCGCTCGTTTCAAAACTGACATAAGACAGTTACAGCTCATAAACCCATAACTCGACTATCTCTCTTCCGGCCGCATTTTCCCTCTCGCTTCGAGTTCGTACAAGTGTTCTCCCTTACTTTTCTCGTTTTCCTTTATTCCTCGATGAAGCGCCGAGGAGGAAGGGAGAGAGAGAGAGAGAGGGAGCTTTGCTCCGTCCTCTGTTTTTGCGCGGGAAATAATTTTCAAACTCTCCGAGCGAGAGGGAAAGAGTTTCATTTCTCCGAGTGAGGATGTACTGAGCTTGTTTACGCGACGTAGGGGGAGGGGGATAAAGAGTTACTTATAAGTCGATTGCGCTGGAGCAAAATCGATGCTTAGCCTTGAATTCCGGTTCGCCTTGCTGGTTTTTCTTAAGATAATCGCTTTACGCGAACCTTTCGACGGGTAAATAAAGTTACCTTTCTCCGTTTGTATCGCAGGCCACGTGGAAAGATTTGTGTGCAAGGATACTTTTCTTACGTTGTTTATTTAATTTCTCCTTTTATTTTCTTGTCGTGGCTTTCTTTATGAGTTGTAAAAAGTTCTTATACTTCTCTAATAAATACACAATGTTTAGAATAGCTTTTAAATTCGAAATCTAATTTTGAATTCCATTAATCCTCGTATGTAAGGAGATTTTTTAAATCCAGATCTCCCATTTTATGAAAATTCTCAGAAAACGAAAATTCTGGCAGCGACATTTGCATCCGGCTCTGAATTTTCCAAAAATCCAAAATGTCACTTGCACTTTGAATTCCCCCCAAAAAAAGCAGCCATTTCTCTTTCAAACAATTATGAAAATCTTAAAACGCGCGGCGTAATTAAAAAAACAAGTCGGCGCATAAAATCCCACCCCCAACAATCGTGCCAACCTCTTCCCTAATTTCCCAACGAATACCAAACGGCAAGCTCATTTCATAATCCCAGTATCGCGGCAAACGACACAGCCACAACAACGGACCGCCTCCGCGACGGGGACATCACCCCCTTCCCCCCTCCACCTCTCCCTCCAGCATCCAGTCGTAATCGCGGCGCATACTCGCTTACGCCATTGCATTATGCAGCGCTCTCTTCGACAGAGTTGCCTGACGTACCGCGCGCACGGAGATGCATAATGCAGGCCGACGCGCGCACTTTATACATTGACATTGGATATTAGAGCAACCATACTCCCCCCCCCTGCCCCCTCGGATATTTCGAATCGCCCCACTTCGCCATACGCGCCCAGACTTTCGAATGCCGGCGCTTTTTTCCCTCTCTTTCCCTCTCTCTCTCTCTCTCTTCGCGTACAGCCGTTTTTAAGTGGAAAAGTTTTTTCGATTTTTGTCGAGCCGCGCGCGTCTGATGGAATCGAGAGGATGCGTCGAGAGTGCGCGGCTGGCGAATTATCGATTTTTGTCCGGGGCGAGCACGCTTTTTTTTATACGCGTGCCGCTTTCTCGTCTTTTCGGAGATGAACGGATTTTTTTTTTTAATTTATGACCGACCGAGCCTTTTCCCCCTTTGTTTTTAAGAGTTTTTACCGATTTTTCAGGGAAATTCAATTAAAAATTTATTGACATCGGTGGGATTTCGAGAGTGATCTAGAAGTTTTTTTTTTTAGTTTCCGCGTGTTGTACCTTTTGGCTCTGGATGCGTTTTTTTGTTTTCCATAAATATGTAAATAAAATCTGAGATCCTTCTAATTAAAAATATATCATCTTCTCAATTTCGGCTTTTAGCTAATTAATAAACTATCTTTGTTATCCAAATAAACATTTTGTTATTGATCATCCATATTTTTCTAGTTACAGAAACAATGCACAGTAGCCATCAAACAGTTCTAAAAGCTTTTAATAGCCAGCGGATTCATATTTTAAAAGACCTAAATACTCGCATAATACACTAAACGTCACGCTCCCAAGATAAACGAAAGCCCTCGCGAGTGAATAAAGCTTGACCCAGAGTATTTTAACATATGTATCGCGACATTGTTTTCCTTTCACTTTTTTTTTCTCGGCCGCGCGCTGTCTTATATAAGCCCCACGCGTATATATCAGCCTCGGCCATCTCGATCTCTCTCGGAGCGCTCGCCAATGTTTGCCCCCGTCTTCCGGCTTTTTGAGGCCAGCCAGCCGAGCGAGCAGAAAAAAAAAGAGGAGAGGCAGAATTACGGAAGGGAGATAAAAAGGCCCGGGGCTAGGGTGAAATAAAACGAAAGACAGATTGTGTAAGACAAGGCGGAGCTGCATAGGTTCAAGCCCGGGAGAGAAAGAGAGAGAGAGAGAAAATCGAGCCACAAAAGCACGCCGGGTTAGAAACTGGAAGCTCGACGGAAGGCCGAATGGAGCGAAAACTTCAAGTTTCATGCTAATTTCTGCATTTCCTCGAATCTGGGATTTATTTGTTTCAAGGTGTCCTGTAGTCTTCTCAATGTTTATAACGTTCCTCTGGGAATGTTCTTACCGTGATGAAGTTAAGCTGGAACTTGGTTTAAGTGAAAACGGTCGGATCTGATCGGACGTTGCTCACAATTTTGATGCTTCAATATTGTCTTCAAGGAAATACGAAATTGTACCGAATAGTTTTCCAACTAAAACGCACTCCGCCGCGCGGTGACAAAACAGTGCCTTCCTCAATAGACGGAACAAGGTGTCTTTGCCTACGGCTATCCGCTTCCGTGAAAGCTGCTGCGCAATGCAAGAACCCGACAAGGAGCGAAGCACAAATATGCAGAGTTGGGTTTACATGGCATGCATAGTATTTTCCACAGATCTGGTGGAACATCTAAACGATCAATATGAAAAAAAAAATTCAGTTTTTCACAAGAAAAAGGCTTTCCAGGAACCCATACAAAGGTACAAGTTGTGTTTTCTTATGAATTTTGATCTGTTAAATCCAAATCCATTAAAGCTATTTCCTAGTACCTGATATTGTCCAAAACTAACAATGGATTCAAATTCACCAGATTAACATTCACAAAAAAAAACATAAAAAAATGTTACTACTGTGACCAGGAGTACTATTAATACAAATAAACAACTGCAGCTAATTTAACAAAACGAATTTACAGTCTCAGCCATTAGAATTTCACGGAATGTATCATTACAGCGCCAAGCCTGGATACACGAAGAACGAGGGAAAGAGAGAGAGAGAGAGGGAGAGAGAGAAAAGGGGGGAGAGCAGAGCAGTGCAGCAGCTAAAGCTAAGTTAGTCTGATTTGTGCAAACTTAGGAGCAGCAAAAGCAGCTCGTCTGCTCTTGCGTCAAACCCCTTCGGCGTTTCGGAGGCCGAGGGACGATTTCATATTCATCGACTTACAGTTAATTACGATATTGCGAGCGCCGAGGCCGACGAGCGAGAGAACTCTGATGACCCAGCTTCTTCGTTGCATGTTTGTCTTTTCGGCCGCCTCCTTTTTGCAATGCCCTTATCGATTACCGCGGAGAACTTGACCGACGATTTTCGCTTTGTTCGCGATTTTAAGAATGAGGATTACCTCTGCGGGGATAGTCGAATTGTGATTGAAAACTTTAGATTGAGAAGTTGTTTACAGTTCGATGGGAATTCGTGGCCTTTGATTTGATGAAGCCATTTTGAGACTTATTTTAATAAGAGGTATAAAAATTGCAATGAAGCTGTTTAGTATGCTTTTACGGAAACGATTGGAAATTATTAAACGTAGTTCTTAAATGTAAAATTAAATGAATCTGCATAATAAAATAATTTGCGTGTAAATAAATAATTTTAGAATAAAAATTAAGTGAAAAACGTAATGAAACAAAATGAAATAAATAAACAAAGGCAAATGTAATTAAAGTCCTCTTTTCAAATCCTCACATTTTAATATCAAAGTAATAAAATATAAGTACGGAAAAAATGGACAGGTTTTATTATTCTTCTTTGAAGCAAAATATTTAAATACAAAATATTTTATTGTTTTCAGACTTTTAATAACGATGATAGTTTCAACCATTTAATTCTTCTTAGCAATAAAAGAAAATTAAAAAATCATTATGCTGCGCCATTAAAATATTTTTAATAATTAAGTTAATTATTAGTAAATAATTTAAGAGTTAATCAAACGACTTTTTTATTTAAATCAATAAACGACTTTATTAGTAAAATGAATTTTTTAATATCTCCTGTATTTAAAGTTTAAACGCGGAGATTTGAGGTTACGTTTGAACTCGGGTGTTTTATCTTCGTTAAATTATTATCGGCGTTCCTCTTTTTTTCTCGTTGACAGGTTCGAAGGGAAAGCTGTTTTCGAGCGCTCGCGCTCGTTCTCAAAGTTCGAGAGTTTGTTTGCATTAACTTTCACGGCTTTAAAATTTTTAGGTTCAGCGTTTCTTTTTTTCCGAGATACCCACAGTCCGCTTTCTAAAGTCGATATTCTTGCATTCAGCTTTTTTAAAGATAACTTACGAAGAACTGTATAAATAAAAAATTTGCCAACTTTGGTCGATTTTGGAATTGAAATGAAAAATAAGTTTTGAAATTAAAAGTTGAGTTCGGTTAGAATGATTAAATTGGTGAATTGTAAATATATGCATTATTAAAATTATTATTAAAGGCATGATTCTTATGAATATTCATTCAAGTTTCAATTATTAAAACTGACTTTTATAGATTTTTTTAGAACACCCATTATAACGCTGAAAAGTTTATATTTACTTTTCTGAATTATAAAATTTTCCATTTTCTGTACTCTCATTCTCTCCCGTTAATGTTTTAAAATCGAAGTTTCAAAAGTACAAAATTGCACGTTCTTTTATATGCATACAGCAAACAGTAATCGTTATACATTGAAATATAAAATTCCCACCAGTAATATTTGCCCTTTTCAATTTTCCTTTGATCAGTCGCATACAATTTGCAGATTCAATATTATTAGCAAATTACGAATACATATCCCTTCAAAATTGTGTATTGGATTTAAAAAAAAAAAAAAAAAAAAAAAATACAGCACTGCAACGTCGAAACAAACTCCCCCGCCGACTTTTAAAATCAGAAAATAAAGTTTCCCATTTCAAAGAAAGCGAGCAATTTACCTATTTCATCATTAAAGGCTTTTTTGCCCGATCGTTCCCCATTGTAATACAAGCCCGTTATTTTTCCTCCCAACCCGGCGAACCGCAGCGCGTAAACAACTCTCCGCTGTACAAACTTATCCGCCGCCGGCCGGCGGCAATTTTCATTCGGCGTAATAAAGGAAATTCGCGCTCGCGCCCGTATCTTCGTCGCATCAATAACTCGCATGATTAAATGAACGCGCGGGCAAAAAGTGCGCATTGAAAGCGAAACGAGAGCACGGAAAAAAAGGTGCCGCGCCGCGCACCGGGAAGAAACGGGCGAATAATAATAATAATTCGCGAAACAATGCCCCAGCTCGTTCGTGTGCGCGAAACACTTTTGCAGGTGGGGGGGGAGGGGGGGGAGAAAAAAAAATCGTCAAGGAAGAAAAAAAGGCGTGTCCCGCCGCCGAGGCCTTTTGTGTATAAATTCAAGCGCGTAAACGCGCATTCACGGGGCCGAACAATAAATATAGATGCGCCGCTCGCTCTTCGAGTCGAACAATCGGCCGCTCTAGTTGCTTTCTCCCGCGCACCGCCCCCCCCCCCAGACTTCTTGGTCCGGTGATTTTTCTGCGCCGCGCGCGCGCGTCGAAAATTCGGGGAGCTTTTTTTTCGGGGTTGAGGAAATTATTTGCCGATCCGTTGCGGAGCTTTATTGGATTCGAGTTGATTGGATTTTGGCCTTTTGTAATTGATCCAAGCAGTCGATCATTTTTACTTTTATACGAAGTTTCGCTGGATTTTTAGTTTAGTTTTATTGGCCGATAATCTTGTGGTTTTATTTGCTTGGATATCACTAATGTAAGGTGAATTACTTTTACGTTATTGTCGATCGATTACTGCTGCGGACATTGATGAAAGAGTTATTTGATAGGTGCAATTATTCTTTCCCCTTTGTTAGCAAATATTTATACTTGATTTAAAAAAGATGTTTGCTGTAATTAAGAAGAACACGCTGCAAGTAAAAGACCTAAGTCAATAAAATTTGAGTCTAAAAAATATTTGCCGATCCATCCGTACACTGACCAAATTCAAAATCCTCAATCGCCCCTACTGAAAATCCAACCGTCCCGTCAACTCGGTCTAGAACAGATTCTCGAAATCGGCAGGGGAAAAATTTCCTCTGCAAAAAATTGAAAAGCAGCTTCGATGCGCCTTAATTAAAAATAAAGCCGCTCCCGGTCGGCATTTCGATCGCGACTTGTCGTTGCATGAAACGTTCCCCATTCTGGCGCTCTCCTTTTTTTTCCTCCCTCTCTCTCTCTCTCTCTCTCGCTCTCTGTGTGCCTGCCTTGCTCCACTTCTGGACGAGCGGCTTGCGATCGGGGCTGGGTGTATATAGGCGACTGGCGCGCGAGCTACGCTGCCGCGCACAAAAAGCGCGTACCAAGCAGACATTTAAATTCAACGACACGTAGCGTCGAGGTTGATGCAACTGAGATTTTTCTTTGCGTTCTCTCTTTCTCTCTCTCTCTCTCCCCTTTCTCTCTGGACTTTTTTTCGGTCGCGTTAGTTCGTTCGTTCGTGAGTTCGTTCTTGCATTCATCCCTTTTTTGCCGCGCCGTGTTCGTGCATCCTGAGGAAATTGGCGAAATCGAGGAAAAAGCGTAGACAACGATCGGCAACCCTTTTTTTTTGCGCCCCGGTTATGGATGAAAATACCGGAGGCTTTTTTGCAATCTCGCCGCGACAATTAGAGATTTTTTTTTTTTCGCCGCGCCGAACGGGAAATATTTTCAAGCCTGCTTTCGCGTCGATGAACACCTGACAAACTCCCCTTTTGAAGCATCGGCTTTTTTCAGAAGATTTCGATGCTGATTCCAAGCGCTCGTCTGCTGGTAAAGTAAATTTATTATTAGTTCCGAGTTATCATAGATCATTACTGTAAGAGTGACCTACATTATTACGGAGATATTCCCTCAAGGAGGAGCAGAGAGAAACATCCAGCATTGACGCTTACAGTTGTAAAGAGGCCAACAGCTCGTTAGAATATTGAGAAGAGGATCGAATGAAAGCAAGCAGGAACGTTCTTTTCTGGAAAATTTTTTACTCAATACTCCGATGCAAACAATATTTCTTAACGATGATGAGAGATAATATAAAACGAGAATTGCCATCGATCTTAAAAAATATCAAAGTAAATATTTATGCAATGAAATAAGTGAATTTGTTGAATTCTATAGAAAGCAAAATTTAAAGGTGAAAGATTGCACAAAACGACTTAAAGCAGCTCGACGTATTGAAATAAACCCCGGTAAAAAGGCAAGCGATCCGACTGGATACACAAAATATCGGCAAAAAAAGACGACGAAGACAAGGGGAGAAAAATCGCGCTCCGGCGAAAAAAGGAGCCGAGTTCGATTCGGCTTGTCTAGTTCGGCACTAAGCAAAGTTGGTAGGGGGAAATCGACGCACGAGACGCCGGGGATAAAGAAATAGAAAGAGGAAAGGGGCGGCGGAGAGAGAGAGAGAGAGAGAGAGAGAGAGAGGAGAGAGACGAGAAACGTCGTAGGACTTATTTGTCGCGACGCAAATTTATTTTCTCGCCGAAAAAGCGGCGCGCGCGCTCCTCTTTCGCTTTTCATAGAAAAAGGGACAGGTCGATGCTCCCGCTGACTCCTTGCGGATGCGAAAGTTTATCGCTTAAAGTCACTTCTCGCTGCGGATTTCTTGGCGAAACCAGAGCTCTCTCTCTTTTGTATTTCTTTAGTGGCTAATCTTTATAATACACGTTGTGTTTGTAATAATTTCTTCCAAATGCTTAGTTAATTGCAAAGCCAAATGACGTAATTAAAATGTTATATTCATATAATCATATAAATATATAAAAATAAAAAAAAAACAAATAAAGTCCTCTATTAAAGTAAAAAACAAAGCGAATACCAAAAGTAGTTACATTATTAAAATAAATCGTAAAAAAGATTTATCGAGCAAAGCCTTTGAACAAATCTCGCGCGCGTAACCGAACTCTCGGGGCAGTCTATTAATCTCAGCTGGGCGGACGGCACACACACGCAGAGCGTAGGGAGAAAGAAAAGAAGGGGAGGGAGGGCAGGAGACGGCAGCAGTTCGCGCGATTAGACGACTGTCCGCGTCGAAGCCTTCCCGACTTCCGTCCTCTTACTCCGCAGAAAGCCCCGCGCGTGTACGTGTGTTGAAGTGTGCGTTTGTGATTTGTGGCCCTACTTAAAACGCCTCGAATGGGTCGCGCGATTACCATCGAGCAAGAAAGTCCGCTTTACATCGGCCGCGATTTGTTGGCTCGAATGAAAAGTCAATTCCGCCGAACGAGATTCGTCCCCCCTCCGATATATTTTGCTTCGGGGTTAAAAATCATCGCTGCTTCCGATGGTAGCGGTAAAGAAAAAAAATCATAGTTTCCAGGGAGAGTTAGATATTGAATTCTTAGTCGAGAGTTTTTTTCAAGGAGAAATGTTATTTCGGAGCAATTAGATAAAAAATTAATCATCTTAAAACACTTTTAAGAGTACGAGTTACGTAACCCATTGCCGTTCCCGCGTCCGATCATACGCGACTGTTACCACTCAACCTCGCGACTAAACGCGTCCGAGCGCACGCAACCCCATTCAACGGAAAATATATTCAAACGAACCACCCGGTTTAAGCATCCGAAAACTAGTTGAAAAAAAGAAGAAAAAAAATTCGCTTCATACCGTCAGAAAGAGAGCAGCAGCATCGTAATCGCGAGGCGGCGGGTGGGGGCTCCGTAATAGAATTATGAATCGCGCGCCGCGGCTTTTAATGCGATTAGCTCGTAAACTCTCCGGTGTAAGCGTGTCTCGGGGCCGATCAATGCCTGCCCATAGCCCGATACAAACGGACTGGCAGCCGTAATAGCTTGCGAGGCTTCCGCAGCCGTGTATCGCTTTGTCCGACCAGCGCGCGGCGGCAGCGGCAAGCCCGCAAGATTTCGTTGATGACGCATGCTAGCCGTCTTACTTTGCATATATCCAGATCCGACACGTATCTTGGCTTGTCACGCCTTACCGAATAAATTAATCAATTTCCGAGGTACACCTCTTGTCTCTCTCTCTCTCTCTCTCTCTCTCTCTCTCTCTCTCTCTCCTCTTATTCTTACGCGAGCGGGTGTCTCGGTTTGGAAGTTAAACAGATGTATAATTTGGTTGAAAGTTACCTTTAATAATTGAATACTCATAGTGTTTTGGAAATAATTAATGGATATTTTTTTTTCATTTAAGACATCTTCTTGTCTATCATACAATCTAGCGCATTTCACCAAAATTCACAAAATCTTGATTAAGGATATTATTATTCATTCTATTCAAATATATTACACTAAAACCTTACAAAACGCTTTATTGTCAACCACTACGCTTATCTGGCCATAGAAAGCAAAAATTCCGAAAAAAATTCCTCCTAGTCGCATTGCTCTTCCAGCTTCGTCGCACGCAATAGCGCCAACGTCAGAGATCGAGCGAGAGAGAGAGGAGGGGGAAGGGAGGACAGCAGGGTTCGCGTGTGCTTGGGCATTAAGTGGCCTCGGGCTTGTCTGCATGGACATTAGGCTAATCGACTGCTTCCGAGCTACGACTCGAAGGATAGGACGACGCCGCGAGGTAAGAAGGGTTAGGGACAATCGATGATAAGAGGCGCTTCGATAAATAGGCTGGATGATCCAATTACCCCGCCGTGACCCGACGTAAGTGACGCGTTTGCACTTGTTTCGCTTAACTGTGCCCGATAGAGGAGCTAGAAACCTTAAGCCATTGGAGCTTCGGGGCTTTGTTCAAAGGTTTAGGGGCTGCTGTTTTCTTTTAAGAAAAATTATTATTCTCGACGGCCGAGTAAATTGATTTTCTGCGGATGTGAAATAAGCTGGTACAGAATTGAAGATCGTTAATTACGCCAGCTTTTGGAGAGTTCTCGATTATGAGGTAAAAAGTAAAATCGAAAATTTTCCGTTAATATTTGAAAGTAATTGCATAATTTAATTTGATACTTTAAGTAAGTCACATATTAAGTTCTTCAACGTTCTCCTTTCTTCTCAAATAATAAAAACTGAAAGAGACTCATTTAAATTTAAAACCTTCTTCGCCACAAGAGGCTTAGAAAATTACAGTATTAAAAACCGTTCTCTTTTTAAAGCCACTATTGTACATAAAGTATTAATAATCCTTCAAATGCAGCCAATGAAGTCCTCTCTAAATAATAAAGCCCCACTATAATTACAACAATTTACGTCTCTTAGCAAACAAGACAATTAAAACATCCAAGCAAGCATTCTTCTGAGCACGATAATCCCCTCCGTTGGTTACAACTTAGCTTATGATATAATTACTGCCCTCACATTGCAAAGCCGCTAGCCTTAAGAAAGCAGACGCAAAAAGATGAAAATAGTACATCCGGGAGAAAGGGAACGGTTGAGCAGCGGCGTAAAAAAAAAAGAATGAAGCGTTATACCCTCGTGGACGAGGAGCGACGAAGAAGGAGAGAGAAAGCAGAGGAACGTTCCTTCCTCTCTCTCTCTCTCTCTCGCTCTCGTTACATAATGTAATTACATTTCCGTTAATAATTCACAGACTGCGGAGGCGTGGCCGAGTCGCCGCCGCGGCTTTGCCCGAGTATTTTAGCTGTGCATTAAATTAATTCATCTTCTCTCTTACCCTCGCGCGCCGCAGAGGGATGAAAGAAACGTTAATAAAGGCCGCGGAGAGAGAGAGAGAGAGAGAGAGAGAGAAGATTTTCTCTCTATCCCTGTGTGGAAGTCAGCTTTTCACCTTTCTTTGTCTGTCTCTCGAGCGGCGAGGCTACACGTGCAAAATCCGCCAGCATTTAAATAATGGACGCAAATATGCGCTGCATCTAAGATTTCCTACTTCGTGCTTAGGGGATCGAAGCTCGTCGGACGTGTGTTTCGACGATTCCAATCTAGGGGGACCTTATCTTTTTTCGAGAATGCTATTGTCTTTCTTCAAGGTTTGCATTCAATTACGATGAGTTTTATCGCAACAACTACGAGAAAAGGTCATTTTTTTAGTAAAAATTAACACGAATCTCGACAAGATAAAAGAGACTTTTTTAAAAATTTCCACTCGCGACTAGAAACTAATTTTTGGAGCAAAATAAACCGCCTATCTATCCAGCGTTGCCGCGGCTTCCTCTTTTTTGCGCTCGGCTCACGAGCGCAAAAAAAGGAGAAACTGGGAAGATTTCGATATCTGTTGTATACACCTCGGGCAACTCGTCTCGCGCTTCGATCGCTCTGAAGGATCTCGAGCGAAAGGCTAACACTCCGAACAAAGGTGCCTGGATGCGCGCGCGCTCACACACACACACACACACACACACACACATAGCCTCGAGTGCTCTGCCATTGGCGGAGTATAAAAATCCTTTGAATAAGGTTCGTCCTCCTGAAGAACGGAGGAATTAATGACTCGAGTGCTGACCGCCGAACTTTCTTTCTTTCGGCTGCTGCCCCGAGGTTATTTTCTTCTCCTCCTGGCCCGAAATACCCGAAGATCATCACTTTATATTGTTCCGCGGGCCTCTCGCACTTCACTTTGCATACTCGTTGGACGGTCCTTTTTTTTTATCATTTGGGGAGAAATAGGTCGTTACCTTTTGGAGAGGTGATCAGAGGTGAAAAAATCTGGGTCTAAATATTCAGCCAAGACAATTAGTTGACTTGCAGCATAGCGTTAAAAACCAACACAAATCTTTTCATACTTATCCGAAGACATAAATATCCCAGACTCTCCGTAAAACAATCAGCGTCTCCCAAGACACCGACATGCCGCTTGTAAATGCTAAAATTTACGCGATCCGGCTAATCGGTAGCCGCGAACACGTACCTCTTCCCCCCTGCCCCCTCCCTTCTCCCTCTCGGCTTCCTCAAGCCGGAGGACTTTATCGCCGGCGAAACACTCAGGGATTCGCAAACCGATTCTTAATCCCGCGGTACACACGGAGCTCCGCTCGAATTCAGAAAAATTCAAGTCGCGCCGCCGCGATCGGGAACGGAGGGGAAGGAAGCCTCCGCTCGTTGTGTTCCAATAAAGTTTCAATTAGACCCGACGTCGTCCTCCCGGAGAATAAAATCGAGAAGGAAAAGGGAAACAGTACACCGAAAACCGAGCAACCGAGAAAGAGAGAGAGAGAAAGAGGGGCGCCACTCGATAGATTCTACTCGGTGTGCCGCTGCAGGAGAGAGAGAGAGAGAGAGAGAGAGAGAGAGGAAAGCGCATCCTCCGATTCGAGCGAAGGGACGAGAGAAAGAGAGACGGAGCGGCTAAAGTATAACTCACAATGCCGGGAGAGGAGAACAGACACACAGCGTGGCAGTTAGAGGCACGTGAGCGGCATTCTTGATACCCTCACATATTCTAACCAACCGAGAAACCTACCCCTTGTACCTTTCCCTCTCTCTCTCTCTCTCTCCTTCCTTTATCTCCTTTTCTACCGTTAGCCTGCTTTGGTATCTGCCGGGGATCCCACCTATTTCCTTCACGTACCGACCGGAGACTAAGTGTGCACCGAGTTGCGCCCAGTTTTGCTTCCTTTCTTTGCGAACCTTGTATCAGGCCAGGTGCAGGCCTGAACTTTATTTTTAGACCCAGCAGCCGGACCTTTTAGGGGCTTGTTAATCCAATTGTTGAAGGGTCATTATTTTTACGTAACTTTGCATTGTGTCGCAATCACATTATGCCAATTATCGGACAAATTGCAAATAACAAATAGCGGCAATGACAAGCTCCTGGGATTTGACGCGGTAAACTGCATTAAAGTTTTGTGTAATATTTTGATTACTGTCAGTTATGGGAATTTCGCGTTATTTCAAATTCACGATCGGGGAATATGGCAGCTATTCAAGTTAAAATCTCTTTGAATCTGCCGACGCGCGATTAACGATGTGCAATTGATTTAAATTCGTGTTTATTAATTTTCATATCTTGTGAATTACAACCGATAATCCCGACTATATCATCATTTTAGCTGTAATCACACTGTAATGCGTTCATTCAATGCTCAATTAAAGGGGTACTGTACCGAAAAAATTTCAAAACCTTGAAAATTTTTTTATTACATATTTTGATTGTATATATATGTTATAATCTGTATGAAAATAAATTTTTATGAAAAAATTTAAACTGTTATCAGTTAAATAAATGTTATCAGAACAATATATAAATTTATAAAGATTTTAAAAAATAGGTTTTATTATTATAAAATAAATTTTAATACAAAAATTTCAAATGTAAAGTTTTAAATGTAGCGCGCTTCAGTCGTATCGCCACGGTTGCCGTAGCTACTTTTTGACAACCGATTGCTCTTAGTAAGTGCTACATTGTGTTGCGGTTAACCGTGTTTATTTATCCTATAATAAAGTAAGGTGTAGAATCTTCAAGGATCATCAAAGAAAATACCCCTGGACACAACAGTGCTATTTCAAAGCAGGTAAATTTAAAAGTTCCATTATCACTTCAAGCTGGCAAGCTAAAAAAAAACTTTCATTTTTCTATTTCAGGTCCTATTTAGCCATGATTTTGAAGTGCTTTTTTATATAGTGTTGTGTTTTAAATACTATTTTAAAAGTGCAATTGGTGCAATAAGTGCTGTTAAATTTATGTAATTCTAAGCCCTATGCCGGCATTGTCTGATACTACAGACATTGTGCTGCTTTTAACATAATGCGCATGGACCACTACAAGCTTCCACTTATTGAAGAGAGAATTATAATACAGATATTAATTTATAGTAAAGATTATGATATTTTTTGTCAATAATTAATTCAATGCTTCAATGACAAGGTTCGACAGAAAGATAATAGAGAAGAGTCATGTTAGTTTATCTTCATGACGTTGGAGTACGATAAGAAGAACTTAATCATGTATAATATCTTAATTCACAAAAAATAGCTTGATATTGACAAGTTTAGTAAATGTACTTGAGGTTAATTTGCGATGCAAGGTTGAGTGACCTTTTGCATTAGAATGCAAACTTAAAAATCTGCATTATGATGTTCTAAATACTGTTGTAGAAGTCGTAGCAGCTGTCATTAGATTTATGATACTTTTGATCACATTAAAAAATAATTTTATTAAACTACATAAAAACGATAACTGAACATTTTCGTTTCCGAAAATATACCATTTGTAAGATAATCTTTTGAGATTTTTCCTGTAAAATGTAGAAATTTTAGAGGATTATTTTAGCAATTACAATCTTTGAAAAAATGTTCAGCCCTGCGATTTAATCCCTCTATTCGTAATTTAAATGGTTAATTAACTCTTTTTAACTTTTAATTAAAACGAGCCCTAAACATATTCAAATCGTAAAAGCTGTAAGAGCTATGCATTTAATTTGAATATTTTACGAAATGAAAACAATCTGCTGTCATAACTGCGTCATTTTTCTCATTACCATAATGAATTAAGAAAATTTTACAGAGTGGAAAGTTGAATTTTTAGCATTCCAAAGTTAAAACTATTTTTCCCACGTACAATACTTTTTCTCCTATGCTTTTGTGCCTCTAATACTTTTTCTTTTGACATCCTAACTTTTTCATTTATTTCCCGTAGTTTTTCGTTAACTTTTTTTTACCTTTCTTTGCCACCTTTTTTCTTCATTTTCCCTTTTCTTTTATTCTCACCTTTTCGCCCATGTTTTCTCTTTCTGGTTCTCTTTTTGACTCTTCAACTTCCCCACGACGTCTCTTCTTTTATGGGGTTTGTTTTTGTTTCTTTAGTGTCCATAATTCAATTAGGCAATCTGCATCTCCCTGAAAATTTTAAGCTTGTTAAAAAAGTGTTTATATAGTAAACGTCAAAGCTACTATTTATTTAAAAATGTATTTTCATAATACAGTTTTTCCCTCTGCTTATTTGCAACTTTTTATTTTGTATAAATTAATAATTTCAAGTTTTTTTAAATCAGCTAACCCCGACTAACAATCCCCATTAAAAGATCTCAAGTAACGGTCTGTAAAAAATAATTATCAATCGCAACCTAAATAATTTAATTACCGTTCACAAGAATTTTCCATAAAAACGAGCTCCTTAGATCCTCCTGTTCACTTTTTTCAAGCATTCTGTGAGCCTAACTTCCTTCCGCAAGCCTCGGACTTGATTTCACCTCTCGTAGATTAGATTTTCGAACAATCGAACCGGAATTAAGGACTGCCTCCTTACCTCTCCGTCTTCCAACTTTCTCTCTATTTACCTCCTGCTGCGGCCTCGCGAATCGAAAACTGGTGTGATTGTGACGGAGAGCTTCAGGTGAACCTTAATTAAAGCTTCAGGAGTCGCGCGACAGTTCGGACGCTCGCTTTTCTTTTTGGCGGTGCTTACGAGGCGCAACTTGCAATGCATTTGTGCGATGATGCGCGTTAATGCGTAATTTTTCAAGTGGAACTGCTGTATATTTAGTCAGGCATTTAATTCTTAGAATCAAGATCGTTTAATTAATTTACTTACTAGTACACAATCAAAGCAGTATAATAATGTTATAATTGTAAGCAGGATTACTCTGGTTTAATGCTCCTTTCCATTAACAAGAATGAAGCAACAAATAATCTTAATTAATTTCCTGGAGTAATTAATTTAGAAGTCGATAATTCAGTCGTCGCTTAACTCCCTGCTTATTACGAATTATTTCAGAAAATAAACGTTACTTCGAAGGCCAAACTTCCCTCTTTAAATTATTCGCAAAAGATTAAATTGAATTAATTATATATCCACATGATATTTTTATAATAATGAGCCTTTATCAAGCCGTTTAAAAACTTTTAAAATAGTTTTATGCAATTATTTCAGCATATCAACAGACATGCGCCTACTTTAAATAATATCAATTGCTTTCGCCATTTTTCTTAAATAATAACTGTAAGAATATCAGCGTGGAACACAAATAATATCTCATTTGCATCGCATATTCATTCGAATTGCTTGGCTTCTTCGAATCGCCCTTGAACTATTTGTTTCGAAATAATAAACTTCATTTATTGAATCCCAGCATCAATTGTATTTCCTGGAATTTCAGAAGCAAACGCGAATTTTTGTTTATTTAAACTATTGGTAATTTAATTGAGGCAAAAAGTTAGCGGCAACTGCAAGCTGCCAATCAATTTGTTTGTTGATATTCGTAGAAATGTTCTTTATCAATTAAATCAAAACTTTTTCTATTTACGTTTGCGTCAACGTTTACGAGTAAAGTTGAAAACTATGACTGCAATTGCAGCTGCTTTTGAATAGCTATTGCTTATCCCGAAACGTCAAATAGGAGTCGAAAGGTATTGGAGCTGCGATTTCATGTTGAGTTACCCTCAAAATATCTGTGTGAAATTCCGTTTATAAAAAAGGCTGTATTCGTACGGTAACGAGCGATAAATTCAAAACAACTGTCGGATGTGACACCAATCCTGGAAAAGCCTTGTAAATTTCTAAACGAAGCAAACGCAAACAATATTAAAAACAGCCTCTCAAATCAAACTCGTCTTTATTTACCCTCCAAGATTAACGCCTCGCTCCGCAATTGAATTTTCGCGGTGATTGAAAGCGCTCGAAATCATTTGTGCCTCCCCCCTAACAATTGCGCGGCAGCGCAAACAGCGCCGGGCCGCGCGCGCGCGCGTAATCGCGAAAATAATGCGACGAAAGGCCGCGCGCGCGCCGTAAGAGTAAGGATTAGAGCAAACTCAGACGTCGACGGGCTGTCGGCTAATTCAGAGCCAGGCGAGTGTTTAACCGCAAATAAACACGCGGGATTTCGGGGATGATACGTAAGCCTTCATGCAGACGGCCCTGTTCGCCTCCCCGTGTGTGCAGGATTCCGGGTCACATGCGTACTTATGTGGGCTTTCGCGTATACGTCTGTCACCGGCTGCGCGCCGGAAAATCAACTCTCCCCGCGGCTGCCTGGGCACAAAGAGGACGTAGCCGGCGAGCTTCTTGTGTGTTTGCGCTTTTCAGCATAATCGCGGGCTTGAATTGATGCTAGAGTAAATAATTGGACGGGGGAGGGGGGGGGGGCGAGGTAATTTTCTGGGATAACAGGGCTTTTGATCTCGCGATTTAATTACGTTTTATTATTATTAAATAGTGTGTGGTGCTGGAGTTTTATAAGCTTCTAGGGAGGGAAATAAGTTGATCAATATCGGCTTCTGTACCCTGTAATCTATTCACACAAGCCTTTGTGCTTCTATTTTAAAAAGACGCTGTATCCTGCTAATAAATCGTTATACTTTTAAATAATTTTTGATATAAAAACATTTTCCTTATTTTTACATGTGCTTTGAATTAATAAAATCAAATAATCGTTACATTGGGTCAAATTAACCTGCAGACACAAAAATTATTATTAAACATTAAACGTCTATTAAATATTTTTACTCGACAAATCTTTTGAGAAAGCTTAATTTATTAAGCTACATTTATATTCAGTCGATTTGATAAACATCGTCCGTCGGTTAAATAAATTAAACGCCCCAAAAGATCTCCCATCACTTTCCACCATCATCCACGCGCAACTGCAAACGAAATCAGACTCTCCGCGCGAAACCGCTGAATCTTTCCGGCAAGCAGTGCTTAAGCGCGCGCATAACATATCCGCACATCGGAGTTTTCGCACGTACGTCGTACGCTCGGAAATTTACTCTTACGCGCGCGCGGGCTCGGAGAATTGCGCGCCTCGAGTTCGCGAGGTGCGAGCGGCAGGCTCTTATGCATTCGAGGCCCGACCTAACCCTTCCTCTCTTTCTCTGCCCCCCTCTCTCTATCTCTATCTCGCTCGACACTAACGCTGTTAGCCTTCCGTCCGTGGCTCGAGCCGCGCGTAAAGCTTTGATTTTCCGCGGTGCCCACCCGGTTTCGATCGTTCCCTTCAATTAATCTATAATTAAATAAATGCCGCTCGCGGAGGGATGCGCTAGTTGAGAGAGAGAAAGAGAGAGAGGTAGCGGACAAAGCCGAGAGGAAAAGCGGAGAGCGGCAGGAGGAAATAATGCCACGGCCAGGCAGTCCCATGAAAGTCACTTGGAGAGTCAATAATCCTCGGAAGTAAGGATTCGAGGATGGATGCGGCGGGAAAGAACGATTTCGAGATTTAATTTGTGAAATATTTAACTTACTTTTTAAATGAGAAAGATATTTAATTACAGGATTGGATCGTTAAATTATTCGTTAATTTATTACGTACAGATTTTTTTCTTAATTTTCACGTGAAAGGATAAAAATTAAAAATGCAACGTGAACTCCCTAATTCTTCTCACCTCTCCGGCAAAAAGTAGAAATTCCTCAGAACAAATTTCAGTGAATTCGGGCAACCGAAACCCCGGAAATTCGGCAAAAAGGCTACAACGAGAATCAGCCCGACGAGCAAAAAGGCAAGTCGCAATAAAAGAAGAGCGAGGAGGGCGAGAGAGAGAGAGAAGGGCCAGTCTTAACGCTGCGGCGAATCCTCTCACGCAGCTCACACAGCAGCCGAGGAAACACGTTTTCCCCAACAACGAAACAACCCTCACTCTCTCTCTCTCTCTCTCCAGGCTCTTTTTTTCCGAGTAAATCCATCAATTTGAAATGCAGGCAGGAAACGGGTGATGGCATTCGCCGGGCAAACCGGGAGAGGGCAGAAAAGCGCGGAGGATTCGGGCGGCGGTCGGGCACTATAGAATGCATTGAATCGCGCCCCGAAATAAAAACAGCCCTTTGAATGTTTTATATAGAACCCGGCCGGGGCACACGAACGCACACACCGCCCGGTGGAAGATGGAAAAAGCAAAGAGAGAGAGAGAGGAGAGAAGAATGTGTTTGCGAGGTGGTGTAAAGAGCATACTGAAAGAATATACGGCCGCGGTGAAAAATGCGTTAATTTCTCGGGGGCTTGATTCAAACGCGGCCGCTGGTCTTCCCCCCTCTGTTTCTTATTTAATTTTGACGTTTTATTGGGATATGCTAATGAGCAGTTCGTTTGCTAAGACGGCGATCCTTGAGTTCGTGGATTAGTATTAAAATGTTTTATGCATAAGCTTTATATTTCGGTTTATTTAAATTTAAAAATGCGTTTTATACGCTCGCGGATTCCGAATTTCTGAGCGCGGCCAGTTTATCAGGATAATCAGACGTCAGGATTTTTTTAATTAAGACTTGGGGTTTGAAATTTTTGTCGCTGGAAAGCGAAAGTTTAGGAGGGGTAGATTTTTTGGTATTAAAATTCCCGATTGTAATCTAGTATCTGTATTTATACTAACCGTTACAGAATATGCAAATAGATATATACATATTCCGATCCACATTTTCATCACATATGTTGGGTGCCAAAATTTGCACACTTGTTATCAAGGATTACACGGAAATATAAACTTGCAAAAGATGTTTAAAACATTACACTGCCTGTTGGGTGACAAAATTTAAGCAGCTCAGCCTGAAGATTACATCGAAATTTTGACTTTAAAATCTTCGCCGCGTTTACGGAAATAAATTATTTTTACTTCTCACTTTGTCGAAATGCCTGGGATATAAAGAATAAACGACTCTCGGACAAAACATCGTGATTTTTATCCTCGCAATAGAGTATACAAGTAAAACGATCTGCATCTTAGGAAAAATTCATGAGTGATTTTACAAACCCCGGGCAAAAAGAACAGTTTGGAAAAATCTGAAAAAGTGCTGAATATGCGAGAGCGGAGAGTCGATCTGAAAATATTCAGGATTCTCGAAAAGGGCGAAAGTAAAAAGGCGAGGGAGATAGAGAGCCTGAAAAATAAAACAAACGTCAAAAGAAAAAGAAGAAACGCAGCAGCTAAAAGGACCGCCGCCGCGAAAGATCAAAGACGATTAAAGCGGATGTACGCCGAGCTTAAAAAGTCCGAGCAAAACTTGTCCGTCACACGTTACCAGCGCCGTCACGTGACGAGGGAGGGGGGAGGAACGGCGTTTCATTCGAAATGATAAAACCAAATGTATGCCGGAGGGTCCAAAAAAGGAGCAGACATCGGCCGGCACGCTGCTTGCGCGACTTATTAAAGCTCTCGCGGAAATTTTAATATTTTCATATTTATGAAACGAAGAGTCGCGGAGAAATGGATGGGAATGAGGGGCGCCGCGACTGAAATTTATAAGCAATGCGGGGAGGGGGAGGGAGGAGAAAAAAAAGAGGAGAGGGGGGTGAGGCTACGCGTGCAAGCGGATGTAAAAAAGACACAAAGCGGCGAAACCGAGTTTTATTCCGCGCCAGTCATAGCCTCTTGGCCTCCGCTTCTCCCCCTTCCGTTGTTTATTTCGGCTTTCATCGAGCGATACTCTACAGCGAGCTTCGAGATCTCTCTCTCTCTCTCTCTCTCTAGCCGGGAAATATCGGTTTTCGAAAATAAAACTCGAGTGTTGTAAAAAATTCTTTTCCCCCGACTTTTCACTCTCTCTCTCTCTCTCTCTCCCTATCTCTCTCTTTCCCTCTACTCGACTTTTTTTCAATTCCCATTGTGCAGTGTAGCTTGTTCTTTTATTGGGCTAAATTTTTTACGCCGTTCGAGGCTTTCTTCGGCTAATATACATGGCGCGTAATTGTTTCTGAATTAATGATTGGAGATCGACGAGCGAACCAGGATTTAGTTAGTTGCGTTGCGTGGTTCCCGGTATTTTTGCCGCTGAAAAGCCCAATGGAATTTTCAATGGAATGCGTTCCTCCTTTTACTTAAAATGTATACCTTCGAAATATGATAATAATTAGCGAATAGTTGCAAAATTTTCCTGAATCGAATAGAAAATACTTTTATTTTTATTTCTTTGAAAACCATAATTAATCTAATAAAATCCAGCTCCACACTTCCCTCGAAAACTAATAATCCCCAACAAATTTCAGAGGCATTTTCCGAAAAAAAAAAAAAAAGAAAAAAACGTACCCCATGTCGAGACTAATTTGATTGATCAAGCTCGCAGAGAAAGAGAGAGAGAGAGAGAGAGAGAGAGAGAGAGAGAGAGAGAGAGAGAGAGAGAGAGAGAGAGAGAGAGA
>JAWWML010000052.1:29971170-30052965 GCA_035047165.1 Ormyrus rosae | reverse complement strand
ATACGATAAAGATATAGCCTTTGGATTGTAACGACCAGCCCAGAAAGAGAGAGAGAGAGAGAGAGAGAGAGAGAGAGAGAGAGAGAGAGAGAGAGAGAGAGAGAGAGAGAGAGAGTCGCACTTGGGCTCGGTCGAAAGAGGCGCAAAAATTGATACTTTCCCGTTTTCCGCGACCATTGTTACACTTTTAGTCGCGCCCTCTCAATTCCCGCTCGGTCAACAGGCGCAGTCGCCGTGAATTGGCGAATTTTTGCTCTTTTTTTTCGCTCTCGCCTCGGTCCTCCCCCCTCCCTCCCCCCCTTCTGCCGAAATGGCGCTGCGTGTGTACGCGGTAAATAAAAGTATGTAAATGGAGAATCGACAGCGCGTCGCGGACATTTGCGAACGCCCGCCTGTTAGAGCGACCGAGGAAAAAAGCCCGGGAAAAATGCCGGCCGAATGCTAACAGCTAGTCGATGCTGGCCTATGAATTTAGTGTGTTTATGCGAGTCATTATAGTAAATATGGGCTTTTTTTCAATGCGACAAAGGACATTTTTTGTTCGGTTGGGAGAGGAGATTTACGAGCGAATCTGATGTCGAGTTTAAAGTGGGAATAATTTGAATTTATAAATTCTAATCGAATCCTGATAAACTTCTGTAATCGTTTTCACTGTTATTGAAAGTGATTTATTTGAATTTATTATTAATGAATTGTATGAAATTTAGCCATAAATAGTTTTATATTTATATGTTTAAATATTTATAAATTAGTTTCTGTGAGCTTACAGAGTCTTACTTGGCTTTTTTTTTATTAATATAATATGCCCAGTTTTGCAGCCGATTGAAAACCTTTAAAAAAAAGTAATTGATTCTTATCTACTCTATTTTACCTCGGCAATGAAATCTATCTCGTAAATACCGAACAGATTCATTAAATCAATTCCGTAAAATTAGACAAGAGCGCCGAACAAACAATCTCGAATTTCCGCCTTCGCCTCCGCCGGGACCGAATCACGAAATAATGCAATTGAAACCCTTGTCGTTCGAAAAAATCAAAAGAAATCCACGAGGGAAATGAGAAAAACAAAGAGGTGTGCGAGCACGAGTGACAAACACAGTGGCGGCAGGCGGGAAGGGGGGAGGGGAAGGCCGGACTAAAATGCACTTGTAAATACCCCGAGCGAGGCGCAGCCCAGCCCGTGTCGTACGTATGTACGGGCATTTAAACTTGCATTATTTACTTTAAATTTCATTCAACGCCCGGCGGACGCTTTGGGGGGAGGAGGAGAAACTTCGCCGCGAAAACTGCGGAAACTGCGAGCTGCTTTTCCGGCCGCGATTACCGGATAACGACGCGCTTTAAACCTCCCCGAGTTCCGTCTCCGCGCTTTTCAATAATAAATTCTGCCCCCCACGCAAGGATTTTCCAGGCTAAGGTCAGACTGCCCCCCTTTTTTTTAACGGACGCGCGGCTCTCTTTCTCTCTCTCTCTTTTTTTGCAGAGCGCGTAACGATGTAGTCTTGGAGGGATTGTCGAGCGGTTTGTTTCCGTTCGCGGGTTGATTTATCGCTTTGACGCGGCTGCGCGGCCGGATTTCGCTTGTTTAAAAAATCACGTTTTTACGCGGAATTACGGCGATAAGTTATGCTTCGCAATTAATGTTAATCCCGGTTTTTGGAATAAATTATTTGCGAGGCGCGCGCGCGCCGCCGTCGCGCTTTTTTGCGCAACTTGCGAGTGGTGAAAAATGAAAGTATTTTACCGCTAAAAACTGGGCGCTAGTTTTTTTACTTAAACAAGCGCGAAATTGAGAATTACACGCGCGCACGTTTAAGCTGACTTTTATAAAACTAATAAGGACAGATTGCGAGAGGAGAAAAAAAAACCATCCGCAAGGATTAAGACTAAAGCGCACGTTTACAAAAAAAAAAAAAAAAAATTAATCGCCCGTCGCGAAAGTCAACCTTTCTCCCCCCGAAATTCGAGTCCTCGATACGCCAAATCCTCCTCCTCGTCGAGCGGAAGGAGAAAGGAGGCTGCCGCGTCGTTAAACAGCGCGTACAAGCGTCTTTTTTGAAATCGGGGAAAAGTTTTTACGCTCCTTTTCTACCGCGTCGCGTTGTCCTTCCTCTCGCGCGGCGCTAATGATCTTACTCGCTGCCGAGAGCTGGATCTGCATTTTAGTCGTTAACGAAGTCCGGACGAGTGCGGGGGGAATACTCACCCCCCACCCACCCTCCTCCTCCTCTGGTTAATCCTCTTAAAATATCGAAGGGTTCGCGGAAGGAGATCTTTCCCGGGAACGTATCTTAGGTTGTACTGGCTTTTTTCTCTCTGCTGCTGCTGCTGCTGCTCTGTTCCTTTTTCCTTCGCGCTGCTGCAGAGAACTGGCCCAATTACCGGCAGCTTAGCGCCGCATCGGATCGACATCCTTCGCGGTTATTGTTTCACGGCGCCCCCATTGTAAGAGGCGGATTTTTTTTCGATTGTTGATACGATTGAATTTTTATCGTTGCTTATAGGGAAAGAGTTTGTTTTTCGTAGACCGGAAGGATTTTTATGCGAATTTCGATAGTCTGCAATGAATTGATGATTTTCTACTTGGAGAACAAAAAAATTAGTGAACTGTTAAAACGAGTTTATGCCAATTAATAGTTGATTGTATATCTAAAAATAATTTTCAAATTCTCATTAAGCTTAAATTTACGAGTATTGAATTTACGAATATTTTCATGTTTTATGGAATAGGAAAGCCTGAAATTTTTCCAATTGTCTTTAGCTGCGAACTTTAACGCTCCAGAGTACCGAAAGTTCTTGAAGTAACTTTGGCACTTCGTTAAAACTTGATAACGTAAGATAACTAAGTGCATCTTCTTCTCGTTGTTTTCTAAATATTTAGTTAACTGAACATGAATTTTCGCTTACCCTTTATATACAGTTATTAACTAAACTAATTTAACTTTAATATTTCTTTCTGTTCCAGGTGAGTATCCCAACTATAACCTTCACTTATCTTGTCCGTCGATTCGCGGTAACGTAAGTAATTGTTTCAAGTTTAAAGCTCGGCTCGAGCCAGAAAAATTTGAAAAAAGGAGTAAGTCCACTGCCCCAGTAAATCAACCCAAAAAGAAATGTCTCCTTAAAAAAACTCCGCTAATTAAAATTTCCCGCGAAATAAATCAGTTGTGTAACACGACGAAAAAAATCCATCGTTAAACATCGCTCAAAAGGAATCGTTAAAATTATAGCGCAATGCATCCCGCGCGAAAGCAGAGTGAAAAAAAGAAAATCAAAGCCTTCGTCCTCTCGTCGCCCGTTGCCAAGCAATCAAAAGTTTCCGAGCCCCCGGAGGGCAGCGGAACGAGCACTTTAAAATCGGGGCCGAGTCCACTTTCGTCGCTCGCATCCTTTGATCTCTCAATTAACGGGTCTGAGTCAAGTAGGGCCATTATTTAAAAATTTTCTCCGCGACACAATGGACGAGTATCGATCTAAGACGGTTTCGACTTGTAAGATGGTTGTATAGACTGTCTTTTACTTTGGTTTAAACTTGGAGGTTTGACCGGAAATTCGATTCGTGTCTTAGCTGGTGGGTTAAAAGAATTTCAAAGTAAGCCGAGCCTATTTTTAAAGCTGCACAATTTATCAATAAATAAGCTCGTCTTGCATAACCTAAACATAAGAAATTGGTTTAAAAAGCGTTAAGACCTTTTTTTTAAATAAACGTGAAAGCCTCAATTTCTGAAAAAGTTCTGATTTCAAAATCAACGTCTCCTATTTTAAGATTCTTAAGAGGGGCTAAAATTAAACGAAGCTTTAATTTACAGGTGAAAGAATGCTAAATCTGCAGTCCCAAATCCGTGGAGCCAAAAAGGTGCGCACCCTCCTTCTTGCCTGCTCTCGCGAGAGCAGAAACTCGTCCTCGAGTTTTCTCTCCCTCTCTCCATTGTCCACTAATTCGTGGCAAACTCGATAGCGAGTAATTAGCTCGGAGCGTTCGTTAATGCTCGTGGCCCGCGGAAAAGTTCGCGCAGTCGTTATGCCGCATTTGCGGAAATGAAAATTTCAAAGGAGGAGCGTAGAGCTGATCGCTGCTGCTCTCCTCTACTTACCGGAGCCCCGGGAAGTCTGCCTCTGTGTGTGTGTGTGTGTGTGTATGTGTGCGTGCCTTGCGAAACGAGCGATTGTTAATTAACGGCGATTGACTCTTAATCTGCCTGCTTTCGCGTGCCGTTTGTTCAAGGGAATATCGATCGAAAAAGGATGATAACATTTTGCGGTACGCATTCGACCGTGTAAATGTGCTTGATCGTCTTGATTTGAATTTGAATCTAATTGCAATTAGTTCCGTGATTGTTTTAAAAAATAATTATTTGTCATCTATTCGTAGATTATGTTTTAGCCATGGTTCATTTGAAATTAGACTGAATTTTGTATCATTTGCGGAATCGGGAGAAAAAAATAATGACAATTTCTAACGAAGACTTGCAGCGAGAGAGATGCATCACCGTAAATCTTCCTAAAATAACGATAAACCAAGCTTAGGCGATAAATTTTGCTCGGCCCCGACACTTCGCTTCTCCAGCATCGGCCCTCGAATATCCCCGATAAATTCTCGAGGAAAGTGTACAAGAACGCGATAAAAACTCGCGAAAGAAGGAACGAGAGAGAGAGAGAGAGAGAGAGAGAGAGAGAGAGCGAGAGAGAGAGCGACTGCGAAGACAAAATTTTACTTGTTTTTTTAAAAATTTACTGAATTTCCTAAAACGCGCCGTTATTGTAAATCATCTCCTCGGTTTCATGCATCTGCAATATACTTGATGCGAAACGCTGATATTTAACTTTCATACACAATGGACTGCACGAAATTGGAATTTTAAAAATTCATTTTTGATTTTTTCCATCCGTTGTTCCGCGACAATTTATAGCCCCACGTACCCACTATACGCGCTCTCCTCCGCGTCCTCCAAAAACTCGAAATCGATCTCGAAACCAAAAAAAGAAAAAGAAAAAAAAACCCTCAGCAACAAGTAGAAACGGAATCTCCGGCGATTCCGCGCATAAAGCATCAGGCCTAAGGAGCCCCGGAAGGAGAGCACGTCTCGCTTAACAAGCGTGCCAACCCCCCCCCCCCTCCGCCCGTGTCGGGGGCGGCACACGGACACGCGCAATGTATCGGTAAATGCGCCGGGGCTGGTATGGGTCCCATTACCGATATCCGAAATCGAAGTTGGCTGCTCGGTCTGACGCAGAACGAGAGGCGAGTATGACTTTATATCGGCGCGCTTTCATTAGCGGATGCTCGTTGCCAGCCGCGGTCGCTCGATTAGCAAATGAGAAATCGTCGGAGGTCGGGCTTAATTCCATCTGTAATTCTTCTCCGATTTTAGCGGCTTGCGTTACTAATTACACCACTGTCGATACGCGGACGATAATCCCTCGCTCGAATACTTTTAATTGCCGAGCTTTAAAGGGGCTAATGGCTAATCAATATTTGCTCGATGGGAAATAAAAATTGTGGGATGTAAATTAGGAACAATTTATTTTAATGTTTTTATCGGTCGGTATTAGCAAGAAATGTGTTTGTTCGTTGGTCAACGCGTCGATAAGAATGAAGCATCTTTCATTCAAATCAGCACAGAGGACAGATATTACGATGCACTACTTAAAAGTAAAGCAACGCATATTCCTATAACCAGACCCTAAAGATTAAAGAGTCGTAAGAAGCAACGACTGCAACTTTACATATCAGCCCCTAAAGATCTCCGGCCGTTCCGACGAGGATCTCCCGCGATCCTCCAGCAGTGGCTCGGTCTCGCCGCGAATCTCGCTTGTCCATATAGAACTTTTTGTAATGACAGTTTCATAGTCGATGATTCATCGCCGGGGAATGCGCCGGACTGCGCCCCCTCACAAAGCCAGAACTAAATTCCTCGCCTCGTTCGTCCTCGGAATCCTCCCTCTCTCCCCCTCTGTCTCTCTCTCACTCTGCTCTTCGAGTCTCGTTTGCCCCCCTCCAGGCTCGGAGCACGAGCCAAGCGAGCTCCGGAGGTTAGTTTTCGGATATGGGCGTAATAGTAATTCGTTTCAGTTTCGCCGCTCGACTGGCCGGGGTTCCTAAATCATCAGATAATTACTTTGGTAATTAATTACAACTCCGTTGGGCCGTGGACCACCGCACACCAGCGGGAGAGAGAGAGAGAGAGAGAGAGAGAGAGAGAGAAGAGGCGATCCACTAACAAACGAGCGTGTCGTCTGCTGCCGGCTCCGAAGAACGTCCTTTTCTCGCTCTCCTCTGCCTCTTCTTCTTCTTCTTCCTTATACGCTGTGTGCTGCATTTCTGTCTCTCTGTTTTCTGCGGAAAAGTCGCTCTCCTCGCAGGGAGGAGGATGAGCGCTTGTTCGCCCGGAGGATCGGACGAGGATGAAATTCGATTGGTGATTCAGATCTTGGAATGAAAGTCAGCTTTAGACATTTTGAGGAAAAATAAAGAATTTACGTTATATAAGGTTGGAGATGTTACTTTTTAAATGATGGCCGATTCGACGGTACGTGCAGGCGTTATTTCTTACAGTGTATAAATCCGATGTAGATATTTGTTAGTGTGCAAAGTAACGATAAGAAAGCTGATTTATGCTTATAATTATCATTGACTCTCAAGCATAAATGATTCCATATCCATTAATAATCATATGGTTATGTTTGTAATCAATTCTCCGCTCATAATTATAATGTCTAGCTATTGAATATATCTACATAGATCATACTCAAATTGATGTACACACCCCTATAGCGCGGCAAATATATTCCCCCCCCCTCCCCGATCATTCGGACATTATCATACGTGATACCCTTTACCACTGGTCATCAAAAATATAACGTAAGCTAATAAAGCGCCATCCGTCATCTTTAGTGCCGAAATTATTTCCCCGGCAGGCGATTTATTCGTTCGCCGGCATTGTTCCTCGCAATAACATCGCCGTGCGCATGCAAAGATCGCGGGATTACAAAAAGCGCGCACTCGCATTAATTTTGATTAACGCGTATAAATTGAACTTGTTTGGCTACAACGGAGTCAAGGCCGTTACAACGGCGGCTGGACAGACGGACCAGCTAACAAACGAGCTCGTCGTCCTCGTGGCAGCCGGGCAACGAGAGCCTCTTTTTCGTCCTTCCTCTCTGTTTACCGGGGGCTTCTTTTTACTCTCGCTTTTCCCGCGCTCTTTATTCCGCGGCCTTTCTCTTTCGGCCGCGTTTCTCCTCCCCACGGCGTTTCTCCTCTTTTCTTTTTTACTCCACTTTTCAATCAATCTTTCTGGTTTACCCGCGTTTACTCCTTCTCGAACTATCTGTCTTCCGTCTTTTTTTTACGGACTCCCTCTCTCTCTCTCTTTAGCGCGCGAGCTCCTCCAGTTCTCACGATTGTCGAAATCGATGTTCTATTTTGCAGAATTTTATGCCCAGCGTTAACCGTCCGTTTAACTTGGAAGAAAAGGGGATCTAAAAAAAATTAAATCAATGTTTCGCTTTTCATAATCCTTTCTGAAATTGCCGATTTAAAGTCACAAGAACGATCGACGAACGATAAGGGCTTTTCCGTCCGTTAATGGCGCAGGTGTCGGTTGACGGATGGAAAATGAATTTGCCCGCTAAAATCTTTGACCAGCGGTTCGCGTCAAACATCGGTCGCGAACTGTACAATCATTTGTTACGCATTAGATGCGATAATTTTTTCCTGCCTACCGCCCGGGAGTCACTTAGTATGATTAGCTTTAAAGCCTGATCCATTTATCATGGGTCTCGCGAGCTTTCTCGAAAATTGGATAGGCCACCGATGCAGTTCTTCATCGTTAATTTCTGTCGCCGAAGGTCGCGAGCCGCTTTCGACTGATTTGTATCGGGGATTTCGACGAAAAGATTCCCGAGCTGTATAGCAAGAAAATGCAATCGCCGTAAATGAATTGTCGCGTTTAGAAACTCAAGGCGACGTGACCAGCGATGACGCGAACTTTTTACGAGAAAGTGGCACAAACGCGTTTTGTAGCGTCGAAATGTCTTATTATCGCTAATCTTTTATCCCTTTTACCGCGCAAAAATAATAATTTTGACGAACGCGAGTGTAAAATTTATTCTGTCACGTTGAAAGCTGTTCTAAAAATTCTATTTCATTACCGAGAAAATCGTCCTTAAGCAATTCTCCGCGAATCGTGTTTTCCCGACCCTCGCCGAGTAAAAAAAGACACACTTAAACGGTCTCCCCGATTCTCGCATTAAAACGTTCTCCCTCTTTGCTGAAAAAAAGGCGCGGAGAGGATAGGAGAGAAGGAGAGAGAGAGAGAGAGAGAGAGAGAGAGAGAGGAGAGAAAAAAGGCCGAACAAAAGAGGTCTCGCACAAGTTTTGCATGCGCAATCTCGGCGGCACGATTCGCCCGACTGGCTTCTTTCTCTCTCTCTCTCCCTCCTTCATAACTCAGTCGAGTAATCAAATTTTGTTCAATCTTCTTATCTCTTCGCTTTCCTTTCACGCTCGTACAGGGGAAGATCCGCTGATTGTGAGCCGCCGCTGCGGAGGAGGAGACGCGCGAAATTCGAGACACGTCCACATATATTCACCCGCGCTTCGCGAACTTTGCGCTCCGCTGCTGTGTTCTCCTATCCATCCTCTCGCTCTCCCTCTGTCTCTCTCTCTCTCACTTTCTCACCGCCGCACTTCGTTGCCGGAAACTTCCAAAGCACCGCAGCTTCGTTTGGGTATATGTGGGTTTGTGTAAAGTATATATAGTTTAGCTTTTCGGACGTCTGCTACTTAATGGGGAATATTTATAGCTTTGTTGAGACGTTGATGCGGCATTGATAGGCCCAATATTTAAGATATCACTTTCCCTTTAGAGTAGAAAGGCTTTAGCTTTGAAATGTGGGTTGAGCGAAAAAATCGGGACACCTGATTTATCTGAGCGTAGGTGTATACCAGAGTGCCATACTTTATTGCATTGAACACGTTCGCCTATCGGTTTTGTACAGCCTTAATACAGTTATTTACTACGTTAATATTTTATTATTATATTTTAGATTGTCGTGTCGAGGATTTAAACTATCGGCTTATTTTTAATTTCCAGTTCCCGAGCACCGTTTAACCAAGCGGTATTAATACTTTTCTTATCTGATTTTTGTCTGGAATTTATTTATTATTCCGTGTTTTATCAATATCCAATCGGCGGACGTGCAGCTGGATATTGATTATTATAAAAATGAACGCAAAACTGATAAAAAAAGTATTATTGTGCAAATTATTTTACATAAATAGGTTTATGCATATTCAATGCTTTAATGAATACCAGTAGCCGCTCTACTTCAATGCGATATTTTTAAAACGTAAATCAATCAACAATTTTACGCGCACAGCTACTTTTTTTGCATTTTTTTGTACAGATACTTTCATATCACGAATAATTTGTGAATTGACACGTCTGACCAAAACTGAATACGACTACTTATCCAAACAATTCCAAAGTCAATGCCAATCTGAAAAAACAAAACCGCTGCCAATTCATTGGCACTTGGCTTCCAATAACTAATTTATCATTCCAATAAAATTCCAATTAAAAAAATCAACAGCTCGCACACATTTAATTTTCCAATATTCCATTCGAGTCGCGCACTAAATTATTCGTAAAGCGCGTTCTTGAATCGAACGCCCGAGCAGTATTCCGCGGTCGCTCGCATGAAAGGAGAGACAGACACGCATCCGTCCAGATACACAGAGAGGCGTCGTCTCTAACCGATTGATTTATTTAGCCTTGTGCAAGTTATCCGTGCGATTAATTCATCGGTCCCCGAAACAATGCGGGGGGACGAAAAGGACCGTCGGCGGGGCGACGGTCGCGCGAATTCACAAAGGAACTCTCTCTCTCGCGCGCGGAAAAGCGGGGAGGCGGTAGAGGTGAAAAATCGGCGGGCTTTTCGATTGTGCGGTTTGAGTTACTCGATCATTCGACCGTCTTCTCGTGTACAATCAGCTTCAGGCGGGAGAGCGGAGAGGTGGGAGGGGCGCCCCCAAGTTTGACAACCTCTACAAGCCCGACGCTGATCAATGCAAGCAATCAGTCTTGTCGCGAAAACCCCGACATGACAGCCCGGACTCGGCTCTGCTGCAGCCCCTTGCACTTCTGTCCCTCTCTCTCGCTCTCTCTCTCTCTCGCTCTCGCTTCAGCGCTTTGTTCTTCCATCGCAGGATCCCGCTTTTTCTGCGGCCTTTGTTTAACAACTCCTTTTTTGCTCCTTCCCCACCGATGCTTCGTTCTTTGAAGCTACTTTTTAGGTTCGCCTACCTATTTATTTTCGGTTCTTGTTTGCTTTCTTGTGAAATTGAGTTTGGCTTCTAATTATTCTCGGAAAATTGGTGAAAGCGTTGACATATCGGCCGAGGGTTGCCGATTTTTGGTTGGAGATTTCAATTATAACAAATTGCGCGCATTTAAGACGCGAGCAATGGAATCGCGATGCGTAAACAATAGTTAGAAACGTAGGTATAAAAAGACGGGGAACAACGTTCTGTTTTGCGAAATTCAACAAAATAAATTTAATTGAAGTTTTGAAAAGTTCGGAAAATATTTAACCTTGTTCCCTCGCTTCGTGAACAATCTCTATCTTTCCTTGCCTTATCCCCCACTTTCTCTTCCAATTTCCATCAGAGCCAGGATTCTCTGTTTACTCTTGCAACCCCTTACTAACGCCTTGCGCAAACATTCATTATTCTTAGAAATCACTTGTTATCCACGAAAATGCTTTTCAGCATAATCTATAAATTGTTCTCTCGCAGTATTAAAACCATCGCACGAAAAATAGACCGAAAGTCTTCCAATCAAATTTAATTTTTCAATTCGACGAGCACTAAAAGCATTTTGAAACCCCGGCATAATTTTAAATCTACATTGTGAGTCGTCAATAGATTCGAGCGCTCTTTCCAGAAACAAGCAAATAATCATTCCATTATCGATACAACCCTTTTCATGTTCACATAACTCTGAAAACGCCGTCGAAGGAGGGAGGGGGAGGGGGGGAAGCAGAAAAGGAGGAAGATCCTCCTTACAAAACCCCTACACGGCAGTTAGAGTGGATAGATAAAAATTCTGGGCAACCACCACTTTCATCCTATAAAATTGCAGCACCGCACAGAGAGAGGGAGAGAGAGAGAGAGAGAGAGCTCCTTATTTCCTTCCCGGCGCTCAACCATTCCGACGTGGAATACAAGCGAGCGCGGGGGTCTAAGATGCACTCGACCGGTCGGCCTTGCCGGGCTTTCAGGTGTCGATGCGCGAGAAAGATGAAAGCAGGAGGAAGAAGAGAGGGAGAGAGAGAGAGAGAGAGAGAAAGAGAGAAAGTAACGGCCCAGACGTAGGAGAGTTAAGGCGTTCGGGGGCCAGAGGAAAGGCGAGTGACGTCTTCTCCGAGGCGATAATGTTGCAAATTTATATTCCGAAGGCGAACGCGCCTCGCGCGGGCTTGAAGCTGCTGAATGTGCACTCCAGCCTTCCCCCGAGGTAATACTCCCCCCCCTCCCCCCTTTCTTCTGCCTCCTACCTCCTCCTGCCCCTCGCGCCATCCGTTTCGTTCTTTATTTCCTGCGCCCGAGTCCGTCTGCGTGCGCGCGGCGAGCGGGTCTTTTAAAAATTAACGTCTCGGACGCTTATGGTTCCGGCGCCTAGAGGCGCTAGAGACGTTAAAGAATGAAACGGCCGGCCGGAAGGCGCGCGGATACGTGTGACGAAAATGCCAAGAGCGTATTGAGGCGGGAGAGATGCCTGTTTACGATGAGAGGAGAGAGAGAGAGCTGAGGAAAACTTTTCGAGATGCTGAATTGGCTTTTCAATTTAGTTTTATGCGCGACTATCACCTGCCGCGTTTTATTAGTATCGCCGGCGGGGGGGAGTAAAGTGAAACGTCGCTTTCTTGATTAATTTAGTTGGTCGGCCGTGGGATATACTTTGATAACGTACGCGTGGAAAATTAAATTTATCTCCCAAAGCTCTAATTGATCGAGTTATTATTCACCACCGAGAGTCTCTACATACCGAATTCGTCACTCAGTGTCGATCAAAGAATGACGGCCAATTTTTCCAGTCGGTGCACGCGCGCATTTCAACCGCCAAAATCATTGCGCCCGAAGAAGGCAGGATCAAGCCTCCGGTCTGAGGGGAAGCTCCCTTCAATCTTATTATTTGCTAAATCCATCCTCTCTGCTGACATTCAACTCTCGAGAACCAGGTATACTTTCCATCCAGCTTATACCGTCCAGAAAATTGACGAAATCACTTATTCCCCATCCGCGTAGCTTCGCAACAACGCTTCCCGTTCAATGACTACTCGTTCCCGAGCAGCCCGACGACGCGACCAGTCCCCCCCCTCTCTAAACGGCTCGGAACTCTTAATACGCGAGATCATTGCTCCTCGCCGATCGATCGGCTCCAGCGGCAGCGGCAGAGCGTCGGGGATCCCTTTCCTGTACATGCGCCGGTGCCCGCCTCCTTCTTCTGCCCCATTTGTCCTGGCTTCTTTCCTCTTCCTCTTCCGAGCGCGCCAGCCGGAAATCCTCTTTTCCTCTCTCTCCCCCGGAGCATCCCGCCGACGCACCGCGGCGAACAAACTGCACCGTAAGACCAAATTATCGTTTAGTCACTGGGGAGAACTGGCAGGGGGAGAGAGAGAGAGAGAGCTCGATTTACTCCTCTCTTACTGTCACAGGTATTACTCGGCGACGTTTACTGTCGCGGCCGCCGCCGCTTGCCGGATTACGCGCGGACGGTAATTGAAATGTGAAAATTGAAAAATGTATATACCTCATCGCGCGGGGAGGGAAAAAGGATTTTTCGAGGGACGGGAATTGAGGGTCGCGACGCGGCGTGCTCAAGATCGGGTCTTTTTAAAGGTATGGATATAGTTTATGGGTTATGTGTACTTGGAGGTACTGAAGCGGTGCTGCTACTGGAGTTATCGATTTTCACTTTATATAAATAATGTTTCTGCCTTCGAATTTGATTTTTAGTTAAAAATGGTAAGAACTTTTCGATTTCTAATATATTGGAGGGATGTAATTTTGAATTCAATTTTAGTCATACGAGATGATAGTTTTGCTTGCTAATTATGGAAGTTACATTCAAATTTCGAAATTCGATTTTGTATCAAACTATAGGAAACGTTTATCCCAGGCTAGTTAAATTTAATTAATTGGTCAATCGACTAATTATCAAATTTAGACAATTAGAATTTGTTTAGTAAATTGCTCCGTGTAACGAGTAAATGTACTTTCCAAATTAACAACCGGACAAACGCTGAAAACGATCCGATTATTAGCCGATCGTCATCGACGAGGATTTGGCACTTCTCAAGACCGCCGCGTCGATGATAATCGGTATCTCCGTAATTGATTGCTCATTATGTAAATGTTTCGCCGGACAAAGCCTATAATCAGGCAACGCGGAGATACTTTCTTGCGGCTTGGAGGATCCGTCGCAATTAATAATAATCCGGGCGAGAACGCGATTACACAAGAGAGCTCGTACCTCGCGGTAATTAATGATACGGAAAGAGGGGAGTCTCGGTTTTTTTGCGGCTCAAGATAGTTCGAGGTAAAAAAAGTAACGCGAACTTGCGCAAGAAAAGGCGGTTGTTAAAGCGTCAAAGGGATGTTTCAAGAGTTCGCAGTTTTAAGGCTTGGCGTTTGAGGCTGAGTAAATGTTACTTTGCTTTTCGAGGTTTATAATTTCGATGCTTGAGAAATGAAAATTAGGCGGCCAATTAGTAAATAATGAAATACACTCCGGCAATAAGCGCCAAGGGGATAATAGAGGCCAAAGAAGATGGGATAAGAATATGAAAATATATACCGGAAATAATTACGAGGCTTTGTGTGTTTACCGAGATATTGTCGAATCTTGTTATTAATGGCAGGACATCCATAAAAGAAAATCAATCGGCACTCACAAAGCGGGCAGGAGCTAGCAATAACAGTCGGCTCAGGCTTACGCAGCACATCCCCGAGTTCGAGGCAAGAAAATCGATTGCGTTTTTATTTATGCACGAGCCTCGCTGCCTATAATTTAAGTCGAAATCCGCGTTTTATGAGGGGAAGCGATACGAGATTTGTTTAGGCAATCACCGCTCTTGTTTGGGGATCGCGTGATTATCCGAGACGTTGACTAATTGTAGCTATTAATGAGTTTCGGCAATCATTGTAAATATTAAAGCGCCGGCGCGCATAAATTTTATTCCGATAGGCATATAATTGGGCAGCGCCGACTACCATCATCTTTTGGAGGAAAATTGTATAAAAATATTGATGTTTGATAAAGATTATCAAGGATTCGTTTTACATAAAGTTTTAATGCTTTAATCATTCGAACGTTAAAATGAAGCGTGATTTTGAAATTAATATTTTATGATTTTAGTCAGACGTTCGTGTTCACTTTAAAGACTGTCTAAAAGTCATTGAACAACTTGGATGTAAAACGCGACATATTACATACAGAAGTGAATTTTTTATTGCTACTAATTACGCCCATCCTGCGCTTATTTTAAAAAAAAAGTAAAAAATTCCCTGACGCAAGCCTCCGAAAACTGAGCAACAACAAGCAGCAGTGCTAAAAATTTTGCAAATTGAAAAAAACTCTTTTCGAAAGGCCGACATACACGCCGATTCCAGCCAAAGCGCCAAAGCGAAAGGGCTCGCCTGCTTAGTTGTGAAAACCTCGCGCACGGCTCGCCTCGTCCGTACATCGCGCTTAATTAATCGCTCAAAAGCAGCAGCAACGGCAGCAAGCAGCACATCCGCGTAATCACCTCCCTCGAAAAAAAAGCGCGCCGCGGCAGAACGAGAGAGAGAGAGAGAGAGAGAGAGAAGCCCGCAGAAATATCCGGCCCGATATTCGCTTTGGCTCGCGCCTTTAGCAGTCAAAGGGCTGAAAAGTTGGCCGCAAAAAAAAGCAGAGCGTCGCGGCGGCCGATTTTTTTTTCTTTTGCTTTTTATCTTTTCGAGCGCCGCGCAGTAGTGGTAGCGGCTAAGATCGATAAGCGAGAACGCCTCGTGTCCAAGGAGAGCCTCTCTCGCGCCTTGGCGAATCCTAAGGCTGCCGAGATGAATGGAGGGGATAGAGGCTGAACTGGTTGGATTAGACGCGCGTGGAAGTTTCTTTTTGAGAGTCGATCTCATTTTCGGAGGAGACGCCGATGCTTTTTCTTCGACTTATTTCGCCGGGAGAAATTATTTGAGGATTCGGAGAGATTGGATCGTGTAATATTTTAAGCTTTCTGTAAACTTGTACGAATAGTTGTGCTGTAAAAATGCCTTTGTTTGAAACGTACGCATTGTTTCGAGCTTGAACATCAAATTGTAATATTTTGCCTGAATTTTTAATTATTTTTTTAGAATATTTGGTACCTCAGGCCTTTGATGCATGGAAAATTACGCGGATAGTATCGGAGTAGTTAATTACAAATTTCCCGAATTTTCTACGTGAACCATCCTAATTGTAATAAAATTAAGCCAAAATCAAAATTACCGATTCCACGAAAGATATATTGTAACACGATACTTTTCCGAATAGCCGGAAAGTTAATTCAATTAACAAGATCTAATGCCATCGTCGCAGCACTCATTTAATTTAATAACTAACCAAAAGCAACAAAAAAATCATTTAAATAATCAAACTAAAATTGCATCCGTAGTTAAGTTAATTGTATAATTCACAATAATTTCCATTTAAAAGGGGGGGGGGAGGGGTACGTAGTACTTTAGATCAGATTCCGAATTAAATGCAAGGACGGAGATAATTTTGGAGGCAGCGCGCGAGCAGAACAAAAGAGCCGGGGGACGGAAAGACGGAGTAAGGAAGAGTAAAAGGGTGAGATAAACCGAGAGAGCGAGAGAGAGAGAGAAATGTCGAGGACAGGCCGAGTCGAGAGAAGTGCCGGACGCCACTTTATGCTGCATCGACGCGAATTTGTATCTCCCTGGCCGGGTTTTCTCCGTCTCTGTTTTTCTGCTCTACTCCTGCTCGTCGTGTCCGACGGGGGGAGAGAAAAAAGGCTCCTTCGCCACTTTCCGTCTTTGCTTTCGTCTCTTATCTTTTATCTCGCTCGCTTCCTTAGCTCCCGGTGACTTTTAACATTTTTTGGCCTCGCCGTCCTCGCTCCGCAATCTCGCTCTGTCTCTCTCTCGGCTACCGATTTTCCCCGTCCGCGGGGAAGCGCAAAAAATACGCTTTAATAAGTGCAGGCGGTCCGAATGAAGCTCGTAAAGTCCGCAATTACCGTCGAATCTTAATCAAATGAACATGCCCGCGAGTGCTTCGGAGGAGCAGCAGCTCTTCCCCACGGTGGAATAAATCCGCCGGCGTAAATAAAACCGATCGGACAAACTGAGTAACGAAAAAAGCACACGCAGTCGGGTTCCGCACAGAGGCAGAGAAAACGAACGAGAGAGAGAGAGAGAGAGAGAGAGAGAGAGAGAGAGAGAGACACGAGGCCGAGGCGCAAAAAAATCGAAAAACAAAAAATAAAAAATCTCGGGTGAGACAGGACTCGCGCGTGTCTCTGGAGGAACGAAATCGAAGCCGTAAAAATCTCGATTTTCGATCTGGCAGATACAGGGCCACGGGCGCGCGAGCTGCTTTTGTTTCGCGTTGGGGAACGGTGATGGACGAGAGTCCGAGAGAGAAAGGGAGTTCTCAGTTCTGCATGTACGCAGCGAGAGACAGCAAATGAGCGCGAGGGAAAGAGAGAGAGAGAGAGAGAGAGCGTCGATAGCGCGATGTTCGATCGTAAATCGCGGTGATTTAGAGGCTGACCGACATATTGGCCAATGCAAGCTCCGCGAAGTACGGAGGGAGAATGAGAATATGCGACAGGTATACGAACCTCTCTCTCTCTCTCTCTCTCTCTCTCTCTCTCTCTCTCTCTCTCTCTCTCTCTCTCTCTCTCTCGGCGTAGGCTGGAAAGAGCTCGTGGGACACCCGCACTTTTTGGCCGGCGCGAGCTTTTTTTTTCGCGCGCTTCGCGGTATTGCCGGCCAATACATCATACTTTGCCTCGCTGCAAGCTCAACGGGAGGTATAGGAGAGAAACTGGCCTGGTCTCTCTCTCTCTCTCTCTCTCGCTCTCTGGTGTTTTTTGCGGCGCCGCGCGAAAAAGCGGGACCAAGTTTATGGAGCCCGCTTTTCAAGACTTGAAAAATGAAGTTTTATGAAGAATGTTGACTGTATGAATTAAGTAAACGCGGCCTTTTGTCGGCGCGGGGAAGGCTCCCGCGTTTAAGAATCTTTTGCGGCTGCTCTCTTTGCGCGGCGCTTCGGTCCGCGGATTTTGAAGGAAATTTTTTATACCGAATTCATAAATCTATTAAATTAATAATTAATCCCTGGGAATCAAATCTGAAACCTTGGGAATTGGATCTAATTAAGTGCAGACGTAAATCTAGTCCTCAATTAGATCGGCATAGGTCAAGGTTCATTCCCCATTCAGTTACCTGCTGATTAATCAGCAACACCCCAATAGACCCCGCAAATCCATCGATCTAAAGCAATCCAAAAATAGCGAGCAGCTCGAACGGCAACGCGGGATTACAAGGAAATGATCCGCAAGTCGAGCGGTTAAACGCGCCACTCGATAGCACGAAATCTCGCACTTTGAGCCTAAGCCATATCTCTCGTCCAGGGCTCTTGTCCGGGGAAGGCCGGGTAGGGCTCGCAGTGAAAGTCTCTCGTAATAACGGTCCGTCGATGGCTCCATAATCACGTCGTACGCATTGATGCATCACTTCGTCAACGAGCGCGGCAGCATCCAAATAGAGAGAGAGAGGGAAGGCGGGAGGGGAGGACGAGAGAGAAAGGGTCATGATTCGCCGGCAGCGTAGAATGCAAAGACGAGCGTCGAAGCGCGCGGTTACAGCCACTTAGACCTCTTGGCATTTATGATCCCGCGCTCTGACGCTCGAATTAGCGCCCGAGCCTAAACCGATGTCGATCCGTCTAGGGTCCTTCTCTCTCTCTCTCTCTCTCTCGGCAGCCTCTATCTTAACGGCCCGAGCCAGTTTGTCGTCCAAAGTACTTCCGGCTGAAGAGCGAATTTCCGCGCCGTAAGGTGGCACTGCTGTCGGGGGTGAGAGAGAGAGAGAGGATATCGCCATCGTTGGTTGGGGCTCCCATCGGCTGATGGGTCAGGCCGGGGCGCGTGAACGAGGACGTTAAAGCGATGGTCGAACGAGGCGAAAGAGAGCGAGAACGAAGATAGTGGAAAATTGAGAGAGCGCTAAAGCTGCTTAAGTGCGTCTGCCAACATCTTGGATCTCTCTCTCTCTCTCTCTCTCTGGCCTTCTTTCGATAGACACACGCGTTTATTTACGTACTCGAGCGGGAAGCACACGCGCCGCCATCTCCATAATTACAAAAGCTGGAATGCGCTCTCTCGCAGCCGATACTCTCGCCGCGGTATTATAATACTTGATCGATTACCATGCCCGTTCCTATGCGCTTCGGCGCAAGCCGCACGCGGAGCTTTAAAGCGGAGTATAAAATGAAATAAAGAAACACGCGAGAGCGAGGAAACCCTAAAAAGAGAAAGGAGCCCGAGAGTAGGGGTTTGGAGGGGGGAGGGGTGTGGAGGGGGTAGAGCGATGGGACGAATTATACGACACGGCCGTAATCGGGGTTAGTGCGACGATAAAACCGGGCTCCGGGGCTGCGCGACGTGGACAAGAGTCGAGGCTGATAAGTTATCGGATCGTCGTGCAAGTTGCCTCGCGCGCGCCCGACGATCCAAGGGTGGCGCGATCCTTCCCGAGGGCTTGAGGGCTCAATAACGCGTCTGCCGAACCTCTCCCCCCTTCCCTCTTCTATATAGAGGAGTCCAATTTCAAATCGGAATTCCCGGACTTTAAAGAGACGAGTGCCCTTTGTCGCTTCTCTCTCTCTCTGGGAGCCACTCGTTTTCTCTCGCTCTCGATGGCTTTCACGTACTTGCGCCCCAAAGTGAAGAGCCGCGTGTCGACTGATTAACGTGGAATCCTATAATTCCGAGAATGGTTGCGGCGTGCTTTGAACCTTAAATTCATATAATATAATTTGTTGCTGAATAAACGAGTAGGAAACGATGGATGAAACGAGCTCGCGCTCGTAAGGACGTTACTCGCGTGCCGTGTAGTTTGACTTTTCGAGATGCGGCTCGGAGATAATTTATTAAAATTTTGAGTGCGAAACCTGACCCAAAGCGGCAACCGACCCTTAAATCCCCCGTTCCCTTAAAATCAAGCGCAACGCTTAATTAACCCCGCCGCCCGTATTATATAATCCGTGCTGCCTAATATCGGCCGATTAAATTTTCCGGCGGCTGTCGAAAAACCAGAAAGCGTCGTCAATTTGCCGAGCGTCTAGCCCACTCGTTCCCGTGTGTGCATTACCCCCGCGCGCGCGCGTCTAGTTTCACTCGCGATACTCCAAAGCTCGGTACCGCACGGCGCAGAGTCGACCCCCCCCTCTCGCGGATGGATGAGACACTCGAGATCGTCTATCCATAATGCGATGAGCTTAACGCTCGCTTTCTCTCTCTCTCTCTCTCTCTCTCTCGTGTTATCCTCTATCTGTTTTCCCTCCGCTGTTTCTGTGTATATGTCTGCGTCTCGCTTATGCTCTTGCGATTTTTGTGTCTCCGGCTGCCGGGAGCTGCCGGGGGAAGGGTACTGTGTACTCTTTGCTTGTCTGATCCGCGTTTATTCGCGAGCTCGAGTTTTTCTTTCCGGAGGGACGGAAAAGCAAATTTGGATAGACTGCCGATTACCGACTATATTCCTGTGCTTGGTGTACATTTAAAATGAGTTAATCTTGTCTTTACAGTTGCATCGATTGAGATAAATGATTAATCCGCGTTTAGTCTCACAATATCGAGATGTTAATCCAATTGAACTTTTACTGTGCAAATTATCTAGATTTAAATTTTCGCTCACCTTACATCAAGAATCTGCAACCTACATCTTATATCACATTTCAAATGGCTCGATTTGCATGCGCAGGCAGCGTGTATTATCTTTCTCGTCTAAGCCAGTGCATATTTTCCGAACAACAGTCAGAATCTCCTATCTGCCGTCGGGCCGATCCGCTCCCGAAATCCCTTCATCGGATTCTCGCTATATCGCAGTCAGTCTAACTCCGCTGACTCTCTCTCTCTCTCTCCCCTTTGTTCCATCAGTGCTCTCTCGCTCGCGACTCTCATAAATTTCGTCTCCATTTCTCATTCTGGCCTACGCACATACTACTCTCCCTTCTCTGTTTATCTCGTTCTCACACTTGCTTAGTTAATCTCTCTGTTCCTCTCTCTCTCTCTCTCTCTTCATCCATAACGGGCCTCTCCCGCGCGTAGGTATATAGCCCGCACACACAGAGGCGCGCGGCTTCGGGGGGGAGGGAGATGCACACACGACGGCGGGAGGTAACAGTGGCAGTGGCAACAGCCATGGCACAGATTGAGGCTTAGAGCAACGGCAAACAGCATCAATTTGGCATTGCGCCACCACGCACGCTGATGGATACACGGCGCATAGATGGATACGGCTCTGCAGACGGTATATACAGTTAGCTCCCTCTCTCTCTCTCTCTCTCTGCCTCCCCGTGCCTAACTCGGCGAGTGCACAGACTAAAAAAGTTCGGGAGGGGAGAAGAATGTATGTAAGACGAGTCTCGCCGCTGCTGCTAATTCTGTAAGAACGGGATAGTAAAAAGCAGGCTCTTAGCAAGTATGCTCGTCTCAAAAAAATCTAAACCATCATTACATCGAGATCTGTAAAACGTGACTGAAAGCATACGAATCTCGGCTGCCTCCTTCCGAAACCAATTAAAAAACGCCCGACACCAGCCACAAGCGATCCGAGAATAAGCAGAAAAAGAACCCGAGGAGGATTCGCAGACGGCGAAACAGCTCCTCTCGAGCACAAAGCCCAGCCAGCGACGGAGGCGAACCGTCGAGTCGAAAGTAGTCGAGCGAGAAGAAAACAGAGTGGCGAATAGAGCGGAAGAGTAACCGATAGGCGGGAGGGTATCACAATGACCGAAGTCGATTCAGCGGGTCGTCCACTTTGCTCCGCAGCTGCTGCGTTTCGGAGCTTCCGCAAGAGAAAGAGAAGAAGAGAGATAGATAGAGAGAGACGGAGAGAGACCTTCCACCAGAGCCAGAAGCGGAAAGTTTGCCGCTGCGCGAGGTGGGGGCAATCGTGTTGGCACTGTACATATTTGCATCGCGGCGGGGCGAAATCGAGAAACGAGAGAGGAGTCAAGTCAAATCGATCGCGACTTCATCTCCCCGGTTACATCGAGCTCAAAAAGCCCTCGCCGTGTCTGTCTGTCTGTCTGTCTGTGTGTGTGTGCGTGTGTACGTGCCGGGAGGGAAAGTTACGCGCGGCTGCCGGCCCGAGAAGAATTCGAGAATATTGTGCCGTCGAAGGGCTCCGAGGCTCAAAGTGAAAATGACGACGCTGAGATATCGGCTGCAAGATCGCTCGGCCCTGAGCCTTTTACTTTTTTCCCCCCGGATTTTCCAGCGGGCCTCCGCGGGGATTTTTCGATTTCGCGTTAAGCAGTTTCGGCTTTTGGCTCTTCAGTTTCCGGGGGAGATGATTCGTCGATAAGAATTTGCTTAACTTACGTTTTAATAAAGTCCGACACCGTTGACTGATAACGTTTTGTCGTATCTGTATAATTTATTACAAAAAAATTCATTACATATTTAAATGTCTAAATGGTATTCTTTATTCCTTCTGTTTCAGGTAAGTAACGTACAACGACGATTTGCAAAATTCTTCTCAGAGGACATCTCCACTGTAAGACCGTTCAAAATTTACCACCTCTTCCTACACCTTTGAACCTAAAAAAAACCTAAAAAAACAAGTTTCAAAGCTCGAAATCAGCCACCGCCAACGGACTTGAAATCCCGGCATACTTTCCGGTCGCCCTCGCCGACCCGAGCCAAACCGATCGCAACCCCCGAGCTTCCCTCATAACAAAGGCCAATCCTAATATTCTCCGGGAGAGATCCTCGGGTACACACGGCGCGGCGGCGGCTCCCTCTGCGTACGAAAATGACTCGGGGAATTAACATATTCGGCCGCGCAAACCGCCGGGCTGCACCGCTAATACAAAGATATTGAATTCCACGCGAATCTCCGGCCGAATACCCCCGGAAGGCTTCGCCCAGATCGCCGGCAGTCACGGAAGCGCACAGTCCACGGGAATCGAAACCCCCGCCGTAAGCAAATAACGAGAGCTCTCTCGCGAATCAAGACGATACGTATTAATAAAGGGGGGGAAGAGCGCCAAGGAGGTTATACCTTTGTGAAGAAGCTCGGGATCGCGTATCGCCCGCGCCGATTACCCGGCAAATGTTTGCGCCAGGATTGCCCGGCAGGGAGGGACTGCCGAAGGTGTCAGGCTCTATATATCGACCGGCTTTTCCCTCTGACCGCCTCCCCCTCTGACGACACGAGTAGCGCTCGCTGTAGGCCAGTTACTGACAGCTTGACGGCTGACGAGCGCTCGAGCTCCTTTTTGCCCCGGCGAATTAGATGGGCGACTGAGATGGCGAGAGGACGAAGCCGTGTTTACCGCCGCGAGATCGATATATTTCTATTAAAACGTTAAGTTTTCCCGTTCGCCCCGGACTGGGGGAGAGTTGACTGGTTCTTTTTTGGGGGAGCGCGAGATTTCGGGTAAAAATCTTTTTTTCTTATGTTATGGTTTACGCTACATTTTGAATCGCATATTCTGTTGTTTGATATTTTTTAATAGGTACTTTTTTTTTCATGTCTTTGTGCAATTTCGTATAAGTGTGCCTCGTATTATTTGATACTATTTTAACTTGTATTCTGCACCGATATTTTACTTCATAACTTCATGAAAGAATATCGGAAAAAGTTGAAAGTGTCCGAATATTTTGCATGCCATCTATTCCACGAATAAATTTTACTCTACTTTTGAATATCTATAAATTAATATGTTTCTTCTACGTCTTTTACATTTTACATATTTATCTACTTCTTTTTAAACTATTCTTCGTTCAATCTCGCTGTATACTTTCTCTTAAACTTTTTCAATCAATTCCTTTAAATTGCATGCAATGTAACAACCTATGCTCATAATGGTACATCCACTTTATACACTAAAGCGTTTCTGTCACGGCCACGAGACCAAAGCCAATGGCTGACGTGTCACGTAAGACGCGTTAATATGCCTGCGTAAATGTAAGATGGACGGCTGGCATTAGCACTTGGCTAATTGATCTTCCAAGGTATTAGGCACTTAGCTTGATATTCCAACTTTACGATCGGACTGCTATCGAGCACTTAGCTTTACCGATAAAAATAGCGCGGCGAAGCAGTTCATTCCAGGCTAAAGTACTACTAAAAATTGGGACGCGGAGAAAATTGACAAAACAATTAGGCTATTTCCGGGCGCGGATCCGCGACTAATGCAGAAATATGAAATTCAAACGAGGAGCGCGCCATTTGCAAGAATGCACGTCGCCGCGCTAAGCAAATACGGGCAATTCCCTGATAAACGAGCAGCGGCAGCACCGTCGCTCATCTTTCCCCGGCGAAGATGTCAAGAGCAATTTTCCACTTGCCATTGTGAGCCGCGTCAACATCCATTCTCTTTTTGCCGCCTGACCAGCTCGGCTCTTTTTCTCTGCAGCTGACCTTAAAAATTCGAAAGGGAATTGTGCCGCATAGATAATTCTTTTTTTTTTTATTAATTTTTATCACTGGGATGAAAATTACGTTATCTTTTTCAATTTTTTTACTCACAATCGGTAGACGCTGTACAATTTAAAATTGTACAGCGTTTGTACTCAAGGGTAGATTTCGGAGTAACGCCCGCCGACAGATAGCAATCCACCTTTGAAATTTCGAATAATACAAACGTTACGCACATCAAAAATGCTGTCAAATAACCTGATCCAACCCCAATATCGGCGCCTACGTCGATTCGCTCCGCTCCGTCCAAGAGAGAAAACTAAAGCAGCACAAAAGAAAAGCAATCCCAGGGAAAAAAGCTCGTCATTCCGTTCCATTCCCGCAAAGCGGAATATATACAGGCTTATTGGACTTATCCTTTGGCATGCCGTTAAATCTCGACGCATTTTTCTACGTGACGATCGTGCAACGCCGTTATAAAAACAGTCTCCGCCGCTTCTTTTACATGCAAAAGGCGCGCAATATCCAAGGGGGGGAGCTGCGAAATCGGCCCTCGGAATATCCGCGCGCAGACGGACGCGGTAATGACGCTGACCGTATCCAGTTAAATCCGCTCTGCCTATCTTTTACGTGACGACGACGTATGGAGGCGCACGAGATTGGGATTTGCGAAATCCATTGTGTTTTTTAATGATACCTTGCGGGAAAAGGTGTCACAAGTGTTGCGAAGAGCGAGGAGACGTATTACTTATTCAACGGTTTCTAATAGTACATTATAAAAACGCTGTAATTCGGTAATGAAAGGGCCCCCCGCTGGAAACGCTAGTTTTTTATCAAGAGGATATTAATGAAACTGGGTTTAACTGCAGTTTAGTTCATTACTACTCTATTAAAAAGGGCGAGTTAAAAGCTTTTTGCCCAGGTTCATTTTCTCATTATCAACGAGAAGCGGGGGAGTGGAGCGACTAAATTTGGGACGATGCTCTCTAACGTGCGAAAAAAAAAGAAAAAAAAATGCGCGCGAAGCCGAACGAAAGAGCGAAAAAGTGTTTTCGCGGAGCGCATTGCTCATTTGCGAAATAGATTTTGTTTGCCGCAGACGCGCTAACAAAACAGGCCTCTCTCTCTCTGCCTGCTCCTGCTTCCGTGAAGTAGCCAATTTTGTCACGAAGCGTTTCCATTATGCATCGCGTAATTCACTTTCGTTTCTCCGCCATTGTTTCACAGGATGCACCGATTCCCTCCCTAAATTCTTCTCGCTCCCGTCTCTTTTTTCATCTCCCGGCCTATCCTGCCTCGCACTCATTGATTTATCGATCGCTATTTTCACTTTATTCGAAGCTCGCAATAATTTTCCATACCGAGAGCCGGCCAAAAATTAATTGAAAGCCCCCCCCCCCCCTCGATTCGATCTCGTCGATCGCAATGATTTAAGTATACGATCGTCTCGCGTGCATTTCCGGCGGCACTTGCCCGCGCCGTTTCCTCCCCGATACTCTCTCATCCACTCGACTTCTCGCTTCTCCAGCCAGCTCCGATCGCGATAAATCGGGCCTTGCCGCTCTCCCTTGTTCTCGCGCTCGTCGAATATAACGCTCGCTCGGCTCGCATTGTTGAGCCGACTAACAAAGAACCTAATTAGTCCCGACAGATTGATCATGAGTCGATGTGAAAATATCGTGAATTACTCTCGTTGCTCACCCTACACCCCGGGATTCTCGTGCCTTCGCGCGATCCGCTAAGCGGGAAAAATGGGGGCTACGGTGGGGTGGGGCGGAGCGGCGAATATAACGAGGCCTTTCTTCGATTTACGTTTGCTGGCTCGGATAATCGAGTGCGAACTTTGGGATTCTCTTGATGAGATCGGTTGTTTGGGAAACGCGGGTCGGGGGGGATTGGCAGATTTTATTTTGCAGGTCGGGAGATGAGTGGAGATTATTAATTGATTTTGGCCGACTGCTCATTAGTGGATTGGGTTCGTATAGAAAGGTTGTTTTCGTAATTATTACCGAACGAGTAATTATAAATCGACGCTGTTAGTTGAGAAAATAAATACGGTGGTTAAATCATTTACGAAATATTGAAGCAACTAAAAATCGTTAAAATTTAACCCACTTTTCGCGACGTAAAAGTACTTAAAAAAAAATTGCACAACCACTTCACCCTGCCAAATTAAGTTTCGTTCCTTATCCCTTTTCATATCGAGGCTGGAGGCTCTCCGAGCTCCGAAAATTCCTGTCGTCCGTGAAAAATCGAGCAAAAAGAGAGCCGCGCCGTCGTTCAGATTCTCCAGCGAATTCCTCGGCAGTAATTGCCCGGAATTCGCGCGCGCGCCGGTTAAGAGGTCTTTTTCGCGTGCGACGCACGTCGGGGCGTTTGTTTCGCGAGAGAGAGAATTCCGGGGGCTCTCCCGGTATAACGAGGCAGGCAGGTGCGCAGCGGCGTCGGAAACAATTGACGGAGAGAGAGAAAGAGAGAGAGAGACTCGACGCCAGGCCAATCTGGTTAAAATCCCCGCAGACAGAGCAGGGAAAATGACGACGGGGGAGCCGACGGACGGGCGTTAATCGATTGATTTCTTCGGATGGCTGACAAGGAGAATTGAAAATCGAGCGGCTTTTCGGATTGTTGGAGGGCTGATTTTTCTTTGGAGGATTAAGGAAAAGCTTGGATTTTTAGGCATTAGATTACTCGTTTTAATTAGTCGGTTTTTACGAGCAGTTTGAATTGGAAGTTTGGAACTTGAAATTTGACTCTGGAGATTCCTTAGAGCAAAGATTATGTACTTTGAAATAAATTTTGATTTCAAATTGAAGGGAAAATATTTACTTCGTGCATACACAGTATGAAAACACGTCAACTTCACTCGCTCGAGATATAGTATGATTTTATATTGAAGGTGAAGTACGTTGATTTGAAGTCGTAATTCGTTATTATATATGTATTCAAATTTTGCAATATATGAAAGCATATTTTTTAATAAAAAAAACATTTTTTAAAGATTGAAAAATCTCATAAAATGACAGCGGTATAATAGCAAATAGTACAAACATTTTTCTGCATAAATTTTTTCTGTTTTCCCCGTGAATTTTTCAATATTGATTTATTTTGTATCTTCAATTCGGGTTTGACTTTCAAAATAAATTTTTCAATCGGAAATATTCGTTGACAAACTGTACAGTATGCATGTTTTCAGAATATTTCTACCGTTTGAATAAACATTTCCTTTTTATCCGAATACACATGTGACTCCTTCAGTTTATATTTTTTTGAATATGCATTTGATTCAATAAAATAAATACATAATTCATTCTCCAAATAGTTCCAATTCGCCCCAGCAACAATTCCCCCGTCCCAAACAAAACCAAAGAAATCAATCTTAAATGCACGCCAAGTACACGAACCTACCGGCGAAAGCAGAAAATCGTTAAGAAACCCACCCCCTGGAAAAAGGTCAAAGAGACAATCGGTTATTACGGAAGCTCCAATAAGATAAGTAGACGGAAGCTCGCTTTGTCGAAAGAACGGCGCGCGAGAGAATAAGAAACCGGGGAGGGGGAGAAGATCACCGGTGAATACGAATGTAGGAATTAGGCGCTGATTGGCCGCAACTCGATCAACTTAGCGTAATTGGTTAGTTAGAGTTTAAACCAAACTGAAATTGACTTGACTCGAAGCCGGTTCTTTGCAGCGGCCGCACGAATAAGCCCTCCCCCCCTCTCTCTCTTTCTTTGTCTCTTTCTCCCTCGAAGCACCAGCGACGACGACGACGACGACGTCGAGTAACCTCCTTGTTAGCCGACTCTAAGCTATTTCCAAGGATTTTCCGCGGCCTCTCTCACTTTCTGTCTGATTTGCCACACGACACTTGCCTCCCCCCCCTCCCCCTCTTTCGCAGCTTTATCCGGTTTTGCGTTATCAAGCGAGCCGTCCCTTTTCCTGATTGTACTCGGCTTCCTTCCTTTTTCTGCCCTTTGCTGGATTTTTTGCGGATGCAGAATGAAGCCAGTCGATAAGGGAGAGTTGTGCGTTGCGTCGAGTTTACAGGGTAAAATAAAACAACAATTTTTCATCGCATTTTCCTCGGGATAATATATTTGCAAAAGTTTCTTCAAACTCCAACAATGAGCGCTCGACATTCGTTATCGAATAATCGCAGCTAACTCGGCAAATAAACTATGTGCTTCGAGCATCCCCGCCGCGAGCTCCCCCCTAAATACCATCAAATTAACACGATCAGAAATAAAGCGACTCATTAAACGGCTCTCGCACGAAAAGAGCTGCCGTACGCAGCGCGCAGCGACCCAATTCCTTATCTAAACAGTCAGCGAAACGTAGACGCGCGCAGGCAGAAAGCAGCTCGTCGGGAAAAAGCGGCGCGGCCAGATGCTTATCCGCGCCGGTCGGCCCAGACAGAGAGATTACGATGTCACGCACTCGGCTGGGTAAACGCAGCCAATTATTTTATGTACGCGCGCGGGGGGATCGAAGAGAGCAGCGCTCCGCGCGGCGGGGTGCCGCGCGCACACGCCATTCCCAGATCTATCAGCGACCGGCACGCGCGTCCATCCTCTCTCTCGCGCTCTTGATGCTTATCGCCACCTCCGAGCGAATCGATGTAAGCGCTTTTACCTGTCTGTTGCGCACCGAGGGCCCTCGGAGCACGGCGGAAACAGCTGGGCTTTTGGGCTGAAGTTTTGGGAATCGCTTATATTTATTGAGGAAGTAAAGTGAAATAGGCAGTGTAACGTTCTGTTTGTGAATGAAATCTTTATGTCAACTTGGCGGCTTAGCTGCAATTTAAGATTGTAAAGCCCTTATAAAAAAATGATAAAAACTCGAAACACCTCTACATCCTTTTCCCAGCCACTCATATTACCAGCGGCGCTCCGCCGGCCATCGAGCAAAAACCGCGCGGAAGCGTTTTTCCCCGAGACCGGCCAGCACAAAAAAGCTCGAAAGATAAAAAGTAGAAGCATTCGCATCCAATACAGCCAACAGCAGCAGCAGCAGCGTTAAGGCCGATGCCGCTGCCCGTTTCCTCTCTCTCACCTCGAATGTCAATCTCGCGCGGATAACTGCACGCATTCTGCGCCCCCCACGCACACAGACCACCGGCGACTCCGACGGTGCAAAAAAGAGAGAGAGAGAGAGAGAGAGGGCGAGAGCGGCAGCAGCAGAAATCGCACGGGGAAAATTGGAAAAGTTCAGCCGCCTCCAGCGACGAAATTAATCTGTCACGCAGCCGCCGGGTAGGAGAAAGGCAACGGGAGAGAGGAGAGTGAGAGAGAGAGAGAGCTGCAACGTCAAAATTTTCAACGAAAACACCTCGCTGATCACTGCGGCCCCGACGCCGAAACCGTGTTGGGTATCATGTAAACGGGGGTAGTTTCGCCGGACGCTTTGAGGAGGTAGATTGAAAGTATTTTTGCTTTTCGTGCAGGATGCGAACGGCTGGTGCTGAAAATGGGAGGTGGATTTTAAGAACCGGTTGTTATTTGGAATTATTAGACTCTCGTCCGAGAGCCGAAGCAATAACAATTTTCTCGCTAAAGATATTAATGGTTTTTTAGAACTCTATTGCAACTACAGTTCGAATATTTCAATTTAAGACCGTTCATAGAGGCGGAACAAAATTTGATTTATTTCTGTTTTCTGTTTCGCGAATCGTGGGCACAGATAGATCGAAAGATGTCGAAATTCCCCCCTCCCCCTCCCCCTCCTCAATAAAGCGGCGAACTTTTTTTTTCTTCCCGAGCCACTTTGACGAATACATACCGCCGAAAATAATTAAATCACAAGCTGCGAAAACATTCCACACGAGCTTCCAATTACGGGTTATAAGCAATTCCCAATCCGAGCACGTTTTCGCCAAATAGAAAGAAAGCTCTTGTTTCTCTTTTTACCCGCGGGGAGAGAGAGCACTTTTTCGAAAAGCCACTCTGTAAATCACGCTCTCGCGAAAAGAGAGAGAGAGAAAGAGGTCGGGGCAAATTCGCGCGCAGCGTTAATCGTTTTTCATCGTCTCTTTTTCGCCGCCCCTTTCGCATCTCGAGAGCTCGGGAATAAAATGTGGCTCAATCGGCAAATTTTATTCCCGGCCTTAGCATTCTTTTCGAGCTCTCGCGGCGCAAACGATCGCAGTCACGGTATGCGGCGGCGGCGAGAGAGAACGGCCGCGGCTTTTGCGTATGCACGTTTCTCTTTTCTCTCTCTCTGTCTCTGTCTCTCTCGGCCGCGCGGAGTAATTGTCATGAGGCGCGAGCACGGAATCGCCCTCGGATTGGCCGTTTTCGCGCGCTCGGGAGATCTCTCGATTGCCGTTGTCACGCGCTCTCAGGCGCTCGTTAATGTATTTGATCGCCGCATTTTACGATGCTTTATTTTTGTAACGGACGATGGGCATGAATTATTTGGTTTACGGCCAACGCGCGGGGAAATATAATAAATGCGCCCCTCTGCCTTACATGTTTATATATGTGGTTTGGTTATTCATTCATTAGGCGGTGTCGGATGGAATTCCCTTTTTTTTTGTAACGATTATGGTTTTTCGTGCCGGATAGGATTTCATCGGAAGGGAGAGTGGAGTTACATTCGCTAATGAATCAAAGAGAGAATTAGATTTAAATGAGTATATTCTTAATAACGTATGAGGTAAGTACAAAATAATCAAAGAAATAATATTCATGAAAAGCGGACTTAAGCTACGGAATTAAAGCTACGGTAAATACGGATTTAAAGCTACGGCAAATACGAACTTAATAATTACGGTTTAAACTACGACTTATAATTCCGGTACGGATGTGGAGCGAACGCGGTTACATGGATTGCTCCCGATAACGGTATAACGTAGTTGGAGCAAACGCGGTTACATGAATAGCTCCTGGTAACGGTAGAACGGTGGCGGAGCGAACGCGGTTACATGGATTGCTCCCGGTAACGGTATAACGGAGTTGGAGCAAACGCGGTTACATGAATGGCTCCCGGTAACGGTTGGACGGTTGCGGAGCAGACCGTGCGCTTGACGCCGGAACGGCGGCGCCCTCTAGCCTTAAGGCTGACTCGCAATTGAGCGGCGGAGAGCGAGTTGGACAAATTCCCAGTTTCTAGATGGCGTAAACATCGCAGATGACTGGAAATTTGTCCACCACCTTTATCGACCGAGAGCAAACAAATCATGCCAAGAAAACCCGTATTGCTAACCCCATGGAAATTTCATGTGTCCCCGTGCAATGGTGGGTGGTGTCAGCTCTAAGTTGCTGATGTGTCTTGGCATTATTCGGCGCGCATAAATTGGGTCGCGGTTGCGGAGCGGAATCTGGACTGCTCGCGCGTTTTTGGCTCATTCTACAATTCAATGACGACTGCGACATGCCATGTGGTCGTCACATCTTCAATTATATATTTATATGAATTATTCCGCTTTTATTTGCATTACATTTCCGCTCTCGATAATTCCCTTTTAAAACCCCAAAAGTCACTCAATCAATACCTCCGTTCGGGCTGCAGTTTAAAATATTAAATCAGTTCCAGAATGACAAATTCGAAAATCCCCCTTTACCACTCCAGGTTTTAAAAATTAGAGCTCGTCAGCAGTGCTCTCTCTCTCTCGTTACCGTTTCGGCTGCCCTCGGCACCAACCATCACGAACTCGCGCGGTTATCGTCGTCATTATTATTATCACCATCATCGCGGCGCAGGCTCGACGATTATTAGTACGATTGTTGTTATTGGGCTCGTTGCGCGCCGCGCTGACGCCATCAAAATCCGCGCGGGGTTTTATCGCGCGTCCAGCCGCCGCCGCCGCCGCCGCTGATTTACGTCGAATCGGGTGCGCTTTTTACACCGTCGGCGGCGTTCATTGGCGGCGTTAACGGCGAGCGCAAAATTCCAATGTTTGCCTTCCGTACTTCAGCGCGTCCGCTTGTGATGTTCGACGAGTCGCGCGGAGCCGAAATATAAGCCGATTTTTAAATTAACGCTCCAATATTGAGAGAGAGAGAGAGAGAGAGAAAGCAAACCGGGAGCGACATTCTCGTATTTACAGTGATATAACGCAACGATCGCGAGGATGAAATCATCTTGAGCGGTGCTTTATTTTTACATTTGACCATAAATCCCGCGCTCCAAGCCTCTTTATTCAGCGGCGACGTCAAAAAGGAAACGAAGGGCTTATAAAAATCCTGCCTCCCCCCCCCCCCCCACTCGAAACGGGAGCCTCGGTCAAAGGGGGGCGCTCGCCTCTCTCCCGGTACCTCAATCCACGATGCCCGGCATCGCTTGCAGCCATCGGTAAACTCGGGGTAAACGAGTCAAAAGAGAGCATGTAAGCGAGCGCGCTCTCGAAATTACGAGCCTTGGCAAAAGGCAGCGCGGCTCGGGGCTGGGGCTGCATTACCGTCCACAATAATGAATGACGCTCCATTACTCGTGGTTTATCGAAAACCGCAGGATTTTCCGGGGGGTTGTGCGCGCGCGGTGCGCTTGTAGCTCTCGCGGGGAGAAAGGGAGAAATAGGCCCGGCCCCCCCCCTCCTCCGCCCCCCATTTGCAGCGTAAAATCGACGCGGCGCGCACTTGGCGAGCTGATCGCTCCGAACGCCAGCTGCGCTGATTCCTGACTCCGATACCGGGCGAGAGAGAGAGGTGGTGGGGGGGAGAAGCTAATCAGGAGGTGGTTGCTGAAATTTTCAAGACGACGACACCCGCCGGTTTTGATAGTTCTCTCTCTCTCTCGCTCTCGCCTATTGCCGCGCCTCGCCGCTGCCGCCGGAGGAGGTTAATTAACTCGGTCTTTACTCGGTTTTAGGGATTCTGATTTGAACGGGGGATTTAGGCGGTTCTCCGTTCGTTATTGAAGCTGGGATTTTGTGTTAACAATGTTGTGCTGTTTGACGAATTAGGCGATATACGCGCCGGGAGATTAGATTTAGTCAGTCGTATGTATATATAACGTTTCGCGAGCGATGACTGCGGATGCGGAACGAATCGGGTGAAGCACCTATTTACGCCCGTTATGATTAGAATTGTTCGCAACTTATTTACTCGAGTTTAATAACAATTTGTCCCTCTCCTATACGCGAAGGTGCGGGCTAATGTTTATGAAACGCGCTTATATTACATGAGAATGTTTACACGTTTTAATATATGCTAATTTGTAAATCTATTCAAGCGTAAACCCGAGGTATTATATTTCGTTGCTATACGGGTAAAGGCAGGTGTACTTGCAAAGTTCATTCAAAATTTTGAGCACAAGCTACAGCGACTCCGTGAATAGTAGTTGCTTTAGAATTTACAGTTACAGCTCTGTAAGCAGTTATTACTCTTAGAAATTTCCACGTCAGGACAAATTAAAGTTCAATAAGTTCGAGTTAGTTTGCCGTTCTGCATATTAACTAATACTCTTCTTCATTACTTGTTTTTGCTAAATTAATTTAGCCATTTTCGAATGAACGATTTTACGTTACAATCTTAATTTAAGTTTAATAAGAACATTTAATCAATTTTTTACAGCCAATAATTAAGATTGACCGTTAAAATTATTTAGAAACCCTTTTTCCACCCGGTAAATCTGTTCCAAATATAAAAATTACCTCGGCGCAACAAACTAACTTCCAAAGCACCCAAAGCGACCCTGCCACCAAAAAAAAACACAGCTCCGTCTAAGCAGTCAATCGGCATTCATCCCCGAATCCCGTTCAATCGGCAGCTCAGCTTTAAGCAACCGAAAAAGCCTGGATCCAAGGCGCGAGAAACATCTCGCTGAGCGATTTCAATTTTTCGCGCGAGCGGCTCGCCTTTCGGGGGGAGAGAAGGCAGCCGAACAATTTGAAAAGCTCCCGGCGCGGGCCGCTTAAGAGGCGACCCCATTCCCCGGTTCCCTCCTGCCCTCCTCCGGGGAGATCGAGAGGCGAAAAGCTCGTGTCAGCGCGCCCTTTGCTTTCTCTCTCTCTCTGGGCTCGGGATTATTCGGGGGTGTAATTTTGTTTTGGAACGGTGAAGGGATAATCCGGTGACTTACGCTACTGGAAATTCATTCGCTGTGTAAGGAATATGATAAAGATGGATATTATGGCTCGCTTCGACGTACGCTTTTGATGGGATGAGCTCGGCCCTGCGTATTAAGAAAATTGGTTTATAAACTGGTTATTTTAGTGCAGTTGACTGGAACGAATTGGATTATTTGCACTTTTGAGCGTAAGCATTTAGTAATAACATAATCCAACTCCGCCGCCTTTTATTTAAGACCAAAAAGTTTTTATCCTTCCGTAAACCGAATCGTCCAATTTCTCACTCCCCAATTTGCATACGAAATCGAGCTACCAAAATTCGCCCCCCGGCAGACATTTTCGATGTCTTAATACAACGATATGACTTTGCATCGAGATCGATAAGCGCGCCAGTCCATTTAGTCGAAAATCAAGCCCTTCGCCCCACCTTAGCCACACAAAAAACTGCTGGTGGCTCTCTCGCCGGCACGAGTCGAACATGCACGGGGAATGGAAAGAGTCGGGAGTCGGGAATAAAGAGTCGTCCGGAAATGATGAGGCTCGGACTAATTCGGGGGAATGAGTCGAGGCTGCCGTGCGGGAATAGACGATCAAACCGATTGTAATCAAACCGCCTCCTTTCTTGGGCGCTTTTCTTCGTGATCTTTCTCCTACTCTATATAGCTGTGCTCGCCTCTCTCTCTCTCTCTCTCTCTCTCTTTCGTCTTTCGGTTGGAGGGGTTTATTGGTTTTGATGACTTGGAGGAAAATGTTACTGTCCTAGTTAATTGGACTGACGTTATCGGGACAGAGTAAAAGGGGAATTTTGAACGGAGAAAATACGCGGGTAAAAGAGCAGAGGTACTTTATTTTTCGTAAACTCGGGAGTTTCAACCACTCAAAAGGTTTACTCTCCGGTGAAAAAAGTGAAATTTATTCATCGGAATAAATCCAGAGTTGTAAGTAAAGTTCAGTACCTTCGCAGTCGAAATATCAAAGCTCGCAGCAACAAAGCAATCATCCAGTCTTATCGCCTTCTATTTTTCATTCCCTCCTCGGGCTTCCGCCTTTTTCACGGCTTTATTTCTCTCTCTCTCTCTCTCTCTCGCTCGCTGGAATTTCGACTTTCTCTCCAGCCTTTTTATCCCATTTGTCGCTCTCAGTTTTACTGCGTCCTCCCGCCTCGGTTTTACGGTGGCCGTGACGCGAGCTGCTACCGCTCCATCTTCTTTCTCTTTCTCGGTAACTCGATTTTCGGCTGTCCACTTTCGGCCTCGATGACGCTTTTGACTCGCTGCCGAGCGCTTCCATCCCTTCCCGCGCCACTGGAGGGAGAGCGAATTTTTAAGGGAATTCGGCGCGAAAAAAAAGCACCCCGGCCAAGCTAGAAAATTCTCCTTACTTTTCAATGTGGATAAAAAAAAAAGAGAGCTGATCGAACGCGAGAGAGAAAGCTCGGTCATTAATCGTCAAACAATCCCGGCAAAGTTGACTAAACTATTCTTCTGGCGCGGGAACAATAACGCAGCGAAGCCCCTTGAAAACTCGAGTAACCTCGTCTCTCGCGAGAATTTCATTTATCCGCGCAACCCTACAAACTCTCTCTCCTCTCTCTCTCTCTCTCTGTCGCGCGCGCGTGCAGATCCGACTTGTGCACTTGTTGAAAATAAAAATATTCAAAGAGAGAGGGAGAGAGAGAGAGAGAGAGGGCAGAACCGGCGACCCTCGAGGCCTCCGCACGCGCTTCGAGAGCGCAGCGTGACACCCCACCCCCTCAAAAGAGCGAGCGACGCGCAGCCCCGAACGAGCGAAAGGAAAGTAGAGAAAGAGGACGCTTGCCGCACACCGACGCGCGCACACCGACGCCCCTGTAAAGGTGGGCGAGTGATAATAGTCGAGAAGCGTAAAATCAGAGGAGTAGAGCTCGGCCTCGGTTGGCTTTCAGCGGCCCTATTAAAATTGCACCCGTTAATTTAGCATCGTCCCGCTGGGCTTCTGGCGGCGCCACGTCGCGCCTACCCTCTCTCTCTCTCTCTCGCTCTCCATGTGGGTGTGTGTGTGTGTGCAGCAGCTCTCTACCTTAGGTAACGCACACCCGCCCCCTCCCTATATTTATACAGGGCTTTGTTTGTCTTCGCTTCGGCATAAAGGCCCGCGGGAGCATAAAGCTCTCTCTCTCTCTCTCTCTCTCTCTCTCTGCCTCCTCCCGTCACCCACTCGGCGAGAACTGTAGGCGCATGCGCAGCGGGCAGGTGTGCGCGCGGACCCGTAGTTGCCGTGCGGCGTACCGCTGGAAATTAAAGGCGCGCACCCGGTTGCAAAGAACGCGGGAGGCGAGTGCAGCCGAGTTTTATGCCGATGCTCAGCTGCCGAGGATCTTTCGATCTGAGCTTTTATTGGGGACAAATTTTTGGTGTATCAAACAGTTTTTTTGTTAATTTAGAGTAGTTGTTGGAACAATTATTTTCGCCGAGAAATAAAATATGCATTAAATTCCTGAAAATTTTAGTCAGGATATTATTTATTGATAGACGATAACAAATATATTAAAATTGGAAACACATTGTAAAATAATTGAATATATTCACTATCAATGAAACTAATTTAGACACGCAGGTAACCATTCCACTTGACGAAAAGAGGAAAACAATTTTTTCAACTCTCCTTTGCATTCTGTTTCAGAACATTACCACATATTCGTCGGGGATCTGAGCCCGGAGATCGAGACGCAGACCCTGAGGGAAGCCTTCGCCCCTTTCGGAGAAATCTCGTAAGTTCTGCCTACCATATAAAGCTTGCTTATTAAACTCGAATCGCGCTTTATCGCCACGAGGGGGATACTTTATTAGACGGATAAACTTTCGAATGGACAATTTTTTTATTCGGACCGCCTTGAAATCCGAGCTTAAATTAATTTTTTTTTTTTAGAATGAAAAGTTTATCCGTCTACTGCTTTTAGCGCTTTCATCATGTTTAATAATCTTTTTAGTGTAATTTTATATAAGTATTGTACATATTTTACTGCTTTATTCCACTTTTTTCTATTTTCTTGTCGAGACCATTTACAAAAATGCTAACAATGTTATATAAAAGTCGCAGCTTTTTTTTAAAAATAAGATCGGTATCCCCCTTTAACTGGGCTTGTTTCCCCAAGCTCGCGAAGACAAAATGTAAGGCATTTTATTCGCTAGTTTGTTTGCCGGCCGAAAGTTGTAAGTTACCGGGCGAAAACTGTTTGAGTACCTTAATGATTCTAAGGTTAAATAGTTGCGCGAGCTTACAGTTGTTCCCGGCCAACTTTGACTGAATAATCAGTGTTTGTTTGGAAACAACAAGTTCCGATTGAAATAAAAACTTAATGCCTTTGCGCCTTCGGCCCTATAAACACGTACGCCGCACCCACACCGTCCCAAAGCCCAAAGCTAAAAAGCACGAGGGCACTAAATAAGCCGTACAAACCAGTGCACCGTCGAAAGTGCATCATCGCGCCCGAGAATAAATTGAATCGAACGGTACTTTTATACCGCGCGGAACGACGCTTCGGGCTTAACGGTTTATCGAACACAGGTCGAAGAAGAAGCGCGAGTGCGGCCCGAAAGAAACAAGACTTGCTCGTCAGGTGTCCCGGGGCTTAAGTCTCCTCGTCGGTGGCTGCGACTCGTTTCTTTCTCCTCCTCCCCCCGTCCCGACCCTTCCGGGTTTGATGGTTCGTGGCCAACTGGTGCGTGCGAGGCGATAACGAGCTAACGACACTTTACGCCAAGATGCTTTTTTATCCCCTCCTTCTATCTCGAGCCTTTCTTTGGCCGCCCCCTCCGGCTCCCCCCCGAGGCATCGAGTTCCCGCTCTCGAGAGAGAAACCCTTCAGCGCGCGCTCGTTCGATCGATTGTTTAAGAAAAGCCTAAGCGCCGAGAACACTTTGCATGCTTGCGCCCTTTTTTTCTTTTTGCCACCTCTCTCGGAGAGCCTCGCGGTGAGAGTCTCGCGGATTCTTAATCGCGGCGGCAGCTCGCGGATTAAAGCAAATGCGATTTGTTCATTGAAATTCGAACAATTTCGTTTGGACATATTTATTTAATCGAGCGCCGCGTTCTCCAGTTTCTCAGGGTAAAATGTAATAAATCTCGAAAGGGAAGGCACTTGAATCATTGAAAGACCCGAGCTAATCCTATTAACTTGGAGAGGCTTTAATTCCCGCGTAATCACGTTGTTGTGCAGCAGCAGCAGCAGCAGCAGCTCGTCGGCTCGGGCGTCATTAAAACGCGTCCCGAGTGTCAAAATCTTGTTACTCCCGTGCCGGTCTCGACTTTCTCTCCCTCTCGTCGGGGTGAAAAGTAAGACGAAAATAAAAGGGAAATCCCCGAGAATCCCCAGAGCGACGTCGAATCCGCGCCCCTCCGGAAAAGAGAGACGTGTGTGTGCCACCGCCGAGTCCCGGAGCTCGGCGGTAAGTAACGCGTAGTTACCTGCAAGTGTACTTGCGCCATTGAGCGGGCAAATAATAAAGAAAGATAAGGGAGGTAAGGGGAACGGGGACGGGAGGAGGAGGGGGGAAAGAAGTTCCGCGAATGGAGTAAGTTCGCGAAAGAGGGACCGAAATTCGTTTTGATTATTCTTAATGGCTCGAGACTCTCCTCTCTCAGCTTTGGGCGATGAATTGTTTTAAAGGAAATATTAAGCTCGCAAATTCGTGTCGTCCTGTTTCTTTATTATTTAAATTCGAGATTCTTTCAATTATTTAAAGCTCATTTCGATCAGAAATTTATAAGAGGACAACGAGCAATCGTATTTCTCCGTCCCAAGCGGCTATATATTTATTTCCTTTCCGAAAGAACAAAAGCGACTTAATCGCTCAGCCGGCGTAATTAAAAATCGTAAAAAATTAACAATCAAACATTAGCATATCTTGAGCACACACGCGATGCACAAGTCGAAAGCCCCGGCCTCTCGGCGTGGGGAGGGTGGAAAAATGGAACCCTACGGGAAAATCGATTCAAAGCCAGGCGCCGCCGCCGCCGCCGCTGCACTTTAAAAAGCTCGGTGAAAAATTGCCGCCGGTGTATTCCTCTTTATTTTGTTTCAAGCGCGGCGCGCCTTCTCTCTCCCCCTTCCCCCTTTATCTTTCTCGCCGATAGTTTCTTCCCGGTTTTTACGGCCACCTGCCGCCACCGCCGCTTTTTTTTCAGCCCTCCTTCCGAGATCCGACCAATTAAACTGCCGGCGAAACGAAAGCCGAGAGCCGCCGAGGCTTTAATTTTTTGCGCGGCTTTCCTTCCGTCGGGGATGCGAGCGATATGTACAACTGGTTTAACGCTTTCTGCTTGAAGAGCAAACGTTAGTTTCGCTCGCTTCTTGTTGCACAAGGGAAATGGAGGCTCTGTCGTTTTAAGCGCTTCCGCGACCGTTTGTTCATGCGTGGGTCGGTGGATGGTTGGCTTGCTTAGCGGGGAATTTTCAAATTTCGAAAAAGAGCCTTTTCGCGTGTAAATATAAAGCAAAGAATTTGATATTTGCTGATTTTTATTAATGGAATTTAAATTATGAACGCTAAAAAAACTTGACGATTACGTACTGACTGTTGAAATATTGTATAGAATTTAACCAATACTGAAAAAATCACGTTAAACTAGAAATTAAGAACCAAATTCTTATTTCAATTCATTATAGTTTTAATTTCTTAAGAAAGTTATAACTCTAACAAATACATTACCTCTCCAAAACCATAAATTAGCCCAGTCAATTAAAACGACGCCGTCAGCAGCCCGTCCTAAAACCCAAATAAAACTTCCTGCCAAAAAAAAAAGTTCCATCCAAAAAGCCCTCGATCTTGCACCCCGCCTAACCCGGCAGAGAGAACATCGGCGTAAAATCCATCCTCGGTGCAAAATTCCTCCTTCGGCCAATCCCAGGCGACTAAATAACGCACAAGATCGCTCCGGCTGATTGGCTCGACCGCGCGGGGGGGTGGCGATCCCGGCCGTGTGCCGCGCTGCTGCGGCGCCGCTTTGATGGGAGCCGCCGCCGCCACGCGCGCCGATCAATTATACAAGCGGGCGCGAAATTGCCGGGCTGCGTGCGCCCTGCTCTCTCTCTCTCTCTCTCCCTCTCTCTCGTCTCTGTGTATGCGTGAGGGGCAGCAGCAGCAGTAGCAGCAGCAGCGACGGTGTGTCCCCAGATACGAGCGCTGATCCGCTCGACATGCAATCCGAGAGGGCGGAAGACGATTTACGACTCTGTGCGTCCTCTCTCTCTCTCTCTCTCTCTCTCTCCCTCGAGAGAGAGAGAGAGGGAGAGACGGCTGCTAGTCGATCGTGCGAGCGAGGCGCGAAAGGAAAAGGGGAGAGCGCAGCTCCCTGGCTTGCCTCTTGTCGCGTGTACAGGTGGACATTTTCGTGGATCGATCCGAGCCAACCGACGAATCTGTGGCCCGCGGAATTTTCGCGGCGAAGGGGGACGGGCTTAGGAGTTGCGAGACCGATAACTAAGGTAATTGCTAGGACGCATCGATTAGGCCGAGGCACAGCTGCTATTATGCCATCTGAAATATGGATTGTTCAAGGTGAGGTCGTTGCCAAGGGGGAAAAGCGAGTTTTTTTTTTTTTTGAGGGGAATCGTTTTAAAAAGATTTGTAAAATTCTTTATTCCGGGAATTTAGTTTCACCAGGGCATTTAAGCTAAAAAGCAGCTTTTCCAAAAAGTGAATATTTTAGAATCGACGGCGGAAAAGAGAAATATCCTTTCATTTTATTTTCACGCAAAATCGACGCCGCGCGGCGCACTTTTCTCATCATTTTTTTCCAATCAATTCATCGTTCAGATTTAGAAAAGTTGTCAAACTTTTGACTGTAAGTCGCTCGACAAATATCGATACTTTCTAGACCGCTGAATCGGAATATACTGTTTTCACCTCCGCGTCCCTCCGAGCGCATACGTGGCACCGCACTATTTTTTACGACGACGATAATTTCCGATCGGATTGCGATCCAATCGATTACGGCGCGATGCTATTTTCACTTCACAAATTCAATTTTAGCTCTCGCGAACGTTATCAAACGCCGCTATTAAAACACCCCCCCTTATTGTTTATATCCCAAGAAACGTTCAAGAAAATGTTTTTGCCCGAGGTAAAAATAATTGGCTAGAATTTTTCGTTCAACTGCTTCTCCGGAAAAACAATCTGTTTAAAATCTTCCAGCGACTTTCGCAGCCGATTCACTCCATAATTCGGGCGAAATCACGAAAACAGTGAACCGCGTCAATCTTTAAGGAAAATACAAGCAGAAAGAGAGGACGGAGGATCGAGAAAACAGAGGACGGGGAAAGCAGAGGAGCAGCAAGCGCCAGCAGCGCGATTTACCTTTCCAGCGATCGGGAAGATTCGATTGACAAACATCGCCCGAGAAGATCATCCGCGAGCGTCCGGGATATATATATACATGTATATTTATGCGGAAGCTATCGGATGCACTTTCATGAATAAACATTAAAGTCGAAGTAGCTCCTCTCTCCTCTTCTGGTTCAATCGGCGGCGAGTCGCGCAGTCGTCCCCGCGGAAGCGATATGTACACCGGAGCCTTTTCCGGGTTGGTATTCTCCGAAGCGTCCTCGTCTCGACCGCTCTCGAGCTACGTCCAAATGTCGCCGGGAGATCAAGCGGCCGGGTCACGTGGCCGAGAGCGCGGGAAATGCGAAAAAGATTTAATTTCCACGACGCGGCCGCCGCTCGACGAGCTGCGAAGAAGTTCAGAGCCGCGCCGAGAGGGTCAGAAAGTTTGCGGGCAGAATTTTTGGCCGCGGCGAGGTGGGAATAATAATAAACGTCGGTCGGCTGTTTGAGGGTGGAAAAGTTCGAGGGGTGTAGTTGATGTCGAGTCGATCGATGGGTTTGTGAGTGGTGTAAAAAAAGCAGTGTGATTGCTTTCGAACTAGGTGGATGTATAAAAGAGATAAATATTGTTTGAAGTGCCGTTCGGAAATTTGTATTAGCATTGTTGAAATATTCATTAAATTCATACCGAGTATTTGAAATTGGCGAGATTTTTAAAGAGAGAATTTTCGAAAACGAAAAAATGTAGTGTGTTAAAATTCCTTTTCAAATTCTTCATACATCATACTCGAAATATTTAGGAACAATTTCAAATACTCGTCCAAAAAGAAACATAAAAAAATTTCAATTTGTAAAAAAATCACTCGGAGCGTTAAAAGCGAAATCAATCGAACGCGAAAACTCGATCCCGAGCAAAGTTCATGACATAATCACGAGGCATGAAGTTGCAGATATCCGGTGGAACAAAAAAGAAAACAAGTGATACGAAGAAGGAAATAGTCAGCCGGCAGAGAGTTCGGAGCGAGACGTTCTGAACTCAGCCCCAGTTAGGGGATATCCGAATTTCGTGATACGGAAATATACGCGGGGCTCGTTTTTGAAACTCTATATCCGCTCCGAAGATCCGCTCACGATATCTTTCCTCCTTTTTCTGCCGCTTCTTCATTCGTCCGCTTATCCATCTTATTTACAGCTTTTCTTCCAAAAATGTTTGTATTCTTAAATTAGCGTTGTAATCGTATAAATGGGAAAGTGGATGAAGCAGTGAAATAATTGCCTGTATTGTGGGCAGAATTTTTTAGTAATTTACGTATAAAGGCAATGGATAATTAGAAACACGGATTTTCAAAAATGGTTGAGAACTTGTAACTTTCGCGAAGTTAATGCCGTTTTATTAAATTTTAACATACTTTTAAATCGGGCTTACGGAGTTACTTTACAAACTTTACAATCGACTGTAAAGTTTTTAAAGCGATTTTCAGATCGATATAAAAGTGTAATAAAAGTGTACTGCGGAGTAGAGGGCTGCAGAATGTTCAAATAGTTTCATTGAGAAAACCAATGTTTCAATATTTAAAAATTAGAGCAGATCGTTATCTTTCTGTTTTTATAGACTGCATAGTATCGATGAAAATTAATTTTTAATCTCCTCCCGCGTACTTGACGCGTAAACTGTTTTTTTTTTTTTTTTTTGTGTAAAATATTAATTAACCTCGCAAAGTTAAAAATGCACCGTGGCCTCTTTTTGCCGTAAATTCCAAACGCTCGAAGAACTTTTACAAATAATTCCCGCTCCCCGCTCTTTGAAGTGCGGAACAAAGTTAATAAGTAAAGCCATAGTTTATCAATTACGCGAATCGAGCGGTGAAACAACCAAGAAATTAACCAAACTACAGAGCCCTCGGTTATAAAAACAGTCGCGACATTAAACGAAGGTATCAGAAGACACGGGGACGGGGAAATAAAGATTATCACCGTGGCAGGAACAAAAACGAGTAAGAAACAAAAGTCCCGGCGAAGTATAGCGGGGGAGAAAGCAGAAGTTGGAGGGAAAACGAGCCCCGAGCGACACCGACCCGCGCCACGGTGCAGGTGGTATATTAAAATTCCGGTAACTTTTTAATCTTTCCCCGTAGTTAAATATTAATAACGAAAACTCGCGATACAACCCTCCTACGTGTTCGCAGTATAAATACACCGGCTGGCGAGAGAGAGAGAGAGAGAGAGAGAGACAGTCCTCGTTTCACTTTGCCGGTCGTCCGCTTGCGCTTACTGTATTTGGCACTGGCTGACTGGTGAAATTATGTATGGGAATAAAATCTTGTTGTCTAGCACTCATTTTTTTTATGTTGGGCGTAGTTGTTTTCTTGTTGATTGTTGTTATATTTAAGCCCTCGAGGAAGAGGGAGATAATTGGGAGTAATGTGTGATTTATTGAAGGTTGAATGGATTGAATGATTGAGAAGGGAAAATAAAGCGGAGTAAAAGGGGTAATAAAAATAGTATTTTACAACTGTTTCTTACTATTTCTGCTGAATATTTCTTGATATTTTATGGACAGATATTCAAACTCGTTTTGATAAAAGCAATACAATCTTTCCTTGCTAATTCTGTTTGTTCTACTCTATCCCTTTAATGCACTTCTTCTATACACTTAGCTCCCCCAATCACTTATCCAAAAAAGCTCTTACTTCCCAATTAGAAAGAACACAAAAAAGCAATATTCAAATTTCGCAACTCCTCATAAACCCCGCAGTACCTTCAACGTTTACCTTCCAGAGCAAGATTTCCCTTTTAAAAATAATTAATCTTTATTCATCCAGAAAAGCATCGATTTAGCAGCGAATGCAAAGAGCTCCCTTATTATAAATTTTAAGCAAGCCCCCAAGATTTCAGCATAAATCAATTATGTAATGTACGCGCAGCCACGCACACACACGCGAACACATCCTCGCACACAGCAGCCCCGGGAAAAGAAAAGCTCGCATCGCCGGCTCCTAAATGCGGGCGTACGCGAAAGTAGGGGCCGTGTAGCAGCGCACCGCAAAAGTGCAAAGGTTTTCCGCGCGCGTAACGACGCCTCCGTGTATCATAAGTTAAGAGCTCGAGCGACTTTGCGGTGCAGCAACCAGTGAGAGAGAGAGAGAGGAAGAGTCCGCCCGGGATATACACCAACGCGAGGATAGCCGAGGTTCAGCCAGATTTAGAGGAGAGATATAAATAGCTGCGAGAGGGAAAAAGGCAAAAAGTGTATAGCGGCCCGGCGTAAATCTCCAACTTTGATTAAAGCCCGAAAGAGAGAAGCTCGAGAATTTCGTCAAAATTGCTTAGGCGAGTTAGTGAGTTTGCGCGGGGCGATAAGGGCCTCGGCCTGTCTTGAGTTTGCCCCGGGAAAACGGTTATGCGTAATTTACTCGAGGGGTTTTTGTGTAACGTGTAAACAGCGAACGAGGAGGGGAGATTTTCTAATGTTTACAGCGGTATTAACCGACTTTGCCAGCCTCTCGGGAAGATTTTCACGGCAATTTATGAAAATCTTCTAAAAATTATTTCAAGCCCGAACTCGAAACGCGTCCATTCCCGCGCACAGAGAAAATGATACCAGCCGATGAAGAAGCCCCTAACCAGCGCAAAAACCCGCAAAGAGACGCTTACTTTGCCGCCCATTCAGGGCTGAAAGCCGGTTACACCGCCCCGAGATCCAGCCGCGAGATACGAGAGCAGACACCTCTAAATGCGACGCGCTTTTATTTCGCTCTCAAGCGCCGATCAGCGAGTCTCGCGCGCGATTCCATCCTCTCGCGCGGAGATTCAAATGAAGCTGGGAGGGCCGCCTCGGCCGGAGATTGCGCGAGAGAGCTCCGACACGTACGAAACATTAAAAAGGGGAAAAAGAGATAAGTACCGGCACGGACACTTTACGGCGCGAGTGGAAGCACGTATTAGTCCCCGATAAAAAATAAGTGACTCTTCGCTGGCGCGATAGGCGCCTAAGGCGAGTCTGGAGATGCGGATTAAGGGGCTCGATAAGGGCGCCGCTCGGAGGAGGTGGAACGCTTTAATAAGTTATTTTAATTATTACCGTTGATTAAGCGCGATAAACTTTGGGACTGGTCGTTTGTTTTTCAGTTTTGCGTTCGCTCGTAAAGAGATCGCGCGCGGTAAAACTGTAAAATTGTTTCTCGAACCGGGTGAAATGCAGAAATTATTGATAGTCACTTAAGACGAGAGCCGCCATGCTACTTCCGACGGTCTCGGCAAGAGAAATAGAGGAGGCAAACACGTAGGAACTGGGAGAATCACGTCGCGCCGAGTGGCGTGTTCTCATATATCCCCGCGTATTCACGGGGAGTTGCGAATGTGCGGTCAGCTGATTTACGGACCTTCGAGATTATCGCTCCTCCGGTTTTAAGGACTTTTGTGCTCTCTCGGAGGAGGAATCTCTCGCCGGATACTCAGAGTCTCTCTCGGTAAAGCTTTCGAGAAGCCGCTGGTGGAAGACCACCGATCAAAAATTATTTTGACGAACAAGTGGCTGAATTATTTATCGAAAGAAGAGGCTACTCGGTCGAATTTTAATAAAAAACGTATTGCTTCAATTTCGAAATTCAATCGCCGTCAAATTAATAGACTGCATGGGATTCGAAAACGGAGCGAGCTTGATTCTCACAAAGACCTTAATTTCCTAGTCCATGAGCGCTTGATGATGACTGAAATTTTTTAGCCTGCTTTTCGCGCGGCCTGCGAATCGAATCTTTAAAGCGCTTGGCTTCCTTTGAATAGCAGATTTGAATAATACAAGTCGAAACGCGTCAAATTTCCATGCGCGCGGCCAAATTTTAGCGAATATGGAACGTTGGCGACTCACGCATGCGCACACATTGCCGGTGGATTATTTTTTTCGGAAATTTACGCGCGCGGCGCGCGACGGATTATTCTTCTTATGAATTTTCAATTCGAATTTTCTTTCGCGTGATTTGTGATAAATTTATTATCGACACGCGGGACCAGAAAATTATTACGAGCATTGAATTTGAATTATCAATTTTACGTTTGATTTAGCGATTAATTCAGCTTTTAGAGCTTAATTCACTGTTTCATTCCGCAATAATAATTCGTCGCGTGCAGTCTATTATTGCCGATTTTTGAATATTTAACTTACTAGAATTCACAATACGAATAAATATCGTAGTTAAACTATTAATTAAATTAATTCGAAGCTTCCTGTACCTTCTGTACAGCTATTATTTTTTTATTTTATTATGTATTTTTTTTTATTGTATTTATGCACATAAATACATCAATAAGTTACCAAACCGTATCATATATAGAAGCTATTTAGAAACCATAATAAATCAAACAAAGAAACATTTCTAAATAGTAAATTTTTATCGAACCGATCGCATTGCTCTGGATCGCATTGCAGTAGATAATATTCGCTCCCCTCGAAAAATTAATACAGCCCAGCCAGAACACAACGAACAGATTAAAATAATTCACTTACAGTTGGATAAAGGCTTTCCCTCCCCGTCCCCTGTCCCCGGGAACACGTTACGACTACTTAAGAACTTGCCGTGGATAAAATCCGCGGCGACGTCTCGGCTTGATAGTTGCGACGACAGTCGCAACGGACGAAAGCCTTCGTACGAAACGTGCCTCGACGTCGGGTCACGAAGCAGCTCTGGTGCGCGCGCGCGCGCCTTTCTTTTCCGACGAGTTTTACCGAAGATTTGGATGAGAGGCGCAGATTGAAATGAGACGTTTGCCGAATGACTGGCGGCGCGAGAACTTATTTTTGGCGGGTCGCGAAGATGTCGCGACGTCGACGGGGGGAACGCGATTATCGAAAATTGCCAAATGAGAAATGTCAAGAGTGTCGGGAAGGTTTCTGGATTTTTGCGGATGTCCAAATTTCAAAACGAAAATGAACTGTATCTGCGGGTTATTGGAAAAAGTGCAGTTGCAAAAATGTTCCTGACAAGCTGCGATCTGAAGTGAATGTGAAATGAATGTACGAAATCGAATTTGCTAAATTTCGGGTTACCGACGATGACCTAATATTTAAGGTAAAGAAAAATCAATTTTATAAAAAGTATAAATACCCGTGTAAAAAAAAAATGTCTGGCTCAGGTCCTTCTCAAGTCAGACTCCAAAGGTCTAGCAATAGTCTGGATCGATGAGACGATCCTAGAATTTTACCTAGACTCCCTCTTTGGCTTCTCAGAAGACTTTATCCTAGACTTTTATTTAATAGATTTTTCTTCCAAATTCTAAAGTCTGGGAAAAAAAAATTCCGAACCCGGATTCGAACCCAGATCCTTTTCTTTATTCTTTTATGTTTTTATTTATTATAGAAAAAAATAAAAAAAATAAGGAAAAATAAAATATGAAATAAATAAAAAATCCAAATCCAATTTCGCGTCGGAGTGGATTTTTGCACACAACAATTTTGTTAAATTTTCAGCAATTGGACTAAGTCTCGATTCAATTAAACAACTAAATGTTTAGTTTTTCCGACACCCCTTTCAAAATTACCGACTGCAACGATTGATTTCAATTGAAAATAATCAAAAAATGAATGTCGCTCCGATTCGAGCCAAAAATCCATAAACCCATCAGTAATCCTTGTAACCGATCTCGCAATAAAAAAAACTCGAAAGTTTTCCCGCAACAATTACAATCAGTAACGGCGGCAAAGTTAACAACAACAGGATGCCCGCCGAAATAAAGCGCAAGAAGTCCGCTCTCTCGGGCTCTCAAGATTAATTTCCCGGTAGCGTCGGTAGCTTCTCGCACGTGCAAAAAGCGACGTAGCTCGAAATTTATATGATAGAGATAGAAGGAAGAGGGTCGACGAGGAGGGAGGGAGGCGGTAGATGTGGCCGGGGGCTTAAATCTTGGCCACTTTCATCGAATGCGCGGCGCCTCCTCGACAAACTGACCCCGTAAACTTGGATCCCCGCCGCCGCCGCCGCCGCGGTTCTCCGCTCCTCCCCGAGCAAATAGCCCAGGAGAATTCGGTCCAACGGAGTCCTGACATAGTTATGACCCGCCTTTAGTGCGGATGTATGCTAGCCCCCAAAGCCTTCCCCGCGTCGAGGCTTTTTGCCGCGGCGCGCGCTTCCTTCTTTCGCTCCCCGGGCCGGTGTGTTTCGCTTCCTCTCCGTGTTTCTTTAGCGCAAGAGGCGATTTATTATTTTGACATTAGCTCCGGGGGAGAGGGCGCGTTTTTTACGGGCCTCTGTTTAGCGGGGATCAAATTTTATGCTTCGCGCGGGGAGAATGTAGATCGAAGTAGAAAGGGTCTTAGTTGGTCAGACGATTTTACGATATAATATTTTAATGTCTTTGACTGTTTCTGGAAGAGTTCAGATTTTAGTGAAGCAACGTAATTATTCAATATTGAACAACACCCAAAGATAGCTTCTAACAAGCGAAAATTGGCTGTTTCTATTAATCTGACAAAAAATCAAGCAAAAGTCATTAGTCTCCGGCGATAAAACCCAAGCCAGATAACTTTTCAAAGTCGTAACCATACCCTCATTTTAATCTGGTAAAAGCCATTATTCGAAACGTTGACGTACACACAGAGAATTAAGGCTGCTGGCGGCGGGGGAGGGGAGGGGAAAGAGTGTCCTTTTAATCAGCGATATGACCATTCATTCGCCGTTCACGCAAAATACTTCGCTCTCGGCGCACCGCCAAAATCGAAACGCGCCGGCGGCTCCTCCACTCGAGCGGGGAAGAGATTTGCATTCACGGCGCGACTCGCGCGGCGGCGGCAACGGCGGCGGCGGCCTCCTCTCCAGGCCAGACCTTCTCCGAAAACGTCCTCGGCCTTTTTCAAAATTTCAAGAGGAGAGCGCCGCAAAGTTTTCGCAGTCACGTCGCCGCCGCCGTCGGGCGGCGGATCCCAAATCGGAGGAGAACGAATGGAGATTTGAAAAAGTGAAAACAGAGCAAGGAAAGGAGCGGAGAGAGAGGAAGAAAATGACAATCTCGCGGTCGAGAGAATGCTGGAGTTTCTTTCGATTATGTAAAAGGACCCGGAATTTTCTTGTATGCACTCTTTTTTGGATTTCCTTCGAATTCGGGCGCGATCTTGTTAACTTTTTCTTGCCGATTCCTATCGATCGAATGGATAAAATTATTTACACAAAAAAAAAAAAAAAAAAAAATTTTCTCGTTTCTCCTCGACGTTTCGCCTATTTTGCGGCGGCGAAAAATTTTGAATAAATTTCGAATTAAAACTAATAATGAAATTCCGATAGCCCTCGAGCCTTCTTTTTTAACGAACCCACTTTAAGCCTGGCAAAGAGAAAAGGGCGCGAAGTAAGAGAGAGAGAGAGAGAGAGTGCAAAACACTTGAGCCATTGGCATCGGTTATACTTGAAGGCAGCCGTCTGAGACTAGGTAGGTCAGCGCTATGAAATTTGAATGAGGGACCCCAACGGAGGGAGAGAAGGAGAAGCCGTCGCGCGTTCCTTCCTCCCTCTCTCCCTCTCGGCGTCGTCAAAGTTGCGCTCTCCCCGTCGTCTCGTCTCTTGAATATCCGAAAGCGGGCCGACGATGAAGGCAGACTCTCTCCGTCCGTGGGAATATCGAGCGCCCGAGACGAAGACCTCCCCGAGTATTATGCATTCCCTTTGTGGACTGCTTCGTTTCTTGTTTCGACTGGCAGGATTGCCAGGTGGGAGGGGGACGGGAGGCCAAACTTGCGGCGACTGTTCGATTCCGGAATTCACCCTAATTTCGGATTTTCGAAGAAAGGGCTTTTTGAGTTTGAAGGAGTTTTATTATAAAGTTCGCGGTGCTAAGCGTCGTGTAAATTACAAAGGGAAGCGGCGCTGGCCTTTAAAATACAGAGTTCTAAGTTCGGATATACTTTTCGTGTTCGCGCAATATTCTCGGGAGCTAAGAGTTTTCGGTGCGTGACAGCGATTTTCTGTAGGTTTGACTGTCGCCAGAAGGAATGTCAGGCCTCAAAACTAGATTCACTACGTGAACTGTTTTCTAACGTTCGAATTCAACTTTCCTTCCTTCATATTCTCTTTCCACCTAATACTCAGGAATTTCCTTCCTCTTTCAATTTCTCCGCACTTATGTGCCCTCTTTCTACCTTTCAATAAATTTATAACGTTTAATGGAATTTTCGTCTATTTAAATCTAATAACGGCGGTTTAAAAAGTTCAAACTTCCGGAACTGGAGTTTATGTCATTGGTTGTAACCGTGCTTTTTTTTCTGACAAAAAGTTGATTCGACTCTCTTTTGTCGATTCAATTCAACTATTTTTACTGTTTACATTTTTGTAAATATCCGAGGCACGGAACTAGCACAGTATTTCTGAGTTTACTCCTTTTGTGCTAAAAGTAGAGTATAAACCCGTGTAACATTTTCCATTGCAATTTGTAAACATCTTTTTCAAATTGCGTTCGAAAAAAGATATGGCGTTCCGCTTCTAAACAAAAGAATCCTGCATTTGCGAGAATAGTTTGCAAATGAAAGTAAAGTTAATTAAAAACAGAATCCTTGTTTCTTGTTGTAAATATTTCAAAAAATGATGAAGTTCAACGTTTGAATCAGTAACAAAAAGCAAATGCTAAGCGCGACTCACAAATAACAAAAGGTGCTCCGCAAATATTTATTATTCGCTCGAAAAAAGGACAAATTCCTTAAAACATTCTCAGAGATAACCCACATCCAATCTTCAAATACCGTACTTTAACGCCAAAAAAGCAGGTTCCCGTCCAGCTCCGAGGCACACAGCTGTACAAATACAGCCCGGAATATTTAAAAAAAAAACAAAAAAAAAGAGAAACGCCCGGCCCTGATTACGTGAAACAGGCCAGCCTGGGCAAGACGCGAATGCAAATGCACTAATATCTCGAGAGACGCGGGCTGCTCTTCTCTTTGGCGAGCCTCGAAATTTGCGGCCCTAATATGCTGATACTAATTCGAGAGATAGCCGAACAGATTCATGATCGAGAGGTTCATTGGTTCCGAGCTCGATAGATATGCAAATCCATACAATAAGTCCGAGAACTCGCTCCTCGGAATTGCGACTGCGCTTCGTTCTAATCCAATCGGTTTGGATATATCGTTTCTATCGCTTTCTATGACTTCTTCAATATTTGATCGTTTTGACGTTGAATTGAATGCCTGGCTCTCATATTGGATAGTTATTAATATAAGTCGTCTAATTAGATCGGTCGTACGAATAATACAAACTTAATAATTCCCGAGACAATTTATCCTATGTTTATATATCCTTTAGAAAACTTACAATGTCTTTAAAAATATCACTGCAGCTTTACAATGAAAAAAATTAAATAAGAAGTAAAGCAGAGCCGTCGAAAAATCCATCAGCAGAAGCAACAGCATCCGAAAAATTTCCAGAAAACCCAAAAGTACAATAGCTAATGTTCAAAGTTGACAGCCCGGCGTCGCGTCCATTCTCCCGGCAAGAAAATATCTTCATTCCGAAAACTGCTCGACCATTTTTATTGGCTCTCCCCGGCGAAGCACGCGGCGAGCGAAAAATGCCGGACACTCAACTCAACCTTGGACGTTAACGTTACGAACTTGCCGCGCGGGAAAATCCTTTTTCCGGTAGAGGGCAGCGTCCCCCCTCCCTTACCCCCCGTCCCTTCCCCCGCCGGAAAAGTTTCTCCTCCCTTTTGCGCCGAAAAGTGTTCGAACCAATCAGCGAAAGAGCGCTAAGTAATTGAGACTTTAGACTCTCTCTCTCTCTCTTGCTCTCCCCGTCGGGCAGCTCGTCGATTTCAATCTCCACTTCTATGAGGTTAAGAGTTCGGAATCCCTCGCTCGAAAAAATCCACTTTTCTGCGTCACTCGTTATCGCCCTTTTAAAGTCATTTTAAGTTTATACCCGCGCGCGCGCGCATCTGTTCCTCTCTCTCCCTCTCTCTCTTCTACATTTGCCTCTCGATTTTTTAGCGGGAAAAAGCAATTTTTACTTTCCTTTTTTCTTTATTTTCATGCTCAAAGCGAACGTTAGAACTCGCCTGGAAATGGCCCCGATTCACAAGCTCTTGACCAAGAAGTTCCGATCCAACTTCGATTTTAGCCGAAACGTTTGAAAATTTCAAAAGCTACATTTCGGCTTCCATTATGAATCTTCAGCGGGGAAAACTTTGGCTTAACTTTCCGGCTTGACTGACACTCTTACTCGCGAATTCACTACCCTCAAATTAACGCAGCCACAATTTCACGTACAAATAGAATGGAAGATTTAAAGAAATCCCAAATAAAACATTCAAAAACGTGTTCCTCCCCTGAATTATTTCTTCCGGGCAAAAATGCAGCTGCTAAGCAGCGTGTTCCGCTCTCGGCTCGCCTTAATACTTAATAAATCCAAATAAAACCATGTCTCTCACTCTCTCTCTCCGTCTTGTCTGCCTCGTTTTTAGGCAGCCCTAAAGCCCGTCGTCGAAAAAAAAACTCGCCTCTTCTCTCCTCCGGGAGAGAGGTGAGAGACACGAGCCGGAGGGACAAAGGGCACGAAAACAAACGCAGTCGCGCGCAGATTGAACAAGCTAGGAAAAGAGCGAGGAGGAGAGCGGAGCAGTATGCATGATGTAAGATTAAGAAAAAAGAAAAGGGAGGGAGGGAGAAGCTCCGGAGGAGAGGCTACGACGAGCACGCACTCTTATTACTTAATGAGGAAAATGGCCCGGCTCTGTCTTTCTTATCTTCTTCTGGCTTCGTCTTTTTTTCAGCGGGCACCGTTTTAATTTCGACCTCTTGCCGAGCGACCTTTTTAAATGATCTTCTGGGCTGTTCGAGAGAAGAAGGTGGAACTTTCTCTTTGAATTGGGTAGATTTTGAACTATTGATTTTGAATTTTATATATAGGAGTGGTTATAATAAATTGTATTTTAAACCAAGTGTCGAACCGCAGGTCAAAAGCATCGTAATTCAATTTAATTATGCTTCCAAGAATATCGGATGATGTGATACTTCTGAGTTAATCGAATGATAGAGAGAAGAAAGGCTTTGATTGATTGATGCCAAAACTGATTGTTAATTGAATTTAAAAAATTCAGTGCGCGTTAAACGGTTCTTTATTACTTCCTTGCGGTCACTTTGAAGAACTGAACGACTGTTAATACTTATATAGTATATTGATGACTTACTTGTGTAAACTATTACTTTTAGACTCTTACTAATTTAAACTTAATTTATATAAAAAGAATTTTCAACGTACTATATTCTAAACTCGAAATTTCATATAATTTTGAAGCTTTAATTAATCCTTTCGAGAATTTACGCTCACAGAAAACCATCGATTTTCATTAAATTTGATTTAAGGTAAAAAATTAACGTAATCTATTCATTAATTAAACAGCGCTTTTCAATTGGGCGCTTTCATAGCTTGAATAAAGCACAGATTTTAATCTCGACTAATTTACATCCGCTTAATTATTACTTATGCTTCATAACTTACTACTTCATAAAATATTTTATTTTTCAAAATCCAAATTCCAGCCCCCTTTAACGAACCCCGAAAAAAACTCGGCTCAAAATTCTCCGAGCATTTCCAGAAATTCGTTAAAAATAAGCGTCGAATAAACGAGATTATCAAGCGTTCGAAAAAGAAAATCTCAGCCCCTCCTGCAGGCAGCCCCGAAAAAAGGCAAAGACAAAAGGCCGGAATATACAAGTAAACAGTTAGGAGCTCGAGTCACAGAAGGGGTAAGAGAGCGAGGCCTCTCCCTTGTTGTCCGACTGAAATATTCACGACACTCAACGGCACAATGATACGTGTGCCCTCCTTCGGTCCTTCTCTTTTTTTTCCTCTCTCTCTCTCTCTCTCTCTCCTTTCTGCAGCCGGTGCATTTCGCTTTCTCGCGAATCGCCGCTACTTTGAATTTCCCTTTTCTTTCCGCGGCGGCATTTGTCTCCGTCTCTGTCCTGCTCCGCGCGCAGTCGCAGAAGCGCCCTTTTTCCGCGGGGCTGCACCGCGCCTTTGTCCCCGGCTTTTACATGCTTCGTTTGGCCGCCGCCGCCGCCGCCGCCGTCGTTGTCGTCGTCGCTGTTTATTGTTCTGTTTTGGGATTGAGGTTTTTCTTGGATTTGCGCGCAGCCTTTTTGCCCTCGTTGCACTTCGCGCTGCGGCGTGCATTTTTTTTCCTTCTCCCTCTATACTTTCCGTTTTTTTTCTTTTTTTTTGCTTTGAATTTCGCGTGGAAATTATTAGAGGGTTAACGTTGAACGAATACGTGAAATAGTGTTTTTTAATGAATATATCCGTTTTCTGTTGCAGGTGAGTAATCTTTCAAACTGTTTGTCACCCGTTACGTGAGTAATATTTGTGTAATTAAGAGTTAAACTTCCGTGTGGAAAATTTCACTATTTTTTTGGCTAATCCACCAATAATTCACCAATTTTTTTTGGCCAAATATTTTGGTCAAATATTGGCAAAAAAGTGATAAAAAATAAATATGATGGATTAATAAGAATGTAAACTAAAATTTTATATTTAAAATGCATTATTTTAAATGAATAAAATCTTTGAATTTATTATTTAAATTTAAAAGTTTGCTGATTAAAAAATGTAATTAACAATTTAAATTTGTTATTCAAATTAAAAAATATAGATAATTTAATAATTATTCAATACATTTATTTCATGCAATTTTAAGAAATTATTTAATCTAAAAATCAGTTTAAGTAGAGAAGTTTTTAAAAAACGGTGTCGTTTTTAACAGGGTTTTGATAAAAAAAAAATTGGCTTTATTCTTTTGTCCAAATAGCGTGATTTTGTTCGCTATTTAAAGATTATTTTTAATACACATATTTACTATTATATTAAACCAATCAAAAGATTATCGAATATCACTGCTCAATTTCAATATTTTAATCAAAGCCTCGCATAAAGTGTCGAAAAATTCGATATTAATTTGATCGCTCTTCGAGCTTGCCCAAGATGCATGAAAATCTACATTTAATGCAACACGCCGCTATCTCCTAAATAAATAATCCCATCGCTCGAATTTCAATCCCCCACCCAATCCCCATTCCGACTAATCAAATAAATACGGATCGGCTCTAAATATCGCAAAACTGCAGAGATCGGAGCAGCGGACCCGGTAAAAGGCACGAATCCCCAGGCGGGCCGAAACAAAAACTCGACTCCTCCCCGACTCAATCTCCCCAATTTAACTTTTCCATTTCCCCGCTCGCGCGAAACTCTTTTTCTCCCGGCCGATTTGCATAATATAAAAACCTTTTTCCACTTTTCCAATCTGTCGAGGAGCCGGGCCGCCGAATAGAAAATGGCCTAGGCGCTCCAGCGATTTGTCACAGCGGCCGATTCCGGATAAAGGAGCGAGCGAGCTGCAGAGAAGCCGAGTCGCGCGCGCGCGCGCCGCTGCACTTTCACGTGTTGCGTCCGATTCTCAAAATGCCGTCGGCGCACCGAAGCTATTCGGATCGAGTCGAGGTGTAGTGCTGCGGGGGGCCCCGCCGGATTGTATCCGTTATTCGCGTGGGAATGTCGCTGTGTTTTCGAATGTGTTCGCGGGAATTTTCGTCGGGTTATTTTGTTAACCGGTATATATGTATGGTGAAGTAAATGGGGAAGAGATATTTTTCGAAAATTATTAGCATTGCAAATTGAAATTTAACAGTTTCGGAATAAAATGTAGGAATATATTTCAAAAGTGTAATATTACGCAGCTCTGTTACTTTTTACATCAAACGTCCAATGAATATTGAAAATTTATCCAGGCCTTGATACCCATAATTCCGCGGCGCAAATTGATTTAAAAATATTGAGATTGCCGGCCCGAAAGAGTCGTATGAAAAGACTATAACTACCGCAAAAAGCCACGATAAAACAGCAGCAGCAGCATCCACTGCTATAAAATCAAGCAGTCGCGAAGAAGCCCCCCCGAGCAAAAAAGCGCGGGCAAAATACGCTAAGAAAATTAAAAGCTCGCGCAACGCACACACACACAATGAAACACATAAAGCATCCTTCGCGTTCATGAATTTCATGCTAGCGCGCGCCGCGGTATTAATATCCCTCCTCCTCCCCGCTCACGCATTAGTCTCCCCCCCTCGTAAATCAAGCCCGCGTAAAGAGAGCTTCGCCGAAAGAGGGAATGAAAAATGCATTCCCCCGCCGGCGCGCGAGAATATAAGAAAATCACACGGCGGGCCGAAGCTTACGCGCGGCGCAGCTGACCGCGTCCCCGACGAATATATGAATATGCATGCGGGGCTCTTACCTCGGCGCTTTTTTTTTTTCCAACCGGCGCGGGTTACGAGAGCAGCCCCTCCCAACCTCCCCCCTGCCCCCCGTCCTCCCGTTCCTTTTTCAATTTTTAGTTTGTCGGCCAGGCTGTCGCTCGGCGTCCGCGCCCTGGCCTTTCTTGCCCGCGAGGAAAAAGCGACGGATTTTCAGACCTCTCCTGCCGCGCGTAATGAGCTTTCGCAGCCGATATTGGATTTCGGACGAGGGGCAAGTCGGCTGTGGATGTGTGTTTTTTGTTGTTGGGCAATGAATGTTAATAATTGGTGTTATATGAATTTAAGTCCTCTTATGTATTATAAAGTTTTAAAATAAAAGGAATCGCTAGTTTATAAGGAAATAATTTATATTTCGAGGAAGTTAAATTTTAGTATAAAATCAAAGCCAAATCCTTCTTATTATTAAAAATCTAGAATTGCGTTACTAAAAAATTACTATTACAAGAGATTTACGTAGAAGAGATTTCAATTCAACATTCAAATCGAACCTCTTTCCAGGAAGCACTCTTCTCGATTAAGTAGGTCAACACAGCCAACAATCGTATTAAAAAAAAATAAAAAAAAAAAAAGCTCACGATAACATATCTCCAAATGCAAATTCACCCGCAGCTCCGGATTTTGAAAAAGCATTTAAGCCGTCGCCGCGCCAAAAGCTCTCTCTCTCGATCGGGCTTCGAAAAAGAGGGAGCCCGCGCGCAAAAAGAAATATATCGCGCTCCGCGCGGCAGAAAGGAAACGCGCCGCATCGCACACCGAGATACGCGGCCCGGCAGCTCTCCCTCTCTCGTGTACCTACACACATTTCGATATCCGCGCGCGGCGGCACGGCGGCGGCGGCGGCGGCTGGAAATTTATGCATCGAGCCCAGGCCGCGCGGTGTTTGCGACAAGGTCGCAGCTATCGACTGGCGGTTTTGCCGGCGCGATCGCCGCCCTCTCTCACCTTTGGCGGACTCTCTTTCGTTCGTTCGCGCCGCGGGCAGCGGGCACGGCAAAACAGAGTGACCCACTTAACCGGTGCCGCCGTTTAATTATCGACGAGAGCGATTTTTTTTTTAGCTTGGGAAATAATTGAAAGGGGTTTGCGAAAGATTCGTAGTTTTTGGGAATGGGAGACGATTTTCCGGGAGGAGAATTAAAAAGTCACCGATTGGTCGTTTGAGCTACTTTTGGAATTAAGCGAAGCAAGAGATTGCATATTTTTTTAATGAATTCGACATTAGTTTATAATGTCTTTCAATATGTAGATCAATTGCAAGCATTTATTCCTAACTGTAAGTATAAGTGTTCGCAAAAGCGACGATACTATTACAAGAAACTAAAACCCGCAACCAGTTTATAAATCCCAAAACCGACGAAAAACAATTGATATCAATCACGGCTAGCCAAACATCGATGCTATCCCCCCCTTCCAGCGTCGGCGGCGCCGCAAAAAGAAAAACAAATTGTAGCCGCGCGCCTTCAAATATCACTTTTTAATAAGGGATTCATCAAGTTGACTTGATAACGAAAAAAAAAAAAAAAAAAAAAAGCGCGCGCGGTTTTCCCGCACCGGGCGATAAATAAAGTCGAGCGATTAAATCGGCGCGCAGTCGGCGTTTTTGCCCGAGCCAATAATTCTCGTGAAATATCGCGCGCGCCGAGAGCTTTCGGCACGCAGCTTTCCTCGCTTTTTTTCTACTGTCTCTCTCTCTCTCTCTCTCTGGCTCGTCGAGCCGCGCGATCTTCCCTGTCCCTTGTTTTTTTTTTTGCTCCCGTCGTTTATACATATAGCCTTGATAGGGCCGATAAATCGTTAATGAAGCCAAATAACCGTGTATTCTTTATGAACCGCACGCGTAAACCTCTCTCTCGCTCTTTCTCTCTCTCTCCAAGATATGAATGTCCTTCCGCCGCGTCCTCTCTGCTCGGTATCTACGAGCGGTAACTGCTGTCACTCTGCTCAATTTACGCGGCTGCTATTTACTTCCTGTTATTGAGTTTTTAGCCCGCCGCGATTTATATACGTAAGAAGCGCCGAGCTTGAAATTTGCTGAACGGATAAAAGCGCGTTTGAGATGAGCACTTTTTTAAACTATTCTTTAAAATATTTAAAGTATTTTTTAGTTTCTTGTTAATTACGGATTCTCGAGTTTAAACATCGAAACATAAAAGAAAATGCTTAAATGTGCTTCAATAGTTTTAGATATTAAAAACTTTTATTTAATACAAAAAGTCGTTTGAACTGTGTTAAAGCATCATCCGAACGTTAAAAAGCCACTTGAACCATAATAAATTCACTGTTCACCACTAATTCCCAAGTCATTAAAAATTAATATAAAAACCAGCTCGAATCTCCATTAGACAGAAAAAGTAGAGCAACAAATTCTTGCTTTAACTTCAATAAAGTATTCCATCCCAGACATTAATCTCCACGTCGCGCCGTCCCACATCTCCGGTGCATTATTTCGTTTTTTTTTCTTGTCGCCGCCTCCGTCGCTCTCTCTCTCTCTTTTCCCCTTGAAAATTCAAGTAAGTTCCTACTTACATAATTCAGCCAAATACAAGGCGAGGAAAAGTCTCTCTCGCGAGAAGCGACAAGTAAAATCGAGCAAAAGGACAATTACAAGAGAGCGGGAAAGAAAACGCCGCGGCGGCGCGAGCAGATAAAAGCTCCGCGACAAGTAGTAAAAGGCCAGATCACGTCAGACAGAAGGAAACTGTCGCGTCGCTTGGTTGCAGCTCCGCGAATCCTCTTATTTTCTTCCAGGCTCTCCAGTTATTCTATACACACATTTTTACATCTGTCCCCCCTCCTCTCTCTCTCTCTCTCTTGCGCGCGCGCGCCTTTTAACGCGTATACCTGTAACTTACTTTTTACGTCTTCTTCGTCGCGTTCTTTTTTTTTCTAATTTTCCTTCTTTTTGGTTTGCCGCCTCTTTTGCTGAGGATGACTTAATTCCGCGTCTTGATAAGGGGAACTTTGTTCTTTTACGCGATCCAGATTGTAATTTACTTTTTAAATTTTTTAATTAGTTGCTTAACTTGAAGTGTGTATTTTGAAACTTCGTATAATGGTATTTTAGAACGTTTTCAGGGATATTCTGGTAGATAAACCAGTTAATCTAGTAAATTCATTATCTAATAGCCAATTTCTCCTTCTATTCCAATATTTTTAACCAGTTTTGTGCGTTTATTGAAGAATGACGAACCGAAAAATAGACGGTTAAACTGGTTAGTTTATATCCTTAAAATAAACTGCCTAATTTAGCTCATTTACCCAGAATCATTCCAGGGCAAAAAAATCATCTCGACGAAATTCCCTCATTTCTCCCTAATCCAGCCCCCTTCATTTTAAAAAAAGCGAACTTTGAGCGGTCATCCGGCCTCGGCTGCTACTCGTCCGCCGGCACGAGGCGACGAAGCGATTTCTTCTTGTTTCTATGCGCCGTCTGGAGCAGCTTAGACTAGGCCTCGTCTCGTTCGCTCCGGCAGCTTTCCCCAGTTTACTTTCTCTCTCTCTCTCTCTCCATTTTTTCTCTCCGCGAGCACTTTTCTTCGTCGGTTTTCGCCCTTTGCAGGGGGAGGGCCGCTTTGCACAAGCGCGAGCACGCACCAAAGGAGGCCAGAGAGCTGCGAAAGGAACCGAAATTTGCAAAAGGATTTTTTTTTTTCAAAAGGAGAGATTGCGCTTTGAGGCCGCGGCCTTTTTGTTTTACGTTAATTCGATTTTTTCCCTGTCTGTTTCCCCGGCCTTTTCTTTCTAGTTTCTGAGTTTTACGTAGAATTTCATTACAAAAAGGGGCGCTCTACACTCTTTCAGTTCTTGACAATCTTTTTCAGCGAAATTCGGAACAGATTTTTCACAGTTTAGATTTAAAAATACCCTTTGCGCATTAAAAAAACTCAAGTATCATAGCATCTAAGCTCCTTACAGTGCAATAAATCGCTAAATAATTTTAAGAAGCTCCAGTAAGGGTTGCATCACCATAAAAAAACTCTACCGCAAAGTTGAAACTCCGATAAAATCCTCAACCGAGCTCTCGGTAACCTCCTTTCTCACGAATCCCGAAAATACGAAGCGCGACGCTCGCACACGTTCGCCCGATCTTTTTCACACCGACGCGTCGGTTCTTACCTCCTCCCCCCACCGTCCCAGCCCTCGTGCTCTTTCTGTTTCGTCGGCCGCGGCGAGGCTTAAAGCCTCGTGCTTCTCATTAAAAATAATTTCGTCCGAATGGAGAAAGAAGGCTGCTCCGCGCGCGCCTTTCAGCGAAACATTTAATTTAATGTACAATTAGAAAAAAAGAAAAAGGGAGAGCGCTCGGCGCCTCTCTCGCTCTTTTTTTTTTCTTTTTTTTTCGCCCTCCTCCGCTTTTTCGACGCGCGTGCGGCCGCCAACGTCGCGAGGGGTAATGAGGATTACGCGAGAGGGCATTAACGATTTCGTTAATTGTCCCTGAGTTTTTCCGCCTGTTTTTTTTTTTAGCTTCGCTCGGAGCTTTTTGCCGAAGAACTTTGCGGGTGTATATTTGGGCATTTTTTTTTGTTCTTTTTTAAAAGACGCGCTGCCGCCGCCGAAAACGAGAGAATAGACGGTTGAACATTTGCACAATGCTTTTGGTGGCAAAAACGATACTTTTCGCGATAATTAAAAGCAGCGCAGCTTTAGTTCGTTCGCGGAGCGGGTGAAACAAAGTATTTTTTAAAATGCACCATAAAGAAGAGGGAGAGAGAGAGAGAGAGAGAGAGAGAGAGAGAGGGAGACCTTTGCAGCCCGGCGAATCCGCTGGACCGTCGATTTTCATACGCAAACAAAATGAGCTCTCGCATTGCATAAACACGGCCGAAAACACAAGCCGCGCGCGCGAATTCGGCAGATTAAATTACGCGCATTATTCGCCCCGGGCTGGTATACGGTATTCCCGAGTCTTAACAATCGAACAGCCGATCGAGCAGCTGCGTTTCAAAAGGAAATTTACAATTCAAAATTCTTCTTGTGTTTTTGATCTTCTCGGCGGAGGGGCGAAGAGGGGGGGAGGGCAAGTAATTTACCTCCCGAGCAATCGTTCAGCGTTAATTCGGAGCGCGCGGCTCGTGAAAATTATTTCAATCGGGCGGGCTAAATTTTCGATTTCGACCTGTGAAAGGCTTCGGCCGTAAAGCACACCGTCGGGGGATTGCATTCTTTTTTTCGCGTTACAAGCGTTGCGTTAAAAATTCCGGCCGCGAAGTTTTACGCTCGCTTTGAGGCGGTGCCGCTCATTGTTTCGGCCTTAATTCGTTTTGATTGTCGCGTTTAAATCGAAATCCGCACGCAGACGGGTATCGAAATGAAATGCGAGAGAGAGAGAGAGCGGATAAGTGCGGAGAGGCTGCAAAAAAAAAGGTGTGTTTTAGTTCGTTTCGATGCTTTTCAGCGCGGAGGTAATGAATTTGTAGCGAATCCTGAATTTTAATTGAACGGTGAATCGACGATCTGGCGACTTTATTTAACTTTTTAATCTGTTCTGCCGGAATCAATACCAGAATTCGTAGTTTTATTCGACACGCAAAAAAATTGGTTACCTTTTAATTTATTTTCAAAAGGAGCCGCGTCATTTTTTCAAACTAGTATTTGAAACTCTTACATTCTAAGTCTTCATCAATCGGTGACTTCTTACCTAAAAATAATCTTCCCGAATTCCCCGGAGCTCTCTCCCAATTTCCGAAGCAAACTCGTAGCCGTAAAAATTTGAAACTCTTCGAGCGTACGGAATACAATTACCATCGCGGGAAGCCTGGCAATTACCGTCGCTCGCGCGTCCGAAAGGCTTGTGTAACAATTAGAGTGCGGACGAGTTTGGGGTTGACCGCGATAAAGCGCGCCGGCCGCGGCGGCGCTGCTCGTTCGCCATCGACGTTCGGGGCGCGCGGACGTATTAGGGCCTGCGGCTTTTTTTTTTTTTTTTTTTTTTTGTAGAAGCCCCTCGTCTTTAATCCGCCGCCGTGTTTTTCGAGCGGAATTCGACTGTTTTCGAGGCGAGCGGAATTGACGGATGGTTTCGTACAGCTGCGAGCGACTGGGGAAGGAGAGACGTAGCTATATAAAATGATTTTAAAAAATATTTACATATTTACTGTGAAATATACGATTAGTGTAATAAGCTATTTACCAACAAATCATTAACTTCGAGTTCACTGTTTAAATCAATGATATATTTAGCGTTATAATACTTTCCACCTCCACCGAATTCGTAATAAAAACAGCGCAGGCTAACACACAGTAATTCGCAAAATGTAAACATAATCCAAGCAGATTCGCAGTTTGGAGAGGGCAGCTTCGCGCGCATTATCTCCGCTGATAAATCGTTCTAATAAACACGACAGCTGACAACAAATTAATTTTGCCGGCCGCGACCGCGAGAGGCGCGAATTCGCGACAACTATGCGGGGGCCGGAGAGAGATGGGGGGGGGTGCCTCACTCTTCATTTTCTAAATCAAAACAAACGTTACGTAACCTAATCTAATTTCCCGTGGCGCTTCCCCTCACTCTAATTTCGCGCCCCAGCGGCGGACGCGCGAAAACACTCACACGCGCACCGAGCGATCTGCGGTCTGTCGGCCGCTTAAACCAATGGACCGGAAAGCTCTCTCTCCTCTCTCTCTCTCTCTCTCTCTCTCTCTCTCCTCCCGGCATTGAAAATGTCGGCGCTTTGTCTCGCTTTAATTTCTCCGATAGCAGCGGCGATAATTACTGGGCTGTCTCTGTCTCGTTTTCCAGAGCCGGGAAGCGTTAATCTTTGTAATCTCGCGCGCGAGTTCAATAAATATTGGGGCTGACTTTCGGGCGTCGCGTGTCGAGCGTTATTTGCCCGCGCAAACCTTCGACACTCTTTAATCAGTCGATTATGCTAATTGGCCTCGTGCTTCTTTTTCGCTTACTTTTTTTTGACGATTTAGTAAGCTGCACCTTCGGGGATATGTGTATATATACTCTTCTGAACGGGAGACGCGGAAATATCGAGAAAGTGAACGCGGCATTTCCCGCTGCGATATGAATTGCGATGTCTCTGTTATCTCGCGAAGTTCGAGGGAGATTCTCAAGTTTCCACATCCACTTCGGGAAGTCAAAGTTTTTAGTTTCACGAGATTTCGCGTCTATACAGTAACGCGCACTTTCACTTTCCTTTTAAAACTTGCACAATTTTACAAGCATTACGCTCTCTTATTATAAAATTTCAAAAAAAAATTTTTTTACGATTTAATTTTCAAACTAGTCGCCGCCCTGCTCACTTTAAAACATAAAGAATCAGAACTCGCCCTACAAAGTAAAAAAAAACAAAAACTTTCCCAATTTTTCTCGACTTCGTGACAATTACGTTATTTTTTTAAAACCTTTTAAAACCACAAAGCGTCTAACAAGGATCAATTATTTCCTCGCCCCCGCGGCAAACAAGTGACCCTTTGTGCAGCATTAAAATTACAGCTCTCGCCGTGAATTACTTGACGCGTAAAGGGCGACTAAAAGTAAACCCCCCCAGTCGTTGAATAGAACACAGTGCCTTCAATTTATAATAGCAACAAAACGGGCCTCGCGCCTCGCGCCCGGCTTTCAACAAAAACCGCATTGAAATCGAAGGCAAAATAAAAAAAAAAGTTTCCGCGTTCCGGACGAGGCTCTCGCCGCGGGAAAACCGCAGACCGCGCGCGCCACACGTGCAGAAAATCCATTGTGACTACATAAATTGACGAGGCTGGAGGCAGCCTCGAGTCCAATTTGACGCGTGCTTCGTTATTCAATCAGGTTTTCGCCCCCCTCCTCCTCTCCGCCGTCTCTCTCTCTCTTTTGTCGAGTGCGAATTATCGCGGCGTCGCGATCGGCATAACGATGCTATTCCTTCTTTTCCTCGAGTATCGTCCGGGAAAGGGTGACAATGGCTTGGCGACTACGCGGCCCATTAATAAAGATTGGCCGCCTCTCTCTCTCGCTCTCGGCTGCTGGTTTATACGTTCGTGTGCGTGAGGATGAGAGAGAAGGAGAGAGAGAGGGAGGGAGTAAATTGTTACGGGCGTTGCGCTCGAACGATAAATTGGTCGTTGCGCCGAACGCTATGGGTTTAGTTGGGGATAGTTATTTAAGGATCGGATAGGAAGCTTTTCGAAATTCGATTCGAAATTAGTGCTGCCGCTTTTTCTTCGTTTAATAGGGAAAAACGAGCTAATTTAGAGGGGATGGAAAAAAAGTGTTAACAAGATTTATTAGCATATCGGGGAAAAAGGTTGCAAGATTGTAGTACCGACGTTTTTCGTAATCTGTTTTGGTAAAATATTGGCATAGAGTTTAAGTTAAAGTTGAGTTATTTTTATGTAAATTAGGCTAGTAAACGCTACTTTAAAAATCATTTTACAACAATTATTTTGTAGAAACATTGCTACACTTTCAAAAAAATGGTATTAATATTTACATTAAAAGCAGAAAAAACAAACTTACAGAAGCAGATCGTCCCGAATAAGCCGAGAGCACAGCTAATCCACTAATATAACTCCGCGCGTAAACGGAAGCGTGGGGCTCTCCATTACGATGCCCTTCCCCTCGTACACCTGTTATCCGTAATACACGGCAAAGAGGCGCGCGAAAGCAAGACAAAACGCACCGGGGGGAGGCCTCGCCCGGAATCACGCTGCCCGGCCTGCGGACTCGGATTAAAAATCTATTATTTAGAGATGAGAGGCTTTTCCCAGCGGAGGTATACCTCGAGGCGGGAGAGCCACTCTTCCAAATTGTAGCGCCGCCCCTCATACGTATGTTTATCTTTATCTCCCGCGCGGCGCGGACTCGATAATTTCGATGCCGGCCGCGTGCTCTTCTTCTCGTGCGGCGTAGAACCGAGCAGCGGGCCGGGCCACCGACCCGCAACGGCGGCGGGGGGATGAAATTTTTAGGATTAGGCGCCTGCGTGTGTGATGCCTGACCCCCGACGATTTCTTTAGTATTTATTGTTCGCCGGGCGGAGAGCAGGTCGTAAGGCTCGGTCCGCCTTTATTTATGAAAGGGCCGCTCATGCATTTTTCAGAGTCATCGAGCTGTTGCGAGAGGCGCCTTTTGGGGTCGGGCGTATCTGAGTGAAATTGTACGTATCGATGAAACTTTTATGCCGAATTGTTTTCCCGGCCCTTTTTTAGTTGTCTTGTCTCTCGCGACGTCACTGTGGGATTGGGTACTTAAGAATTCACCTCTATGGGGTTTTTTTCAATTATTCAAACAAAACTGCGTGATCGCACGAGATCCTCCCGTTGAACAGTAAATTATACTAAATTATTACCGAGATTGTTCACAAGCTGATCGAGCTCTTAATAAATCTTAACCTCTCGCTCCTTCTTAAACATTAATTGCCGTCGCACCGAAAATACTCGGGAATTGTTCGACCGGTTAACTCGAGTCAAAGCTCCCCTATCCCCCATATCGAAACAAGGCAGTCGCGCCGCGAAGTTCCGTGGAGAAACAAGCCGGTGCGCGCGGTAATCCGGAGCGCGAGAAAGCCGAGCTATCGCCTTACCGGCTGGCGGACGGGGGAATCCAGCCGCCGCGGTGTTGCCGAGAAACTCGACTAGGCCCTGACACCGGAGACGCCGAAATTTTGAGCGAATTCTAGCCTCCGCGCCTCGGTGCGGGGAGGGCTCGTTTACATGTAAATACGTGTTGCCGGGCCGAGGGGACTATAAAGCACCGGCGTGTTTACGCGACGGCGCGTCGAGAAAATTGCGCGACAATATTGTCGTTGATTCGCGCCGAGAGGTGATAATCGGATTTCGGGAATGATCGCGGTGCTTTTGAATATACAGTCGCGGATTTGGCTTAGTTTGGCGAGTGAACTTTTTTCCGATTTCGAAGAAACGCCCTGTTGGAGAGACGGGAATTTCGAGTTGATGATTAATTAATTAAGTGACGAAATGCATGGGTTTATAAAAGCGACAATTTTATTCGCAAAGTGAAAGGCCAGTCATTAAATTTATGAATTCTGCATTGGCTTTTCGATTCGACGGATATTAATATACAATAAATCTCAATATAATTTGAATTCGGTATCGACTGCCGAGTGAAATAAAATAAAATGCATTAATCAATTAATTTCTTATCGATTCCCGAGCACCATCCGGGAGATTATTCGTTTAAGAGTTTAACAAATTTTATATACGAGCACGATAATTAAATATCGTGCATCATCAAAATTCACGGTTTAAATATATTTTTAATCAAAACACGAAATTATCAATTAAATTTTAAGTATTGTGATCCGAAGTTTAATACAATCCCTGGCAAAAGTTTACGAACGAAGCGGCGCATATACACACTTTATTGCTCGTTCTTTCGTAAAGTTCTTTCGAAAAATCCTTTAAAAATGAAAATCCTCCCCTGGGATACTAAAACAGAAATTATATTTGCAATACACTTAAAGCAAAGCCGCGCAAAAAGCGAATAATGAAGTATAAATTCCTTGCGAAACTCGCTGCAACGATTGCCCAAACTTACAGTTATTACTCTTTATTTCACTTTCCCACGCGTTTACCTGCATTTCTTTACGGAGCATAACAACGGCAAGTTTTCCGAGTCCGCGCAAAAATTATTCCCGCCCCGTAATAAGCGCAGAAAAATTTCTCGATAAAAAGGGGCGCGGAACACAATTTTATTAAACCCCTCCCTCGGCTCCCACCGTAAACATCCGCACTTTATCCAGGCGTTTCTGCATACCGAAACAGTTGGGTTACTTTCAGCGAGAGATGATTTCTGCCTTTGGATATCTCGCCGCTTCCATCGTCTCGGCTCTCTAAATCGCGCCTCTCTCTTTCTCTCTCTTTCTCTCTCTCTCTTTTTCCCGGCACGCTCGAATCGTATCGCCTTCTGGTATTCCGGAGCCGTTTGCTCGATTCTTCTTCCTTGTCCTTCCGCAAACTGCATCTCTCCTTTCTCCTCCCGGCCACCTGTACGTGGGATTTCGGCAGAGTTTTCCCGGTCTGACGATTTCAATTTGTCGACCGGAAGGAAGGCCGGGGCGGAACTCGGTCGAGGTACGCGCGGTGCGAGGCCAGTTCGTTTAACCTCCTCCTCCTCCTCCTCCTCCTCCTCTTCTGCTCCTTCGTTTTTTCTTCGCTCTCTCTCTCTCTCTCTCTCTCTCCACTCTCTTTCTGCGCCCTCGTATTCACTTTAATTTTCTCTTCGGTTTATCTTTTCTCTTTCCTTCCAAGCGCGCCCACCCGGTCTTCCTTTCTGGGTTTACTCCTTTCACCTCGCGTTCGCTTTTCAGACGTGCTCGCGCGGATGCCGCGAACGAACGTATCCTTTTTTGCGAGAGACCTCCGACTCGCGGCCCGTTTTCATCGCTGATAATGAATTTCTTTCGGCCGCGCGCTGTGTTTTTTTTTTCGGGAGAGTCGCGGGCTGGAAAGGGAATTCAATTTTCTTGTTGGCCATTTTACGAAACACTCGAGGAGCGAGTGACGAACTTCACTGCCGGTAGGTTAAGTATCCTGAAAAATCACAGTTTCTCTTCAGTCATTTCAATGCACCGAGCGAATTACCCTTACCTCTAAATACTTAATCGAGTAACCAAAAAAAAATCCAACGACCGACTGACCCGAAAACCCCGCCCCCTCCCAATAGCCGAAATCCCCTGGAATATCCATTATATCAGTCGAGCCGTTCGTCCCCGGGCATTTTATTATTTACCCTCGGCCGAGTATAAAACGAGGTCCTTGCTCGCGCAGCGCGCAGAGCGGAGGCGCGGCTGCTCTCGCGCGTGGATTAGAGCGGACGTTGCGGGAGAACGGGAGCCAAGCGAGGAAGACAGTAATTCGATCAAACTTTCATCGCTCATTTCGAGCGACGAACGCGGAGCGGCTGCTCATAATGCTCATCGATCTCCTGCGTCTGACATTGCGCGCGAGCGGTTGATCGACGCGAACAGACACCGTCGCGTTCGATATACTTCGCCGTATCACTTACGGCTCCGTGGATGCGCCCCAGCTACTCGCCGGGAGAAAAATGAGTTTTTGATCGACTAATACTCCCACTCGTATACCTGCCCGGGCAGCTGTCTCTGGGGCGTCTGTGTGGGTGTGTGTGTGTACAGGGAGGAGGGCTAATACGCTTTTCATGCCCCTGTATTTCACGACTGGCCGATCGCTCTTGTCGTTGTCGATGTTGCGCCTCGTTTCGCTCTTGCTTATGGACTTTAATGTCTGTGTTTAGGCGAGTCGCCGGGAGAAAGGGGTTGTTAACGGCGCGTTAAGAGATGCCACGCCGGACGGCCGATTGATTTTTCGCGTTCGATCATTGTGCCCTCCGTGGGTTTTGCACGGTGATTTGCTCTCCCCTAAGTGGCAAAACACCAATGTGAATTAAACTTTTTCTGCAAAGACATCGTCTCGTCAAAAAAGAGTTCTTTAAATTTCTTCGATACCCGATCGTCAAAGCAGCAACTGAACAATGAACCGCCAAATTGCTCCGACGTCAATCCAATCTCACCGGACGACCGTCCCCGACGAATGATTTACATTATACGACAAGCCTCGCGCCAATCCTCTCCCAATCGAATCCAAAGGCGGCGGCCCATTACTTCTCGACTCCGGAAGGGCGCAGAGAGAAAGTGCAGCGAGCGATATTTCACGAGGCGCGCGGGGCAATTATCTTAGCGGGCACTGCCACCGATGGCCGCGTTCCGTGCTATTAATGCGCCTGCTGATAATGCGCGCGCCAATAGTTTATCCTAATGCCCCGCTGAATAATGGACAAGTGGCTAGATGCTTACGTCCCCCCCTCCCCTCCTGTCCCGGGGCTTAGTTTGCCTTGATCGGCCCCCGCGCTCCTGAATGCAAGAAGGCGACCGAGCGCCTCGAGTGGGAATCGGTCAACTGCCGGCTAATTCATCTGCCACGTGTTGCCAGGCAGCGAAACGAGCAGCGATCCCTGTACTCGCCGACGGATTGTGTGGAGTTCTATGGTCCCGCTGCCATTGTGCCGCTTCTACGTTCTGACAGATCAGCCGGTGGGAGGAGGGGGCTTTCTAGCTCGAGCGATCAATTTTGGCATTCGGTGATGCGTCCTGTCACGGACTTTTGTATTGATTTTTAAAGAGCGGCTCTCTAGCTGGAGTAGTTTTTCGATGCATTTCAATAGGTTTTTCATTCGAAACACTGATCAACCGGAGAATGATAGTGGATATGTTAGGTTCAATTAAAGAGGAAAGTTGGCGTACGAAAATATTGCACTTTAATGCTTGTTATATTTATCTATAATGATTCGACAAATCGCGATAATCCGATAATTTTAAATAAATCATGTATTCTGCCGTTGTTATTATCCGTGGCGTCAATGGTACTTACCTGTACATTGCATTATATTCAAATACATTTTAGCGATAGCATGATTTTACATTTCGTCCAAATACAGATTTCCTCAAACCTGAAAGTGCTCCAAGCAATATATTAAGCCGACAATGCTACACTGCTATATGTAGATGATTCAACGCGATGAATAAGCAACGCTTTCACCAAATAATCAATGAAAATCGTACATTGAAAATTTTAGATGGCTTCGTAATATTTGCTTATCAAATTAAGTATATTAAATATTCAAATCTACCGCCTTTAAGTCAACTGACAGCTCGTCTCCTTCAGCGCATTGCTTAAATCAATACCCGCAAATCGATCGTCATCCCCCAGAAAAAAAGATGCAATTTCCAACATCGCCGAGGCGGTTGCCGAGAGAACTCATCGACTCTTTGCTGCGTCAACGCGGATAGAGAGTGGCGTAATTGCGACGCCGGGAAAAAATGTTCGCGCTTTTTCTACCTACCGGCAAAGCGCGCTTTGACGAGAGAGAGAGGAGAGAGAGAGAGAGAGAGAGAGAGAGAGTAGTGCGGCTCGCATAAAACTCCGCGCTGGGCGGGGCACAAAGGACACAGCGGCGCGGCACGTGACCGGCGTGTATTTTGTATGAATTCCACAGGTACACGACGAAAGTGGTTATATCGCCCGGCTCGTGTAACTCACTTTCTCTCCTTTCGCATTCACTGCATCGTTCGCGTCCCTCTCTTATCGTCATGCAAATTCGTCTGGCCTGGCCCTCGACCCATTGTTCCTCCCCCTCTCCCCCTTCCCCTCTTCTTTATCCCTTTTCTTTCGCGGCTGCGGATTCGGCTCCGGCGGAATCCTGCACGTGCGGAGTAGGGAGGGACCCGCGTAATTTTCTCAGCCATATTCAAATCGCGCAATTAGATGTTTAATTACTTGTTATTTCCTCGCGTTTTTGTTGTGCTTAAGTTATGATAAACAATTTAAATATTCCAGTAGACCATCCATAAGTTAATTATAACCAGAACAAATTCAACTGGTAATAAAGCAGAAATTTGGTAATTCGCAATAAAAAACTTTTCCGTCGAATCGCCCGCTAAGCGCAGTCTTCAGGGCGAACGATATAATTATAATTTTCAGTTCCCTCTCATAAACAACTCTCGACTCTCTCTCTCTCGCGCGCTCTCGCCGTTTTGCGCAGCAATCCTGGCATAATCGCGAAATCAGCGCTGGCCGGCCGCAAGCCCACGGAATTAATTAGTCGCGAGAGCTTGGCGCAACCGCGTATTTTATTAAACGCCGGCAACCTCTCTCTCTCTCTCTCTCTCTCTGTCGCTCGGCTCGTCGAGTTGATAATCGCGATATATTTCCGAATTAAATGGATGACTCGGCGACTTTGACGCGACGATTTTCCATTTTCGGCCGCGCGAGCTTTTCCGCTGTGTCGCGAGTCGGCGAGGTGTGGCCCGCCTCTTTTGCCGAAGCGATATATATTTTCGATAAACATCGTAATTACCTAATTAAAATGGGGCTTTGAGTGCGGAATGCCGGCGGTAGGTATGTATTGAGGTCTTTGGAATATTGCGTTCGGAAAAATAGCTGCGCAGTGGAGGTAGGCGAAAGGAAAAGCACGTTTTAGCTGATGTGCCTTTGCGAGCGGAGAGCTTTGTGTTTAATTCTATTTCGAAAGGATGGAATGCAGTTTTCAGCGGTATTTCATGATTGTACCAAATAGAATGTTAAATTGAATTTATAATTTAAAACATTATTATTTCATAAGTATTATATTTTTTGAACATTTTAGTATTCAATATTTTACGAATAAAAGTAGAATTCCGTTCCTAAAACTCCACATATTTGTTTGATAGCTAATTTAACAAAAAAAATTAATTCCTAATAAACATAATATTTTTAAAAGAAATCCATCGATTTCCCTTGATTCGGAAGAGCCCAAAGCTTGGAGTTATTAATACTCAGTCCTCTCCGAGCTCACAATAACGCGCATAAATTCATACAAATCGCTCCGGCGAATTTACGAGAAAGTCCGGGGTGCACTTCTTCTTCTCCTTCGACTGAGAAAACATTTCCGCCGCCATTAGTCAGAGCAACTTATCATAATTACCATACACGAAATAATAAGAAACAAGCGGCGCCGCGCGGCGAATCCGCTTAGAAAATTGGTATGAATTGAGCGGGCGCAAAGTTTTAAACAACAATAAATCATTGTCACTCGGTCCTCCTCCGGTTTTCGCGCGCAAACTCCCTCGCAAACACGCGCCGCGCTCCTTTTTTGCCCTCCTCCCCCCTCCCCCCTGGAGAAGCGGCGGGCAAACAAATACGCTGCTGCCGGTCCCGAAGAACGTGACAAACGGAACGAGAGAGGCAAAATCGCGAAAGCCCCCGCGGTAATGTACGTCGGTTTGGCTGACGGTGGATTCTATGGACGCGTCGGTCAGGAATTAGAAATGCCTCGGGAGAGTTTGTTACCGGGAACAATTGTTGTTGCCGGCACCAATGCGTCCAAGTGCATTCTTTGCGACGTGGGGGGGAGAGGAAAGGAAATATTTTCTTGTTGTTGTTCGACTCGTGTCCTCTTGGAGTCTAAATGGAGTCCCAACTGAAGAGGTTGTAAATGCACGAGCAGGAAAAGACTGCTCCGAGGGCGAAACAAGGAACGATGATGAAAGCAACGACTTGCAAAATTATTGTTGTAATTTAATTATTGACTGTATGATTTATAAAATATTTTTCATATCAAACAGCCTATTTCACAACTTATACTATGTGCCGATTTTTAGATATCCGTACTTGCATCAATGCAACAAAGACCATTATCAGGTAAAACATCGTTTCTCACCCCCCAGCGACAAAAATCTGAAAACCGCCTCTTTAAAATTTCCGAGCGCGCGAATTTTTTCCCAAGGCCAAACCGCCGACACGGAACTTGCTCCTGTGTACACAAAGCGCCGCCGCCGCCGCGGTTGTCCGCGCGGAGCAGCGAGCGCAACACGCGTCGGACGTCGGGAACAATGTTCGTCCGCGGCGCGGCGACTTCTCTTATCGCGCATTCAAACGCTAAAATAATGGCGCAACTTGCGAGCCGTATATATTATTAGCCGCAGCTCAATTTTGATGCCCGCGTGCGAGTTTGGCTCCCGAGTTTTTTGCGCCATTGTTCGCCAGTTGCGCGCCGCTTTTTACCGATCTCTCGCTCTCGCGAGGATTCAACTTTGAAACCGGAGGCTGATGAGCATTGTTTCCCTCGAACGCTTTTTCCGCGAGGAAGCTGTACGCTTTCTCTATGTCGTAAAGCTGTTTTCGTATTTTGCGAATTCCCATGCGTTGGGAAATTATTAATAATATATTGCCGCGGTAAAGGTAATAATGATGATTATTTATTGATTATTCGATTTGTGAGTATTTATACTTTCTTTTTTAAAAATTGCCAAGTTTTAGTTAGAAGTAGAGAATAATAGAACAGGGTGAAAACATCAGCTTTTATTCTAAAAATTTCTCTTCGTGAATAGCTTTTTTCCGTAAAAGCCAAATCATTGTTCCAACTTTTATTTTCCCTGATAAATCTCTTTATACTCTCCTCTCTAAAAACCCATTTCATACCCATCCTCCGAAAACCGAGAATAATAACCATCGAACCGAAACACTGCAGCAAAAAGAACAAACGATCATTAAACGCCTCGGCAGCACCTCTTCCTCCCAAACCACATCTCAGAATATTTCACTTCCGCCCGAACGTCCGTAAGTGTGCAAAAGCCAGGTGGCGCTGTGCGGTCGCTTTGTGCGTCGGAACTCGGAGCAGTTCATAGTCTTCCCTTCGGCGGAGCCGCGCACCGTTTCACCCTTTAGAGGGATAGTTTATCAACTCGACGCGCGGCGGCACTTTCGACCATTATCCCAGCTGGCGCGAGAGAGAGAGAGGCGAAAAGCCACGGTCCGGGCGACGCATTTAAATCCTGAGTGCGCTCATCGATATCTCTCCGTAGAGAGCGGCTAATCCCGAGGATTATTCTCTCGAATCCGTATCCAAATATGCGTCTGACCCGCGCCGCCACCACTTTCGACTCGGCGCGCGTATGTATCTTTCCCTCTCCGGGGAGATCTTTCCGGTCGGGGCGGGCGCTCTTGACTTAACTCGGAACGCGACACGCCAAATATTAAATTTCGCGGGGGGGGGGGGGGGGGGGAAGATCCTTAAATCGGTGGGCAAACACGTTGCGGAGCTCGTTCGGCTCCGCTGGATTCGCGAGGAAAAATTCAGGGGTTTAGGGGATGCTTTACAAGAGGGAGTAATGAATTTCCGTTTTGTCAACGCTGTAATTGAATCTATATGCCGGTGGAGAGAAGGCGAGTGACTGTTTCACCTTGCGAGTTGCCCATTAGCTAATTAGTGAATTACCGACGATCCTTTTACGGTAATTAAAAAATAAAGGGACGGGGGAAGATAAAAATTGAGTTACGACACGAAGTTTAACTTCGCACTGGACTTCGTATGATGAAATAATGAAGTTGCCGCGTAATACGTTTGTCAGGCTGTTTTTTACAGAGAATTAGTTAAAGAGCATCCAAAATTTTGCTTTTCGAACAAATACCGAGTTTAGCAGTCTTCGTCGAAAAGCTTTTTAAATTTAAACGAAGCTACCTGGAATAGAATTAAAGAACATTTTATTTTTAGACGCTAAAAAATGAACCCCCCCATTAATTCATCTAAAAAAATAATCGGCTCCTGAAAGATGTGATAGCCGATGCATCAGACATCGAAGCTATTTCAGCACCACCTAGAAAAAACATAAACGTCTGGCTGAAGACGGTTTATTCTCGGATGTATTCCTTTATTTAAATAAGTCGTGAACTCTGCATGCTCCGGGCTAGTTTATCTTCAGCCGCAGATTATCTTAACTACGGTTTTTAAACGACAACAAAAGCTACAAATGTTTACTCACAACTGGCGGTATCTGATCCGTCACGGAATCTTAAAACCGAACGTAACTTTAAGATAAATACGTGCTTAAAACGTGCGCGCGCCCTTATGCTTTATGCTCTCGCAATTTGATAGAGGTATAAGTCAAAATTAATCGCCATCCTCCGCCGTGTAATTTTCATCCGGAATCTGATAGCTCGAGCTCAAGGTAAATAAGATGCAACCGCTGCCCCGAGTCGTGCTAGAAAAACTTTAGACTTCCCCTGACCTTGCAATATCAACACGTAACTTCGTGAAGATAAACGATGGAAGATGAAAGATAAGCTGTTCATTCGAAGAAAAAGAAGTAGGCACAGTTGATTTCATTTGCATAATTCCCACGTTACAGAAAGAAAAGTGCGAAGATTTCAATCTAAAGTAAAACAAGTCCTCGCCGACTAAATTGTCCAAAAACAGTCCGACCGGCTGTTTTGATCCTAAGCGCTCGAACCAAAAACACCGCTGAAAGAAAGCAATTTTCCCGTAGAATTGACAAAACAGAAAAACCGAGAAGAGCAAAGAACGAGAGAAGGATAAAGTGAAATGCCGGGAGAGAGAGAGAGAGCGAGAAGAGGCGGGGAGAAACGAATGGCGTGCAGCGTCCAATAAAACGAGCGGCCGCGGAGAACGAATGAATCCCTCGGCGTAACAAACATTGAAAAATATGTGAACGAGCTTGAGCACCTTAGCTTTAATCAAGCTCTTAATGAACCGTGACGGCCGCCGCCGCCGCCGCCGGCGGAGGAGGAGAGGCGCAGGGATGCCGTAATTAATTAGCAACTTTTTTACTGATCATATTCGCGCGAGCGGAGCTTTTATCAAAGTCATCCTTTGTACGGTAATTAATTACCTCCGCGTATTTGACTATGCGACGGATGCGCCGCTTTTTCTTTATTTAATTTGTTTAGCGAGAGAGAGAGAGAGAGAGAGAAAGAGGGGATGGGGGATAATACACGCTCGTGTTATCGGCGCTGTAACTCGGCGAGGTAAATCGATGTAATCGAAATTTCGCGCTTATCGAATATTTATAAGCTTCGAAATGCTAATTTTTAGAAAATATACAATATATCCCGCCGAGCCGCGAGCCTAGATTAATAAATTAATAATTAATGAACGAAATGTATATAATCACTAATTACCGGATGGCATGTTTCACGCAAAGACCACTTCAGTTCATTTAACGAATAGCGAATTTCAGAATATTGCCGAGCCCTCGCCGTGTAATTTGCAAAGCGGCGCGCGGATAAAAGCTCTCCCCTCCCCCCCTCCCTACATTAATTAATGAATTCTTTTCCCGGAACTTTCGGCTCGTCGTGCTGAACGATTCGAAAAATGAGAAATAAGGGGTGGCGTTAATTATTGTAGCTTTACGCCGCCGATTAGCGTATGACACTCGAACACCCGACGGGGAAAGTCCGGCGAAACGTCGGGGGATCGATTTTCGTTACGACTCGAAGTATAATCGAAGTCCGGTGGGCTCATTAATTTGCGCGAAAATTGAAGAGAAACAAACAAAAAAAAAAGCGGAGCCGGGAGTTAAGCGGCTTTCGTGACCGTAAGCCAGCGGAAAAAGAAACGATAAGTGGGCTTTTTTGAAAGCTGTTCCACTCGATTGCATATGTAGTGGTTGGTTGCGCACTTTGCCTTTCAGTACAAGCTAAGTACCGTACCTGCCGTGTATTATTCATGCGGAGAATTGAATTTTTAGAATTTTTTACGCTCGCAAATTATTATCCGCCGATAATTAAGCCTTTATTTTGGAGTACACTTCTTTCGGCCGCTCGAAACTCTGTTCGCTTAAAGGTAACACTTGTTACTTTCTATACGGTAATTGGTCGAAATTTGTTCGCTCGTTAGATTATTAATGAATTAAATTTATTACAGTCATTAAAAATTGCTTTATCCTGTTAGTAATTAACACGGACCCGTTCTAATTAGCACTAGTTAATGCTATTATTACCCCAGCATGTCTAATGATTGCTTAAGTGACATAATTAATAGTCGCAGAGGATAATTCGAATCTCGGATTACCTAGATACCCGAATGTATTCGAACGCTCGATTAATATATCGTCGAAGATTCCCATTTGAATTTATGCGCTTTGTACTTATTCCCAACTACTCAGCGGCGTCGCAACAACTCCCTAAAATTAATCGCTCAAAGCCTCCCCTCTTCTGTCCTCCTACACAATCAATCTATCAATCGTCTTGCAAGAAAAAAAGTCGAGCGCAAACAGGTTTCGCTGAAAAGTTTGCACGGTCCAAATTGAACTAAAGGCGCATTCCTAGACTCTAAAGAGGAATAAATATAGACGCAGCACAACATGTGAGCCGGAACTCGCACAAGAGTAAACCAAGTAGTGTATAGGCGAGGGCGAGTACACGCGTCTATACACGAGGTCTCCAAGTCGAGTGCGGGGAGAAAGAGAAAGCTAGAAAGAAGGGAGGGGAAGGGGGGGCAGCGACGAGAAAGGGCGATGGAGGAAGATAAAGTCAGTCGATACCTGTTGATACTTCGCTCAAATAAAAGTCAGCTTGTACGGCGAGTGCTTCAAAAGTCGCGAGCGCGCGCGCACACACACACACGCACACACAGACACACGTGCCTTCGTCCATCTTACACTTTCCTCGAGTTCCGTATATATATCGGGGCTTCCCTCCTCCTTCTGGCGAAAAGTTCGATTCTGAATCGTCCAAGTCGCCGGAAAGTGAGAGAAAGAAGGATGAAGAGAAGCCCCGGGAAGCGGCAAGAATAATCTTTGCCCGCAGAGCCCGTAAAACAGGTCGAAGACAGGATAAATAGATGACGGAAGTGTGCGCGAGGCGGATTTCGGAGCGAGGAGGGAGGAGCGATAAAAAGGGGGAGGGGGGGTTATAATTTTTCTTTTCTCCGGCTGACGCCCCAGTTTGTTTCGGGATGACTTTCGATTTGCCGCCGGAGGAAGTTCGGCTTCAGCGATTATGACGCCCGATAGCGAGTAATTAAGGGAATTGAAAACTGCTGATGCGAAATAATTTAGTGTCCCATTCGAACGCTCTCCCCGGGATGATAAATGTGACGTAGTAGGTTCGAAATGTTGGCCGTTTTATTAAAATGATAACTAGCGCACTGTACTGCCGAAAAGAAGGAGTAGCGTAAGCAGTGGAAATGAATTTCATTCTTAAACAGGAGCGGAGCGGCCAATGGCGCCTCTCGGTATAAGGTTAACAGTAAAAACATCCAGAAAGAAAGATGATTAGTTACGTAAGGTAAAGGAGAGGAGCCTCGCTAAAACGGAGGCTAAAAAAGGTGAGTAGCAGCGACGAAAAATAGGAATGAGCCAAGATAGGTCAAGTCAGAGGCGACAGAGGAAAGATAAAACGTAATACGAAGAGGAACGAGGACGGAAAGAGACAACAGGCGAGAGAGAGAGAGAGAGGGGGGGAGAGTTAGAATGGAAAGCAAAAAGAGAAGGAGACAAAATGGCTCTCGGGCTGGCGCTCTTGCACGGGAAAGTTTGCACAAGTTTCGTGGATACCAGCGAGCGAGCGAGCGAGAGAGAGAGAGAAAGGCACCGCGGGTGACGGGAACCTCTGTTCCTCCTGGCATTTTATTATTTTAACGGCCCTGTCCCGAGCACACCTTGGCCTCGGGGCGTCGAAGCGAGCCTCCGTCTCCTCCCGGCCAAAGAAAAGCGAGCTCTCCAACTTGTTCTCTTTCCTCTGCCTTTGCTCTCTCTCTCTCCCTCTCTCTCCCTCTCTCTCCCTCTCTCTCTCTATCTCTCTCTCTCTCTTTGCCACAAGACAATTTTCCTGTACAACTTCCAGGGCTGGCTTCCGGCTCCGGGGTCCTTGATGAGTCTGAAGGATCGGACACTCTGCACAGCTCCGCTGCCGTATCATAAAATTAAATGAACGTTATTTCTGCTAATTGATTCCGAGTTGTCAAGGCTGACCGGTCGAGTTACTCAAGGGGGTCTGGGGTTATTATTCCGGGCATTTATTAACGGGGTTATGTCATTTTAATGGCGCACCGAAAGAAGAACCGAAAATTTTACGGTTTACATTTCTCGATTCTAAGTTGTTAAGAATATTAAAGTAGGAAGGGAAGTTGGAACGGGTAAACGTTTGTGTTTAATCAGAGACGGTTACGACAATGTTTTCAAATCGGCGCTATTCTGGGTCTCTGTGTTACTCTGTTAACTCTCTGAGCGAAGATGTTCATTTTAATTTTCTCGCTTTAAAGTGTCCTTATTGCGAAAACGGTGAAATTTTCTGTTATTCTTGAATGACGTTTAAAAGAGCTGTACGAACAATAAACTAATATTACTATTGTACAGAAAAATGCTACCCAATTGCTTTCGTAATTCAAAGAGATTCAAGTGCTTTACACCTCGCGCGCATTTTGCATATTATAAACCCACTCGTCCATTCATCCTTCTAAGTAGATCATAAGCTACACCTTCTGATCTACTTCCCAGCGGCCGTTCTAAAGTGAAACTAATTCCCGCAATAAATAAAGGAAAAATACAACCTCGCGAAAATGACATCAAGAATAATGCGCGAGTCTACTAAATCTCGGCGCGCGCCGCGGCCTCGACGCTTTTCTCCGGCGAACGCAATAATTCCTTTCCAAGCGGCTACCACAAAATGCAGCCCACACCTGCATTAAGGTCACTGCAAGTCAGCGGAGGCGTAAAAAAAAAAAAGATGGAGGCGGCGGCAGTCGAAATATCTCGATACATTTTTACCCGGGACTGATGACGAGCGTTTTCATTTTCGCGCTCCTCGCGGAGCTCTCCTGCATAAACATGAAGGAAGGGTATTTCCTTCGCCTCGACGCAGACACTCCATTCTTGCCCGTCCGTCGCTTCAATTGTTTTGCGAGTTTTAATATCGCAAGATGCTGAATGCGAAAGATTTCGACTCTTTCGACCGAACGAACGGAAGGGAGGAAGGAGGGAAGAGAGAGAGGAGGGAGGAGGATCGGTTACCGCGTTTTAATTCCTCTCCCCCCATGCCTGCCGCGTCTATAAGCGGCGCAAGAACAACAGCGAGAAGAAAGGATGGGACACACGGTGGGAAGTAGAGCGAAAGCGCTTAGATTGTACCTGCAGTAGACTAAGCAGAATAGATACGTCGGAAACTCATTTGCGTGGTTTTATTAAAGTAGGGATTTACAATATAAAATGAGGTGCGTATGTTATATGATACTTTTTACGCGAGCTACAGTCCCGAAAAATAAGTCAACGCGACCTGTGATTTACGACGGGACGCTCGTAAAATCGTACGATTATTCCTCCAATTCTTCGCGTATTAAGGGAAAAGGGTGCCGATCTATCTTATATAGACTCCAGCGGTCGAGAAGACGAAGATAGAATAAACAAGGAGGGAGCATAAAGATGGAGAAAAAGGGATCGAATGGAAACGGGAGCAAGTAACTGGATCTCCATTACAGAGTGATTAAAGAATATTGAATATGAATTACACTCGGGAGTCTTCAAAGCCCTACGAGACCTTGGCTTTTCCTTTTTCTTTCTTTCATTATTTTTCACCTTTGTGCTTTCCTTTTTTTTTCTTGCTTTTCACGACCACCTCTATTGTCATTTGACTTTGTACTGTATCTTTTTGTCTTTAATTGATTGCGTCGCAAACTTCAGTTTTAATGAAGATCGCGATTACGATGCGAAATTAAATGCTGCGAATATTGTTATTATTATTATTATTATTATTGTTATTATTATCATTATTATTATTATTATAAACATTTAACATAATAAGTTTTATATAAATGTAACTAATGACTACTGTTTATTTCTGTTTCAGGTGAGTATTTCAAGCTGTCAATTAAATTAAAACACCTTTCGCGGTAAGCCGGATTATTTAAATTAAATTCGATTTACACGAGAAATAAATAGAACCGAAGGTACGTGCTATATTTTAGTTAAATAATTTTTTCAAATAAAGACAAAATCAAACTAAAATATTATGTTATTTGCTCTTTTTGGAAAAAGCCTCTTCAAACAAAGTATCAAAAGTCTGCGTAAATACATTACTGTAAAAGATTTTGATCTAGAGCCAGCTTGGGCTACTTTTGATTTAGAATCCTGGGATAAATCACATTTTGTCCAAACCATAAATTACAGTATTTCTTGAGTACAGAGCGCAATAAATCCTTTTATAACAAAGAAACTGGCCTTCGAGGAATAGTATGTTTTTCAGTATTTAAAAGTCAAGTGTCTTAATAGTCGTTCGCCGATCCTTCTTTTCCTCGCGAAAACAAGAATCCTCCTTATCGTGTCGTAACGCAGAAAATTTAAAAAAAAACATTTCGTTCCGCCTCAATTTTCTAATACGTTCCGCGCTATATCCTCGCGCGCGAAGTAAATACCGCGGCGCATAACTCAGCGCGATCGTCTTTGGAATACAGTTGCTCGGAATTTCAGGAGAAGCGCGCGCGCGCGCACAAGGAGTGCAGTCGGAGGAATAAGACGCGAATGTCCTGAAGGACAGGCCGAAAGAACGAAACGCGAAGAAAAGCGAATTTTCGAGTATAAAATAGGGTCGTCCGAGGCGGGGAAAGAGGAGCAGGCAGGCATTCTCGCAGCTCGTCGCCCGGATATCTTTCTTACGCTTTTTTCGCGGCCGTCCGCGAAATGCGTTTATTTGAATCAGGATGCGTGGAATTTATTTACGAAATACCGCCGCGAAGTACCATCTCGAAACGCTGCACTTTATTGCCAAGATTAAAAACCCGGACCGCACGCGCAATGCCTTCCCGAATGGGGGGATTTGTCGGAAAAGATTGAAAATTGTTCGCTGCATTGTTACAAGAAAATGCGAACGTTTATTTAGAATTGTCTGACAGCAGTTTACTTGTACTACTTAAAACGGCAGTTTTTACTCCTCGACGCCGCCAACACAAATGTTTAAAACCTCTTAAGGAGGGTCTTGCACGAAATAGAGACTATATTTGCTAATTTTATATTTATATAAACGAATAAAAATTTAAAAGCTGTAAATATCATTCAATAAATTCAGATATAATTCATTAAAAAATAATTGTTTAAAACATGGGAATGTATTTGCTTTTCATTCAATTTTAATTTGGAATATTTCATTTTTTTCCTTATTCAATTTCAGGGGGAGTTAATAATGCAAAAACTAGGGTATTTTCAAAACCGGTAAAGTTATATTCACTTGTTTATAGATTTCTCGTCGAATTTCATAG
>JAWWML010000052.1:29920153-29971070 GCA_035047165.1 Ormyrus rosae | reverse complement strand
TATTCCAAATTAAAATTGAATGAAAAGCAAATACATTCCCATGTTTTAAACAATTATTTTTTAATGAATTATATCTGCATTTATTGAATGATATTTACAGCTTTTAAATTTTTATTCGGTTCGTAGAGAACACCTCTTCAACATATATTACCAATCAGATTATCAAACCTTAAATAGTTGAAATATAAAATTAGCAAATATAGTCTGCATTTCGGTCAAGACCTTCCTTAATTCACGGTCAATGTTTGCCCTGCAAACAACTCTCCGACTCGAAGTCCTCCTTTTAATTACCTGTTCCCGTAATTGAAAACGTCGATCTTCCAATATTCACCTCCACCGGCGCACATAACTCAGCTTGACCGGGAAAAATCCATTAATGTCTCGAATTAAAGCTCCTTCGTAGCTCCGGGGTGAAGTGAACAAAAACGCGGGAGGAGGGAGATGGGCCAAAAAAAAGGAACAAAACAAAACAAAACAAAAAAAAAATAACGCGCGCGCAGGGAAATAGAATCTCGCGATATAGTCGGGTGTTAGGGGTTGCGGTGGAAAACCGCAATTTTCTATGACGCGAGGGGGTGCGAGGCGATCTCACGAGCGACTGATCCGGAAAATAAAACATTTCGGCCTCTCGCTCTCTTTTATTAATATTTTTTGTCGTCGGCGTCGTCGTCGTCGCATCCAACAAATCGCAATTCCTCTTTTTCCGCGGAGGGGGGAGGGGGAGGGGTGGGGGAGGCGGGCCCTTAATCACGTGCGCTCGCGTATATAACGGATAGGCCGGCGTGACGCGTCGTCGGATTCCCGGAATTTATCGGCAATCGCGCCCCGAGATCTAGCCGGCCGTCTCTTTCTCATTATTTCTCTCTTTCTCGCTCTATCTCTCGATTTTGAACGTTCGAACTATACGCCACGCTCCCTTTCGCTCTCTTTCTCTCTCCTGGCGCTTTTTGACAGATTTATTTCTCTTGGCGCTTTTGCTTTTTGTGCCTGCGAGGAGGGAGATCAGTGGCTGGTTATTTGATAATTTTGGTAGAATCTCGATAGAACGGGGGTTTTAAAAGTGCGATGTTTTAGTTAGGAAAAGGTATATTTTATGTTTTGGAAAATAATATACAGTCAAATAGATTATGAGCGTTTCTTTTAGAAATGTAGCGCAGGCCTACGAAACATAAAAAAAGTATACTCCAAGTCAGGTCCCACTGATAAATGTAAATATATCCTAATTTACCCAAAATTTTTCTAAATTCAAAAAAACTGATAGATGCAGGTGGATCCATGTTCAATAGATAAAATTCAGCAGCCTAAGTAATTATTCTAATGTTCCTAAAAACTAGCCACTTAAAACTGTTTTATCAAAATACTAATTACTCCAATTTCTCTACACACATCTTCGTATAAAAGAGCGCCAAATCGTCATGAAAAACACTAAAGAAGTAAAACTATAGCGAAGAATGATGGGGGGCCATGAAACGCGTCATATTTTCGTTCTAATCAACATAAACCGCGCGACTCTTCTTAATTCGCTGGCCGTCCTCTCTTTTCTAATTCCCGGTCGTATAATAAAATCGAATCCGGCAGCGGACCGTCGAATCTGGGTCAGAGAACACCGTACGCACACGGCGTTTCAGTTCGGGGGCCGCACACCGGGCTTTTCGTATACTACGGCCCAATCAGTCGCGGCCCGCCTGATTTAATGCCCCGTTTTATTAGAAATCTATAAAGCCCGCCGGAGTGCCGAAGTTTATGGGGTCTTCTTCCCCCCACTTAAACGTATTTCTCATCTCTCGCTCCTCTTGATTTTCTATCCTTAGAAAGCGTCTAGTTCGCGGAAGCGATAAACCATCTGCTTATTTGTTCGTCTTTCTTTTATTATTTCTCCTTTACGAGCGGCGAAGATTGAGGCTTCCGAATCAATACTAACGTCGGCATGTCGTGAAAGGCGAAATGTCGCCTTTGAACCTTATTTTGTATGGATGGCACGGCGCTGACTTTTTGCGACTCTTCAATTAAAAGTGATATTGATAAGTTCGGTTTCTTTGAAAATTCAGGAGACTGGAGGTGGATTTTAAAACTGAAAAATCATTTATTTAGAGAATATATCGATTTAATTTTATAACTGTAAATTATTAATTAACAGGATTTCATCCTCCGAATGTTGACACGTACCTGGAGTGTCTTGTTTTAAAATTTTTATGGTCTTCTCTCCTATTTTTATCCCTCTGCTTTCATCTCGCAGTAAAAGGATTCTTTTATAAGCATTTACCTGCAAAACTTAATAAATATTCTTTTAGCAATATTGAATAATGCTAATTCAAAGCGATATTTCGATCGGCAACATTATTGGCCATACAAATTACCGAGCCATTTTTGAAGCTTCATTCCGATATCATTAATATTCCACGAATTACTTAAGCGAAAAGTCACGGACGGTTTCACAGATTCCCGTTAATTAGTAAAAGCCTCGGCCCTCCTTCCAGCTTCAATACAAAGACGGCTATAAATATAATTTCAAAAATCACACTCGACGTTTGAAATATTGCCATAATTAACAGAGAGACGTTCGATCCCCAATAACTTAATTGATTCACTCGACGTTAATTGCCGACGGGGCCGGAAACATTTTTAATTAAGACCCTCTCCAGCATTGTGCAACTCGTAAATTGTTAATTTGCGCGGTTTCGTCCTTCAGGACAATTTATCGAAGCCTCTCTCCCCGCTTAAACCTTTATCCGCGTCCGGCTCGTTTTCCCGTTTTCTCTGCCCTTTTACCATCGGCCAGTTTCTCCCTCCTCTCTCTCTCTCTCTCTCCTCTCTCAAAGTGGCCATAAAAAAGCCCTCTCTCACTCTTTCGCTCTCTCGTCGGTTAATTTATGCACCGATTCTTTATTGGGTCAATTCGCCGCACGATCTCCTGGAAAAATCAATGGCCGGACTATAATTAAAAAAGGCTCGTTTCTTGCATACAAAATAGAGCAGACGACGATGCCACCGGTGGTTCTAACGCCGCGCGCACACCGTAATATCGACTTATTTATTTCGTCCCATTTTTATTCCTTCCTCCTCCTCTTTTCTCCCCTTTCTCTTCTCTCCCTCCTCCCCTCCCGACTTTCCTCGCCCCCTGCCGAGCTTAAAGGAAACTTGTGGATTTCTTTTTTTAACTTCTTAGGTTACAAAAATCATTCACAGTGCCCCGCACCGTACGTTTAAAGTTCGTCTCGACTGCCACGCGCTTTTATTGCGCCTGATGCTTGTTTTCCATTTTGTCGGGCGCGTTTTTTTTCGCCTTTACACTGAGAGAAAAGAGTACGAAAAATTTTGAAGCAGAAAATATTGCCATCGATCGTAAGAAATTTTACTGCACAAAATAGTAAAAATTTCCCGCAATATTGGTACTTTCTGCGAAAGTCAGGGTTCAACAAAAAGAATCTAATATTTTCTTTACAAAAGAAAATAGTAATTTTTCCGACATTTTAAAATAAATTCAATTCCAAAACTTTTCTCTGTGGAGAAAAGGTGGCCCGAGTGCATTTCACGAAGAGCTAATAAATTATCTATAGAATAATAGTAATTGATTGAGCTTTATTCTCAAATAATATTCCAGTATAAACCGATTAAATTCGACCGATACAAAACGAATACAGTTTATTAAAAAGACGGATAAAATACGATTTCTGCACAAAATTAATAACTATAATAAGGGAAGTAAATTTAAAAAGAAGAAACTTTTTTCATTTTTCAAGCTCTTTCTTATTTACAAAGCCTCGTCATAAAAAAACTCGTATTTTGACTAAAATTCGCCTTTACTGCAGAAACTCGAGCCTTATTCTCCGACCTATATGCAAAGCTCCTCGCAGCGATCAAAGCCCGAACTCGCTAATCGAGCCCTTAAGACGTGTAATAGACTTGTAACTCATACCCTGTCACTCTCCCTTTTCTCCCCCCCTTCTGCTCGACGCCGGCCTACTTGCGTTCCATCATAAAGCTATTATTACCGATCCTCCGACGCTCGTTTCGATCAGGATGTGACTCGGAAAACGTCCTCTGCGATCGCGAACTCCTTCGCGGACTGCAAAGATTCGAGCTCGGTCCTGGTACAAAAGCTTCCGACTAAGCTGGGTAGTAAAATGAATTCGCGCGCAACGAGGGAGAATCGAATTTCATTATTTCAACTTTGGTAAGAGACTTCGCGGTTTTCACATTTTATAGCTAAAGTTTATCGCATCGTCGGCTTGACAAAATTATCTGTGTTTATTAGCTTATTTCTTTTTTTTAGGGTGCATATATACATATAGTTATTTTCAAAGATAGACTTTTTCATGCAACAGCCAGTATTTTCCTTAAAAAAAATATTTTCGAAAATTACCTGTTGGCAATTGTCTTCCGCAGCCCTTTGAGCTTTCCACCCGAAGGAAGTCATCGAAACTCCGATTCCCTTACCGCTCGCATCGCAAAAGCCTCTCGTCCCCGCGGCGGCAGCACATCCGCCACAAGAGCAGTGCGGCCTCTATCAGTTAATCAGATAAAATCTAAAACAGGACCGCTCGGCCGGTTCGAGAAAGCAGCAGCATCCGTAACTCCGGTTAGCGCGCGGGCTAAATTCGAGGGTAGAGGCGCGCGATCCGTGCAGCGCGGAGCAGTGTCCCTCGTCCGCGTTATATATCCAAAGGGTTAACGACCAGGCCGGCGCGGTGCTTGTCGCTCGGCGCGCACAGAGGAAAAAGGCAGCGCTCGAGAGCGCAGATTATTACGTAGATAACCGGAAAATTAACTGCAAAACGCTCGGCTTCCCGCTTCCTCTGTCTTTCTCCCTCTCGCTCTCGCAGCTAATTTTAATAACGTATTTATTGCTCGAGCGGGCCCCTTACGCTTGCGCAGCCCGCTAGACAAAAGAGAGCCCCTCCCCCGCGTAAACGAGAGCAGATAACGTTCGATTTACCGTGCTTTATTCAAGGAAGCCGATTTCATACTCCCCCGCCGCCCTCCTCTGTTCTCGTACGGTTTTATTAACGAGCCGATTTTTCGAGGCGAAATATTGTAACGCGCCGCGCGAGGGGACTAATAATGCCGCTGAATTGTTGTAGGACGCGCGGCCAGCTCCATTGTGCGCTCGTTCGCGCCGTGTTTAGATAGGAGGGAACTGAGGGGAGAGTTGTGTGTCGCGGGCCGCGGCGCTTTTAGTTTAGCCGCCGCGTGTATCGCCGCGTCTTTTAGTATTCATTCGAGTTGGCTGAAGTGCAACCGGATAAATTTAGGTGACCTTGTTATGGAGATTCAAGGTTTGAAGATCACCGCGGCGGGGTTGGCTGGATTAAGGATTGAAATCGTTGCGCGATTCTCTCGCTTCCGAGTGCTACTTGCATATGCGAATTGGTTCTTTAAAGTAGGTTCGACTTTTTAGGAAAAATAAATTTAGAAAGTCACTCGTTGCTACGCTAAATAATTTCATGTGTACTTCGCGAAAGTTATGACCAAAATCCCTCCGTCCCGCCAGATTCCCCGAGAGCAGCGAAGCTCTATCAAAAGCTCGCAGCCCACCGAATAAATACGATCGAATCCCGGGCGATATTTTCCGGCTGATCTGAAAATATTCGCGCGCGCGGTTCTTAAACCATCCGGCCGCGTCACCGCCATTGAAATTCCCAGGCTCGCGCCTCTCGCACCTCTCGCGCCGCGGCCGGGGAAAATTTCCAGGCTAACCAGGCTCACCCCGCTTTTCAGCGATGAATAGCAAAGTTTTATCTTGGCGCGTGATATACGGCGCGCGGCCTTTCTTCCGCAGTGCTCGGCGCTTGACACAACACGCGGCAGAGCAGCTGGGGGGGAGGGGGAGAGAGGGTGAAGAACGGGGGCGGAGGAGAAGAAGTCGGAAGCGCGCGAGACGCGGAAAATCTACGGGATGTCTCGCCGACTTCCTTCCTTCCCCGATGCCCCTTTCTGCCGCTCCTCCTCCTCCTCCTGCCGCGCGACGGCGGCGGCGGCGGAGCTCTTTCTTCCCTTTTTTCAAGGCCGTTTCTTCTTATATTCTCCTCTTATTTCCTTTTTATACGCGGCTAAGCCTCCGCTCCGAGCGTTCGCCTCGCCTATTTTTCCGTCGCGCTCTCTATTCTTCTCGCTTTACCCGCGAGCGAGCTTTTTCCCTTTCATCACTTTCTCCTTTGCTCTCTCCTTCCTCCGGTCGGTTCTTAAGCGGCCTTAATATCTTTTTCGCGAACAATGCAGATGATGTTTAATCGCCTTTTTACGGTACATTTTATAAATACCGGCGCGCCCCGGAGCCTCGTCGCGAGGATGCGCAGCTCGCGGAGGCAAAAAAAAATGAATTTTACCCGAGTATATATATACCTCCGTGGACGGCGGGGAGAGCGCGCGGAACTTTCGGCCGTAAAAACGCCGTAAAAATTATAATATCACTGCTTAGAGCTCAGCCGTATGAAATTCAATGACCGCCGCGCGGCGCATTAGGATTTTAAGATTCGCGCATCGATGTAAAAAAAGACGGGTGGGCGCGGCGCGGCGCTTCGTTAAGCAGATTTTAGTTATCGGTCGCCGCGGCGAGAGTAAAATCCGGAGAGAGCGCGTAAAAAGCGACCGGCGGCGGGGGAGAAAACAAGGAACCGCGAGATAAGGGAATAGAGCGAGAGAGAGAGGGAGCAGCACCTGCGAAGAGAAAGAAATAAAAAGGCAGCGAGGTTAGGAGTGCAATCAGCATTTACAACTCGACCGGAAGTTTTGCCCCGGCCAAGAAGTACCTCGCCGCGAGAGAAAGAGAGAGAGAGAGAGAGGGGGAGAGAAGCGCCATCACCATCAGGAGCTGCGCGCCTGCTCTCGCGCCGGTGCTTTATTATCATATGTTTTTACTCGGTACTTCGCATCGAGGACACCCTTTTGCAGTTTTATTCGTCCCGGGCGAAATTTCCCCGTCGCCTTATATTCCACCCCCTCCGTTTTATCTCTCCTTTTTCTTCCGCCGCACGGCACTGTGTTTTCCCCCGTTCTTTCTCCTTCCCTTATTTCTGCCGCCGCCGCCGCATCCTTAAGAAAATGACGCGCGAGCTGCGGGCTGCTGCTCTGCCCACTTCTCTCCGGAGCAGTTTTCAGGAGGAAGAGCTAGAAAAGTCTGACGATCGAAATTCAACGACGAGCGGCGCGGGACGGAGGCGGGGAAAGGGGCGAGGGGGGCGAGGGGGGAGGAAAAAACTCGCGCCATTATTTCTTGCTTGTCTCTGGGCTTTATCGATCCCCTCTTTAAGAGACAAGCCTTTTTTTCGTATCGTCCTACTTAACGAACTTCCCGGCGCCTGGCTTCGGATATTTTCGAAATTTCAGCTTCTTTTTCTCGAACGCGACGAGCGGAGTTTTAAACAACGACGGCGGTACTTACAAGGAGTGACTTTTTCGGCGGAGGGGCTGGGGTGGGGGGCGATGCTTTAATCAGGAATTCTATTTTGTAAGTCTCTCGCCGGGGATTATCATTCAAATTTCAAAGCCACTTGGCTTCTCAATTATTAATTTAGAAGAGCTGATAAATTGGCTTCCTTGATGAAGCTTGTAATTAAAAATCTTGAAAAATCCTGTTAACTACGAAGGAGCACACAGATAATTAATTTTTTAACTCTCTTCGCTACAAAACTTGAAAGCGCTGTGTAATACCTCCTTATCATTCCTTACAAACAGCACCTTTGATCGCCGGGATCTTGCCAACCAACTTGGCGGAAGCTTCAGTTTCACAAAAACCATGCGCCTCAAGAAAGCACGGCTGGCCGTGAAAATAAAGAGGCGAACAAAGGGGCGGCATCACCTCGTCACCTTCCCGCTCGATCTGTCTTGATTTCGGTCGGTGTAACTTCAAAGCGGCTTAATCCTCTTAACAAAGCCACGAGCTGCCTTCGCATACGCCGGCTTTTTGTTTCTCTGCCGTCTGTCTCCCTCTCTCGCTCTCCTCTCTCTCTGGCCTTGTAGGAGAGGCACAAAGGCAGCAAACTTTCGGGGATCGATTGACAGCGCTTAAGCCGACTTTGGGGATTGCAAAATAAAATTCCGTCCCTTATGTGAGAGAGAGAGAGAGAGAACGCGAGACTTGCTCGGACTGAGTTTGCAGCGATCGATGATCAACGGCTTCCGGGAGCCGGGATGAGGAACATTGTCCGGGCGCCGATTCATCCCCGAGGATGAAGCTGTACGTCAAAGCGATGCGTTTTTGCCTCGGTGGAACGCTGATTATTTGTCGAAAATTCAATACAGGTTCTGATTGGATATAGTAAGGGTATCGCATTGGAAATTTTAAACTTTGGTAATTATGTTTGCGGTGCTATTCAAGTGATTTGCGGTATCTTATCATAACATGGAACGAGATAGATCAATGTTTACTTTCAATAATTGCAACTTTTAATTAAAACTTACAATTAACCTTATACTTTGTTGAGATCTATATTTAATTAAACATTACGTAACGAATTAATTACTCCTGTTAAAGTAAACTTCAAACCGTAGCTTTACATATCGCTTCTGCGACATTTAATCAAATGAAATATACCATTTTCCTTAAAAATCCATCAGACTGTCACCCAAAATCACTCACTTTACCAAACGCCAGACTTCTCTCATCAAACCGTGTAATACAACCGCGCAACCGCTCTCTCCCATCCACTTCAATCAGTCTGAAAAATCAGCGCAGCTAAAAACAAGGTAGAAACAAGCCCCCTCCCCCTCCCCCCTCGCCTGTCTCCCCGCAAAAAGAGGCAGATATCCTCGGTACCCGCGCAGATTACCGATATCCTCTTACGTGCTTCTTCATTTCCCCGCAGCGCCCCCTCCGTCTGCCTCCTCTCTCCTCCCGTTTAACTCTTTATTCCGCTGCACAGCGACGGGGCGCCGCATCGCCGAGCATTAATAAGCGGCTTACGGGACGCGTAAATACAAGCGGGGCAGGCACACAAGCCGACTCGCTTTAATTGTGTGCACTTGGCTGCGCCGTCGTCGGCGCGCATACCTAATACCCCTCTTGTATGTGTGTGTATGTGTGCGACACAGCTCGCGGGTTTCCGCGGGAGGCGAGACTGAACTGTGATTTCGCGACGCCGCCGCTTCATCGGGGCTGCGGCGACCGAAAAGGATTTAATCGCATTAGGCCGGCTAAGCTGCGCGGGTCAATGCTACTCGCTGAAGAATGCTGCTCGCGGGGATTATCAGCCCCTGCGGCGTGTCGTTTGGCTAAATTTCGGAGGACAATTGTTGCGCGGTGTCGAGGTTAATGTTACCAGATACTTCCCCGGGAGAGCCGGGGACCTTCCGAGCTTACCGGAACGAATTGTCTGCCTTTCGGCGTTGAAAACAAGTTGCCTTTTAGGAGAGTTTGCGCTCGGCGCGCATCGATATAAAAAAAAATCGAGCCCCCTCGACCCCGAACGTAGATAGAAGCGGGCGCAGGTTACTCCTCTCCCCGACAATTAGTCCGCGCTCGTTAGAGTGCACTTAGCGAAAAGTAAGCAAACTGGGTTTCTCGCTTCCTCGCTCAGCATATCGCACTCCTCGGGACTCAAAGGCGGCTCTCTCGCCCCTTTCTTCGACCTGCCTATTTTTCTTTTCCTCCCCAGCCTTAAATTTCAAGTCTCCCCCCCCTCCCCACCCCACCTCGCTAATCCTTTGTCTCTCTCTCTCCTCGTTCTTCTACACGTGTCTCTCGGCGCGCGACTATCCTTTACCTCCGCTTTTTGCGGCTCCTTTTTCTGCATTCTATCTTGCTCCTCGGAGAGGTCTTGCCTTCTTTCGGCGGCAGTCCTTCTTCGCTCTCGGCAGTTACTCCTACGGCGACTGAAAGGAGCTTGAATTTTATCCGTTCGCTCGGGGGAGGGCTTGGTATAAGGCAACCGCACACGGCAGCTGCACATGTTATTTCCGTCGTTCCCGGCTCGTTTCTGCGTAAAACATCGCGTCTCTTCGTGGTCTCGGGTTTCGACAAATGGCGCGTGGACAGCCTTGTTTTGCTCCTTCCCATCTGTGTGAGCTCCGATACCCTTGAGAGATCGGAGGCGGAGAGATGTGTGCAGGGGAAACGTAATGCCTCGTTATATCATTTTAGAGGATTAGAGAGAACGACCATCTGTATTGTTGAAATAGAAAATAATCTAGCTTCCTTGCGCATTTTAATATCGCATTTCTATAAATACTCATTTCTATAAATACTAACATAAATAAATTAATTCGGTACCGGCACATTTCAAAGAATTCAATTTTACTTACAAAACATTCCCGAAAACCTAATATTCTTTACCAAAGCTTAAAACGACAAAGTAACGGTCTAAAAATCATTTAACAGCCGAGAGAAACCCCCTCTTTCGGGACAATTAATTCGATCAAACACTGCTCGCTCGCGGCAAAGTCACACCGCAGCTCCAGCTCGGCCGATGATAAATGAAGCCAGGCCTCTTTGGCCGCGGAAGCTGGGGAGAAAAAAGCAGCCCGAGCGAGAGAAAGAGAGAGAGAGCTGAGGCACTTAGCAGAGCGATAACTTTTAAACGCAGCATAATTTCGTTAAAATAGACCTCGTCCGCGGATCGAAACATTAAGAGGGTCGAGATTGATGAAACTCGATTTGGCCGCCTCTCGCTCCCGATTATATCACTGCATCGAGCGGCTAAAGGATAACCGAGGCGGCGGCGGCGGCGGCGGTGCGGCTTTTAAGTGGACTTTCTTTTTTAACCCTTATCACGCGGCCGACGAGCGTCGAACGATATCGTCGCATGTTAACGCGTACTTTCCGCCGCGCAAGCTCGTGTAATTAATGAGTCCCTCGGCCGGGGCCGCGATAAAGCTCCTCGGGATTCTCAGAATGTAAAACTTTAGTCCTTAGCGGCGCGCTCCGGAGGACAAAGGCTTTTCCGCCGCCGCCGCCGCCGAGACCCGGACGGAGACATGACAAAGCCGCGATTTTGCCAATTTCCCGGTCTTCTTTTTCGCCGGCGAATCGATGCCCCTATTATTGTTGGCCCTGAGCGAGTCCCAAAATAGATACTTCCTATGTACACGGCTTTATGTGCTGTTGTGTGACTTGATGCTTTCTTGTTAAAAATTATTGTCTTCAGACCAAGTTTTCTCGGAATTTTTTAAACAATCAATTTTCCATTTCAAGCGTTTATATTGTTTATTTCCTCGAACGTACTAATTAATATAGAATAATTAAATGAATTTTCTTTGGACTTTATTCACAAATAATTTCATACAAATAAACCGAAAATACACTTTGAGAAATTAATTACTCGGTACTATCATTGATCAAGCTAAATAATTAATTTCATTATCCTTTCATAACCCGGTTATTTCTCATCAAAATAAATAATTCTTTCATTTTTTTTTACAAAGCGAAAACAGACTTATATCATATTACCATCCCTAAAGAAAAACAATTAAAATTCATCAAGATAAAAACAATTAAAATTCATCAAGATAAAAACAATTAAAACCCTTCTCTAAACAAAATAGATTTTTCAATTTCTCGGAAAAGCACTCGGAAGAATTTCTCCTCGCATTTTCAAAGATATCGGAACAAAATTAGAGCACTGCCGCATATATCGTCGGCCGTTCGCGAAGTCGTTTATCCCCGTCGATAATTTCCTTTTGCTGCCGCGGCGCGCGGCAATCGACATTTTCGACGACGAGCGAGAAGGAATGGCGGAAGAAAGCACAATAGAAATATTCGCCCCTCCCCCCCACGCCGCCTCGTCGGCTCCTTTCCACCCCCGGCTGCTGAGAGGCGCTTGAATTAAAATTCTGAGATTTATCGCGTCAATAACCCGCGCGTGCATTAATTTACGATTTCGCAAAGAGAGAGAAAGAGAGAGAAAGGGGGGAGGGAAGGAACGAAAATATAGAATCGTCGTAAAATGTCCGGCACGGGTCAAACGCCGTTAGTTGCAACGCCGGCCGATTATTTCGTTTCGTGCCTTTTTCCTACCGGGAGAGCCGAGAGCAAAAAAAGGGAGGATGAGTTAGTGCGAAATCGAGAGACGGGAGAAGCGGAAGGGGGAGAAAAACGCGGATGCGAAGATTGTGAGCGCGCGCTTCTTTTAATCTCCCCCGGCAAATGGAATGTTTCTTTTGCCGGAGCTGCTTGCTTTGCAGATGCGTGAAGTGATCTGAAATGTAACGGTGATTTACGCGGCTGAATATCGTCCTTTACTAATTAGTAACGTCGGGTATCGATGTGGCTGCAAAAACTGCAAACGAACGTAGCTGACAGTTTTTTTTTTTTTTTTTATGAAAAATCTGACTTTAAAGGGCGTCGAAATTCGCGAGAAGCTTTTCAGGTTAAAGGTATAGCGAGAAGTAAGCATTACTCGCTCCTCGAGGAGACAAGTTACTCTTTTAACTCGGCAAACTGTCGGCACGTTTCGCATCCAACTTGTACCGATCATTAAACAACTTGCAATCATGCCCTAATCACTTTTCCTTGTGAACTCGAAGGTTTCCGCCAACTCCTTTATACTTTATCCACAAGCGGCCCGTTTTATTTCCAGTCTCTTTTTCTCCCGGTTTGTTTCCGCGTCTGTTCGTGCGGTTTTCATGGTCTGTCTCTCTCCCCTCTCTTTCTCTCTCTCTCCCCGTTCTTACATTCCGCAATTTGATTGATCGCGTTAATTACTCCAGTTCCTAATGCAGCATTCGCCGGTCGGGGCAGAAAGAGAGAGAGAGGCGCGGCGGTGCGATGACAGCTGGCAAAATAAAGTACCGGCGGAAAAAGGAGGAAAAAGGAAACGAAGCGGGAAACTAAAATTGGGTAAATGAAGATAGATTATTATCTATTCCCGGGGACTTTTTTAATTTTACCGAGTTTTAAGCCCTCCGCCGCATTAGCGTTTGGGAATTTGCACGTGCTAGTTAGTTGCCCGAAGAAAATTAACCTTTTTACGAGCGCCGAAGTAGGCTACAAAAAGTAGTCGGCAAAAAACTGTTTGTATTAATGCCTCTTGTTCTTTCCCCTCAGTATAAAGGATCCATCTTCTAAACGTCGCTTCGCCTTTTTTAATCGGCATTCGTTCGGGTTTTGATTTCAAGTGGTGCAAACTGCTATAGTCAGCCCAGGACGTCGTTTACAATAATTTAATCGATTGTTCCAAGAAACATTTACCGGCGAATTCGCGCATATAAGGCGCGAGGCAGCGTCGAGGATCGACTTAAGAAATTATTTTCCACCCCGACTTTCCGAAGCTCGAGCAAAGAATGGACAGAGAGAGATATATACTCGCGAAAAATATCTTGACTAATGGCATTCAGCGCAGAATTTTCGCAAACGAAGTCTCGTGCTTGCCGATTTATTGCCGCTGAATGAAAGAGAGGGAGAGAGAGAGAGAAAGAGAGAGAAAGAGAGAGAAAGAGAGAGAGAATGTGGCACCCGGCGGTGAAAGAAATTGATAAAATCAGAGAGGGAAACGAGGCTGGCGGCCGCTTTTCTCTCTCTCCTCCTCCTCGCCGGTAAATTACAAAGCAGCTTGCGGTGTAATAGTGGGAAAATTCGCGACGGCGGCGTCTGCTGTCTGTTGACGGGCTTTCAGTTAAAGGAGGGCGCCAGATATCTTCTTTTAGAAAGCCGCTATTCTCTTTCGAGCGCCGCGGAGAAAACACTTTTTCCATTCCCCCCTTCTCCAGCTGATCCGATGAATGAATCCGAATCGCTTTCCCATCGATTGCCTCGACGTTTGCTTTAAAATTAGACCGACTAACCTTCTTTCAACCCCCCCCCCCCTTCAATTCAGCCCTGAAATAAAAGGTGTGTCGACGAGAGAGGAATAAGGTGACCAAAACAGCTCCCCGGCAGACTCGCAATTTCAGCGTCAACCGGCGAGAACTTGAGACGAGCAGCGATAAAAGCCTAACGATCCAGCTCTGAAAATCTAAAACGCGCGATAACGACCGGAGAGGCGCTCGTACATACATTTTCCTCCGACGCTCTCGAAACACATAAGAATACTCGCGGCTGAGGGAGAGAGAATTTCCCGCGCGGAGGGAAATAAAAGCCGCGGCGTAATAAAGCGAAAGAAACGAGACTCTTTAAAATTTCAGCCTCGCCGCTCTCTCTCTCTCTCTCTCGCCGTGAAAGAGAGGGGAAAAATATTTTATTTAACTCGGGTCTATCGGCTGCGGTGGGTAGAGAGAAAAAGAGAGTGAGAGAGAGAGAGAGCGAGAGAACGAACGGTTCCCTAATTTCGAGCGGCAGCCACACCGCTGGAATCTTAATTGTGAGGAAGAATTCGGGGATGTCCGGCGCTCGCAATGTACCGAATAATAGTCGCCGGCTGAGAGAGAGAGAGAGAGAGAGGAGGGACGAACCAGGAGCGAATTTCCGCCGGCCATGAAACGTCCAATATATCCTGCGAAAAGGAAATTCTCTCCGCTTCCTCTCGGCTTTTCTAATGCGCTCCTTCATTTTTCTACTCTCGAGTGGCTGCCGCGGGGATCGATCCCGAAATTTGCTTGCCTCCCGGAGAAGAGCCCGGAAAATCGAAAAACTTTTCAACGGCACAATATTCTTTCAATTTCGAGAAAAAGTAGGCGGCGATCAAAGGTGTCGGTGCCCGAGACGTTCAATCTCGAGACTTAGCAAAACGCCCTAAAAGAATCCGAAATCCTTTCACTGCAGAAAGAGAGAGACAGAGACGGTATAAGGGAGAGAGAGAGAGCAAAGGAGAAAGTGAAGGACACGGCAGAGTGAACGAACGCTCGCGAAAGAAACAAATAAAGCTCTGGGAAACGGAATGACAAAGTAAAGGGAGTGAGAATCCCGAATCCCGAATTGTCATGAGTCATGAGAATTCCGGGGCTAAGCCCAGAGCCATTTACGGATATCTCTAAAGCGAGGAGATCCGTTCTACGGCGCGGAGCTCTCCGGAGAAAGAGAGAGAGAGAGAAAGAGAAAGAGAGAGGGAGAGATAGCCTGCTAGATACCCATTTCGTCCTCCTTTTCTTTTTACAGCTCCAGCCTCCCCCCCCCCCCTTCCCTCTCACCCCTTTCCCTCCCTCGTCTTTTTTTTATCCTAACGCGATCAGCATCCGCGCGCGGACCCGAGATCGTTCGAGCCTGCCGTCCTCGTCGTCGCCCGTCGTCGTCGTCGTCGTCGTAGTCGTCGGCGTGAGCGATGCGCGTAAAGTACCAGCGTGCTCTGAAAGAGCCAACGAGTGAGCGAGAGAGAGAGAGAGAGAGAGAGAGATGGCAGATGAGTGAGCTGCTACGTCGCCTAGAAGGCAATCGATATGACGAGGGCTGCTCTGCTCTGCCACTGCTGCTGATGTTACTCGACGAGGAGCTGCGAGGCTGCCTGAAAAATCCGGGAATTTGAGGGAACGATCGTGTTTTCGATCGGGGAGACGAAAATTCGGTCGATTGTTTCATTTGCGTTTTGAGGAGGTGGAAAGATTGTTGTCGGCTCTTGTTTCTCGAATGTCAGTCATTTGTTACACGGAGTTTCGCTGAAATTTTTAGCGGAGAAAAAAAGGCGGAATCATTAAGCCAGACTGTAAACATAAGCGATAGCTCTTTAGTTCTCTCGCGCCATCTTTTCCTCGCTCTCTTCCGCTCATTTCCACCGGCAAATGGAGCCATCGGGTATGTCGAATCGCTGGGTACCGAAAAACGGAAATCGCTCCTGGCGCGAATTAGATCTACTGACAAAAACCTCCTTAATCGACCTGCTCCATCGTCCGGAAATTATCGTTATTTCGGTCACTCGGCGGCGGTTTTTCGTTTGGTGAAACGAACGTTGAAATAGCGTACATCTGACGATTATCGTCGGGGATGTTTATTTTAAGTACTCATTTCGTAAATGCTGCCTTTTTGGGGATAAGAAATGATGGCGTTACCGTTTAAGAACATTTTTATTCTATGACATTAAAGAACGCTAAATTCAAGTAAATTGTTAGGAAATACATAGCTAGTACAGATTAAAGCGAAACTATTTATCGATAAAAAATGAAATAAACGACGCTCAAAGGAATCCGAGGTACAGATTGTTCACGGTTCCGTCCACTTCTCGCACTAATCGAAATCACTCCAGCGCGCAGAAACAGTTTAATCAATTACCCAAAGGAAAATCCAACGAAAACACAATTTTATTCCGTCGCTAGAAAAAAAAAACGGAGCTTCCCGTCGTTGCCATCGGCGTCGAACACAAAAATAAAGGAGGAACCTCTCAATCAGAACAATTTAAGTAAAACGTTTCCCTTACCGATCGAATTTAACTCGTCACGGTCCTACGGAAAAAAGGAGCGCGCGAAGCTTTTAATTCGCCGTCCTTTAAAAAAAAAAAAAAAAAAAATAAGCGCGTCGCTCTGGAAAAAAGAGAGTTCCGATCAAAGAGGCAGAGAGAGTGAGAGCGAGACGCGTTCGCCCGTCTACTTCGCTCTTCCGCCGTATCAGCTGATGCGTGCTGCGCGAGAGGCCAGCGATCCTTAAAGGGGAAGGAACGTAGCGGGTAAAAAGAGCACGCTTTGAATAGTTTTCTGTTTGCAACGTTTGCTGTTTGCAGATTGGTCTGTAATTATATGGTAAAAATTTTCGAGTGGTATTAAGTCATTTTTGTTCACAGGACGTTTACGTATCCACGTTCAAATGTGATTTTTTAACAACTACAGTTCTGCAATTATTGTAATAATTGTCTATTGATACATTAAGCATTTTTTTTTATTTAAATGCATTTTAAAAATGTTGATGTTATAAATTATTTTATTCTGAGAAAAGAACTTAATGATAAAATTAAAAATTTTGAATATCGATGTAATATTTAACATTTATTCAATTACTTGTTAAATTTTAGTTTAAAAACTTACATATTTAAAAATTAATTGCTGAATTGAAGGCTGATTTTCGAGGTTATTGAAACTCTATTTACATACCTTTTGTTTAAATGAAATTTCATCGGTTTAAATCAACAGAATAAATTTTCAAAAGGTATTTTAAAAAAAATCAGGTCGCACCACGTTACATTGAATTCGACAATTTTTGCAATCAGTGCGGTTTGAATTTTACAATTCTGATTCCAATCTGATAAACATGGAATCAAAAATGTGGCGAACGAAATCAAAAACAATGAATTCACGTAGCCAATAATTAAAAAGTCTGCGAAAAATAAAGTTATTTTGTGAATTAACGGTAGCAAGTTGCATTCATCTGATTGGATTTGGCAATTTCAAGCCCAGATTCATATTCGAATCTCGACTAAGCACATACACAGCAACTAAGCAAAACTAAGCATATACACAGTCAAGAATTATTTACCGAAGCAAGTCCGCGTTGTATTATTATTAGTTTGGCTGCTCAGAGTTTCACCATTCTGATTTTAAATTGATGTTGCACTAAAGATCAACGTAATCGAACTTATGGCGAAACTTGGTTAACTGATTTTATATTTAAATCATTACAAGGTTTTTATTATAATGTATCTTTATGTAGCTAACCGCTTTTCTAGAAATTTATTTACCGACAACAACAGCCTTTATAGGACAGCAATAAACTTATTTCAGTACCGAAAAAAGTTAAAGCAGATGTTTACGGTTTTGAAAAGAACTTGAAAATCCAATAAAAATCGAATTAATGAAAAATTCCAGAAGAAATTTCACTTTCATTCCCTCGAATGCAGGCCGTAAAACTCACTGGCCCTATAAAACTAGTGTTTTCAAAAATTGTACGCCAAAAGAATCCGAGGAAAGCCACTATATAAATTAATCCCTCAATAGCACTTTACGACAATGAACTGATTGTCCACTAGTCGAAAATTGGAGAGTCTCGCGTGGAGCTCCGCCGAAAAAGCCATCTGCAGATAGTCGACCGGAACGGCCTCGCGAACTGCAAGAGAAAGAAAAACCCAAGACGTAGAAATAATAAAACAAGAGAGGGGGGGGGGGTTAAAAGAGGGAGACGGAAAGGGTCGAGAGAAAGCAATACATTTGGCGCGATTAAAGAAAGCTCTTGATGGGGCGTAAACCTCCGTTAATTGTCCGCCGCCCCGCCGAGGGAGGCTCCATATAACGTCGTCGCGCGATTAGACGACGAAATACAGAGAGAGAGGGAGAGAGAGCGAAACAGAAAAAAGCAGCGCATACAACAATGCTGCAACGAGAAAAGGGACGTCGACGGCGACGGCTCACTTCTTGTCGTCCTGACCCAACGCGCGGACGTTTTATCGTTCCGTAACTCCTGCGCGAAAACGTTCCGTGTCGTAAAGCTCGCTTTTACGAGAGGCAGAGAGAACCGACTGGAGGGCCGGGAGGAGAACGGGGGTGGCGGGGGAGGGGGGGGGCAAAGAAATTTTACGTTCTTTAACGCTCTCGATTTTTAAGGATGGGAGTGAAATGTCGCTTGCAAAATTTCGCAGCGGCTCGATTTTTATTCGGTTTTAACGGCCCCCGTCCCCCGAGAAGTGAAAAATATGCGCTTCAAACTGTTGCGAGGCTATTATCGAGGGCCGCCGCCGCCGCCGCCGCCGCCGGCCACTGCGCCGGACCGCGTTGTCTGCTTGAAGAATTTATGGACTGTTCATTGATAAAAAGCGAGAGAGCGCCCGCCCGCCAAGGGATCCGCACTAACTTTATGAATCGTTAATGATATCGTAGTCCTTTCGTAACTACTGCCCGTAATTACTTTTTCCAGCTGAAAAAAAAAAGAACGGCCGCGCGCGGTGGCTTTTTTTTTTATTTTTATGCAAATTTTGGCGGACTTTAATTGGGGATGTGTTGGGGGTAATCGTTTGTTTGTCGCGAGCTTTTAATTAACGTTTTCGACTAATTGTTCGTAAAATGTGTTTTGTTTGTTATTAATAGAGTCGTTTGCATCGCTTCCATTGTCAAGCGTTACTCATTAAAACATTACATCAACTGCGTCGCCCTGTTTACTGATAATACAGGAAATCTACTGCGTGGAATAATGACGCTGTAATTAATGTCTTTATTCCCGCGGACAAATTAGGATTATTAGCTGCTTCTGACGATCGGGTATAATGAACTTGTGTCACTTTCGAAACAGGGAAGTTCAATCTTTCTTTTTTTTTTTTTTTTTTGAAGGCGAAAAAGCCAGACATTGTTTAGAAGTTTTAAGGGAGTTTGATTTTTATGTAACTTTAACGGCTCCGTCTCGAATACTGGAAAGTCCGCCGTTCTCGACGTGTTACGACGGCGCTGGAAGTAAATCATTGTCTTGTAAAGGAATTTATAGTCTATATACATTGATAAATTGAAAAATTTAAAGTAATAAAGTTTCATTTTTTTATGCTTACCTGTTGTTTCGCCGAAATTGTTTAGAGCCATGCTATTTTCATAAATTTACGATTATGAAACTTGGAATAAAGTTTATCCTGTTTACAGAGGCCTTACCTTCTTATGCAACATATTCTCATACCGCCAAAATTTACCAATAAAATAGTTCTAAAATTATAAATGCAAAACGTAATAACAATTTAGCGGACAAAAGCTAAAATATTCACCCCGATATGAGCTTAATAAAAAGCTACAATATTTTTTCTTTATGTTACAGGGACTGTAGGGTCGTGAGGGACCCACAGACGATGAAATCCAAAGGTTATGGCTTCGTCTCTTTTGTAAAGAAAGCGGTGAGTACCTCTAACTTTCAACACATTTCATAAGAAAAGAGAAAAAACCTCGGCAACTTCGCAATCCCCCCTCCCCCTACCCCTCAAACATATATAAGTTTCTTCTCTTCTTCCCTTTTTGACATATCTTAAACTCCATTGACGCCGAGGAAAAGTAGCTCGGTTCTCCGGATAATGCATTTTCGTATTACTACGTAATGTTATACATACGCTTTTATTGTCGTAATTTGTGAAACACGTAATTAGCACATATGCAAAGTAACTTTAAAATTACAGCAAACTCGAAACTCAAATTAACCCGAGTAACTCATTTTAATTGTTGAACAGTATACTGTTAATTTAAATTAAAAATGTTTACTTTGAAGTAATTATTTTTAATTTTGAAATTTAATGCAGGAAATAAACCTTCACGGTACATTAAAGTTAATCATAAATAATATCAAATAAAAATCACAGCTACTACATTAAAATTCCAAATTCCCTCAAACAGCAAAAACTGCTCAAAACATAAACCAAAAAAACTAATTCCGTCCCACCCACGTCGCCCCGCCACTTATTCGCAATAACATTTACCCTCCATCCTTTCAAAGATTCATCTCTCTCTCTCTTTCGGCGCGCGCGCCGGTGAATAATAACATAATCTACATTCGGAAAAATTAAAATTTCAATCCCGGACGAGAAGCGTCGTCGAGCTTTTGAAAATCGTCACTTAGTCGGCGCGCGATGTTTTATGCAAAAATCGCGCGCGCCTCCTCGGCATACATGCATGCATGCATGCAAGTGTACGTGTCGGTTTTAAAGTGGGTTGGCGGCGGCGGCGGAGACGCGCCTAAACCTTAGAAAATCCCCCCGGGAAACGGTGCAAAAATTCCGAAGCTCTGCCCCGATATTAAAGAGAATATCATTCAATAAAGCGCCGCCCGACGACGACAACGACGGCAGCCTCGGCTTTTCACTGGGAAATATATACTATTGTCGACGCGGCACGCCGGAACTCGTAACTGCGCTTCTTCCAGCCCGAGATGTTTTTTTTTTCTTTCTTTTTTTGGAAACGAGACGCGACTTGCCGGCGTAATATAACGTTTTCTTCTAATCCTTTATTAAAAAATATCGAATTTCTCATCTTCGAGGCTGTAAAAAAGAAGTCCAGCTTCAAGAAAAGAAGCCGAAGCGAGTTCCGGCGTAGAGCAATAACCGCGGAGACGTCAAAACGTTTCAAGTTCAGCATGAAATTCCGGGTAATTTTTTTCCCAGGAAATTCTCTTGGTGTATACACGACACGCTGCAGCGCGGCGTAGACGCGCGGAGAGTTCACTAGCAGGCGCGCGCGCGCGTCTGTCGTTTCGACTTCATTTTTCAGCGATTCGCTCTGCCGCTGACGTCGTCTGTCTTTTCGACTGTCCCCCTCCCACCCCCTGCACCCCCGCCGCGCCTCTCGCGCGATGTCTCGTTACAAGTATAATCAAATTGGCAAGGGACAGAATTCGTTCGTGTTTCGCGAATGTCGCTGCTGCACGCAGAAGCTTCTTTCTCCCGGTTTTTTTTTTCTTTAGTCTCTCCCATTCGTCCCGTCGGAGAGAAAGTTCGATTATTCCAGCGATGAATTTCTCTTACTTTTTTAGGTGGAAGTTTGGAATGTTTTTCGAGGGTGCGGGGGTTTTGCATGCCGCCGGCGGGGGTTGGTTTAGTGTTGTAAGAGTTTTCAAAAATATTTGCGTTGCGAAAACGTCGCATTACGAATTCAAAATTTAAATTAGGCTGCTTAGTCTATCTTATGAATTTCAATACGTCGTTAAAATTCATAATGATAATTCATGCAACAAAAAAGATGGAATACAAAATTTGGAGGAATAAATTATTTTCAAATAAGAAATCATAATATTTAGAAATTATTAACATTCTGCAGGCAAATTCTTATAGTTCACTTTAGAAAACATTTCAAATGTAAGTTAAGTTTCCAACGTTGAAATTAGATGAAAAAAAAATTTTTGGGCCCTTCGCTCAAAATATCTTTATAAATTTTCATCAAAATAAAAGCACAGGAACTAACCTTATTCCGGATAATGAGATGAACTTTTAGTTATCGAGGTTTTTGAGAAAATCTGGAAACATTCTTCCTTTTAACTCGGCACAATTTCGTCAAAATCGAATATCAGTAATTAATTTATTAATTTAATTTTTATTAATTTCAGTCCATTAATTTATAAATTTAAAATCACACTAATAAAAGAATACATCTTTTTCGTTCCAAGTTTCCAAAAATAATAATTCAGAGTATAAAACATTCACCGAGATAAATCCCAAAACATCCAATACATCTCAAGCTCCCTGAAACGCAAACTTTCCCCTTCCGCCAATCAACGGGAGCATCGGAAACGGCGCATTACAAAACTGCTTCCCGCGCGATAAATAAATAATTACTCCCGGGGCGCGTAAGAGATTTACGCCGCGCGATTACATAAAACGTGAAAAGGTCCGCTTCCACCTCCGGCCGCGGCGAAGAGAGAGAGAGAGAGAGAGAGAGAGAGAGAGAAAATCCACAAAAAAAAGGAAAAAAAAAACGATCAGCACGAAAGAACTCACGCGCGGCGCTGCATCGATCGGCGGCCGCTGCAGGCCGGCGCCGCGACGCGAAGAAAAGCGGCCGCAGGAAGCCGGCCATTCGGCGGCCGGAAGCGCCGAGCGGCCGCGGTCAGCGTCGCAATTTAGATCCGCGTTTCCGGCGGCGACTCCCGCTCGTTGAGCGAGCAAGTTATAGCGAGACGGACTCCGGCGGCCGCTGGCCGGCGAAGGTGCCCGAGCGGATTTTCCGGGAGCACGGGAGCCTGTACACGGGGAGTGAGCGAGGGTAAATATATGGAAAATAGTTGCTTTCTTTAAACGGGGATGGCTTCTGATTGCGGGGGAGTTATCGAATTTCGAATTATTGTAATCTTGGAATTTGATGAAAATGAATTTATTGCTTCAATGATTTAAATTATCCTTTCTTAAAAAAGTGATGGCCGGATGTTGTGAAGCCTTTAAAAACTGATTTTGATTGGTCGGTAAGGAATAGGCGCGAGAATTTGCTTATACATTCACTAGATTTGAATTTTCATAGGTATTTGAAACTAAATAATAAAATTGAAATACTTTAAATAAAAGGACTAATAATTTATTTTTAAAATTAGTATTTTTAAAATTAGTAGACTTTCCTATCATATGTTTAAATCAAGTAAAGTAAAATATCACACTGAAAAGGAAAATAGTACGAAAAGTATCGTAAAGAAGAAGGTAAAGATCTTCTCAAAATTTTGATTATCAAAAAGACGAATTGCGCGCGGCAGTTTCTATTTAACTTTAATCTTCATGTGAATCATGATCTTTGACTTTCTCGCTATTTCGACTGCTCGCAGTAATATATGTAAAACAACGCAGAACATTCTCCTACCAGCAGTTCAATTCCCAGCCTCTCGGCAGCAACAGCTCGCCGAAGAAAACGGAAAAGTAATCCATCGAGGTGTCTATTTTCTTATAATTACTATTTCCCCCCTTCTCGCAAACCACAATCGATCGCGACGGTATATATCGCGTATATAAAACGCAGAGCAGCGCCGCCGCCGCGCGTATAAGCACACACACGCACACACTCACACACACGCACACACCGACGAGGTCGAAAACGGCGCCGGCAGAGAAGTATACGTATGTGCGGGTACACATCGGAGGATTGCGAGCGGCGTACTCGGTGACATCGGGGAAATTTATACTCGGACAATAGTAATCTCGGTAGAGGAAAATGCCAGATCCCCACCGCTTTTCAGATCGATCGGGCATTAAAACAGACGACGAAGCCTTAGAGCTGGAAAGAGAGAGAGAGAAGGAGAGATGGATGGTTTAGGTGGGTAGGAATTAGAGGAAGATGGAGAAAGATCGGGAACGGGTTAAAAGCGCATTTTTTATCTTTCAACCCTCAACCTTGAAAATCGACGTTGTTAAATCAAACTCTCGCATGGTTCGCCTGATATCGAAGATGATTCCTGCAACTCGATGAAATTCGTTTCAATAAATTTACCTTTGCTTTCGCCACTTATCACGGACAAACGCAGCAGTTTTCCCTCATTAATATTCACGATCGTGAAAAAGCCCTACCCCCCCCCTCCCTACCCAAACAAAAATGGCGCCGATAATTAGCTTTTTCCGGCGCGTGCGAGGGACCCGCGTGGAAAAAAGGCACGGCAGCTCGCACGAGGCTCGGTATAGCTTCAATTTACAAGCGGCAAATGGGCGCTTGCCTATCGGCATCGGAAAATCACGGCCGGTGGGATGGGGCGAGAGGGTGGGGGGGGGGGGGGGTTTAGCGACGCTCGCCCGATTAAAACCGATGTTTAATGCACATCGATATTTACACCCCTGTAACATCAATACCGGAGGCCTGTCACCAAACACTGCCGCGGTGCACTATTTCAAAGTTTCGCCCGCTTCCCTACTCACCCCCTTCCTCCATTTCTCTCCGTCAATCGGCCTCTCGCTTTCTCTCTCTCTCTCTCTCCCTCCCTCGTTGGCTCTCGGCTTCACAAATTCGTTACCGAATGCCATTACCGGCCAGCGTGCAAAGGCTACTCGTTTACTCTTTATCTATACATGCTCATCACTGCAGGGGATAGTCTATCTTTCTCTCTCTCTCTCTCTCTCTCTCTCTCTCTCTCTCGCTTACTCCATTGGTTAATGCTTAGTCCCGCCGCCCGCCGATGCCGGCTAACTATCGGCTCCTCTTTACTACGCACAGACGGAATTTCGTGATACCGTCAGGGATCGCGCTTGGCTTTGAGATATATTGGGTGGGAGAGGGAGAGGGGGAGCGACTTGGTTAAGCGCTTCTTTGTCAAGTGTTTTTTAACGAATCGTTCGCTTGTCTATTTTTTTTCTTTTTTTCTTTACGAAGTGCTTGTTATTTAGACCTCCGATCCATGAAAATGAATTTAACGCTAGCATTCGGAACGAAAGTCCGAACAAACCCCAGCGAATCCTCGAGGGGCGGAATTCAATATCAAGAGCATCGAAACTGAATAACGGATAGTCCGATGTGTCTTCTACTTTGGCACGTAACGCAGGCTCTCTCTCTCTCCCGCGGTATACGATTTCCCTTGCGGGAGAACGCGTCGCTCTGTGTGTATGCAGTTGGCCACCTGGCAGCGCGGCTCTCTCTCTCGAGCTGCCCTTTGTTTCGGTCCGCGCGCAGCGCTGATAAGTGCCGGATCTTTCAGGATCGTGTTTACACGACGAAAACCGAGCTCCTACTCGCGGAGCTCTGAGTGACCCGCCGTTATGACTCCCACTCGACGCGGGACTATACCAGATCTTTGGAATTTCGAATGCGAGATATACCGACCGGATGCCTTTAGGTGTTTGCTGCGACACGTCGCTTTGAAATTGATTTAAATACCGAGGCTATTATGGATATACTTGCGGTCGTACTATATAATTAATAACGACTGCTATTGATTTATCTATTCATTCAGTGTAATAATTGCCTGAGCTCTTTCCTTTAACGAATACCAATATCGTTCATTAAATACGAGCTATAAATCATATCGTAAAGTAGCTAACCTACTAGTCCAAACATAAACAGCAGCCGGAATATTAAGTTTGTTCACTGGGAAATCATTATTACAAACCACACATAATCTGCCTGCATCGAAACATCGGTTAATACTTCACCGTTAAAACAATTTGATTAAACACTCGCGTATTTCCTCTTCTAACCCATTCCCTCTCTTTCTCCATCGGTTTCGTCGGCTTCTCTCTCCCTCTCTCTCTCCACTTTTTTCGCTTTTCTCGCAGAGCCACGAGGGAAGCAAATTACGGGAATCGTTTGTTTGTCGACTCCCCGTGAAACTGTACAGGTCTCGGGAAATCAACTCGTCACGATCGGCCCTCGCCGAGTGATTTTTCTCTACTTTCCGGGGGGCTCCGTGTCTTTTTATCGGGGAAAACTCGCTGATTGTCCAGGATAAAAACGCCGGTTAATTAATTTCTATCGTATCGGAGAAAATTTGAATTTTTCCTTCGGCTTCGTCTGTAAAGGCTGTTCCGGATGCCCGGTCAATTAAGTAGAAGCTCTGTAATTTAATTATTTTTTTCCGCTGGAGTGTAAATCGCGATTGTGTAATTGAAAACTAAAAGAAATTTTTCAATTATTAATTTGCGCGTAATTAGTCAATTTTAATGACATGCTTGTATTTATTATTAACTCGGAAATAACTTCAGAAAGCTTTCAAAATAAATTCGCGAAACGATACCTCAAAAAACGCTATGAATATTTGACAAAAACACGGTGAGTTACTTTCCACCAGAATCCCCTCGCAAATCGACGCCGGAAAAAGCACGAGGCCATCGGCGACACATTTTTCGAAAAAAAAAAAAAAAAAACTGCGAAAAATCGTCTGAAATTATTTTTTCCCAGAATCTGAAGGCCGATGCGACCATCATGAATATTAAAGCACACAGAGAGAGAGAGAGAGAGAGAGAGAGACAGAGAGAGAGTGAGAGTCGAGAGCGCCTGAATCAAACGCGATTTACGAAACGCCTTTCACCCAGCTCGTACGTACTTCAGCTGAAAATTTCGCGGGGCTGAACAACAGTTGTTTTTTTTCTCTCTCCCCCCGCTCCCCGGGGCGATTTACCTGTGTCGCGCACACACCTGCATGCGATCGGCTTTATATACGCGCATTACCGAGAGTCATGATTATTCATAAGTGCACTCCCGGGAGTGGCTTACACAAGGCAGCGAAACTTTTAGCAAAGACTCCGAGAGAGAGAACGCGACCCTGTTTGGGGCGTTAGGCTTTCTGGGTCGTTCGCTGCGTTTAATTAGAGGTCGTTTTTTTTTTTTGCGCGCGCTTGATTATTGACTGATGTTGTTTGGAGCGTTTTATCTGGGACTGCCGATGGATCAGGGGTTTTGGGTGCTACTTTTCGTGATTTTTGAAGCTTCGTTGTTTGTGTAATTCTATAGTTTATGAAACGGAATCGATAGACAGTGAAGACGGAATAATTTTTATAATTACTGTTGCGCAATTTTTCATAACTATCTAGAGCCTGTAATTAAATTATAGATCTTGGCGCTTGCTTTCATAATAGCTCAATTATTTTTAAATTGCAATAAATCCACCCGCAAGCTTCCTTTCCGCAAAATCAAGCGTGTAATACCGCAGCCCCTCATAAAAGTAAGCAGCACCTCTTCGCTCGCTTTTTCGCGCATTCGGCAGAGTCCCTGGCCGAAATCGAGCATCGGGTGTCCGCTTGCTATCGACCGGTCAGTTGGGCGCTGTTAGCTTAGAATTGCTCGTTGAACCAGCAAGGAAAAGGAGCCCGGCACACACAGCAACGACACGGAGATATACCCCAGATTAAGCTCGGAACCGGCCATCTTTGGTTAACCGCGCGAGAGCGAGCCGAGAAACGACGTGCCTGCAGGCCTGCGGGGGAAATGGAAATTCGAATCGGAAATACTTTATTATTCCCCCCGTACTTCCTCCTCCCCCTTCGGCCCAGGGGAAAGTTCGTCGCAAACGAGCGGCCATTTTCGTAAAATCAATCCTGGAAATTGTCCAAAATGCCCCCGCGTGCGCCGCGCGGAAAATTCTCGCGCATCTTTATCCCGCCGACGGCTGCGAGCCGTTTATTTTGCCGGTTAGCGGCAGATGCTATGCACTTGGCCGCGCTTTAATTTATTCGGCTGTTTGCGCGCGCGAGAGAGAGAGAAAGAGAGAGAGAGCGCCCCCAGCGCCGCCCCGCGCCTTGTTTACCGAAGCTGCTGGCCGAAAAATTCGGCTACACGCGAGAGAGCGCCGAGTGGATGTTTATCTGGATTATATACCGGAGCTTGTATCTTTGGCTTTACGGCTTCTTTCTAAAGCTACGCGGCGCGACTCTTTTTCACCGGGAGGGAGTGATGAATTTTGGGATTTCGTTCGTTTGGCTTTTATTAAAAATTGTGTCGTCTCCTCGCACTGATTCAAGTCAAGTTTAAAGCTTTATTAATTGATTATATTGTCGAACAAAGAGAGTAATTAATACAATAACGTGTGGCAAGTGCAGTAGGGTTGGTCCGGAAAATGGACCATATGCAAACAAAGAAAATTAAAACCATTGCACTGTTTTTGACAGTCTTCTTTCCACTTCTGTTTGCATTCGCCAGATAATTCACGACCTGCGATAATAATATAGCAATTTGATTATCAGAAAGTTACGTAAAACAATCAGTGATCAGATGTTTTAAAGAAGAAAATATTTTGAAAACGTGTTAGTTGTAATATTTTCTATATATTATTTACAAATCCGCGTTTGTCGAATTAAATTGAAAACAATAAAATATAAAAATATGCTACACAATAAAAATAAAAAACATTGTTTGTAAAATTAATTACTTACCGAGAGTATTGTGAAAAACACAAAAGATAATTAATAGTAAGAAAAAACAGAATTTAACTGACATTTTAGTCATAATCAGGCGTTACTATTACGATGCTGATTCAAACTACTCTTTTCGCGCTGCAGACTGACCTTTTAAGCTGCGGTTATCTTCTTCTGTAACTCTTATAACGAATGTCAAGGTTATACATTTTTTCGATAGAATATCTTTCAATGTTTGAATTTGTTTGCTTAACTTGACGACGATGTAACAGCGCTTAAAAAGTTTTCAATGAAGTTGCTACCTTGAAGACGCATCAATGCATATATAATGTATTTCAAAATGCAAATATAATAAGATTTCTAAAGTCTAAAACACGATATAACACGCTTCTTGTTTTAACCAATTTTTACCAACAATTTCTATTCATATTTAAAAGTCCATTTGTGTCAAATCATATCCAAAACTCATACGTTCTCCCGAAAATCAACCATCAGCCCCCCCCCCCCTAATTTCACGCATCACATAAACTCACCGCGAAACCGCAGGCCCGAGTGAAGAAACAACGGGCAGCACATTACCTCCCCGTCGGAATTGATCATCGAACGCCCGAGGCTTCATCAATCTTGGAGCCCGACTCCGGATTTCGTTAGGGGCCAATTGACGTAAAAAGAAATGATAACGATGACCATCATCATCGTGCGCGCGCCCGTAACGCCACGGCTCTCACGCGAGACGCGCCCGAAATTTATGGCTCTCGATATACGGCCCAAGGCGCAATTCCATTCGTCAAGCCAGCCGCGCTGCACGGACCCTCATCGCGTGTTTTTCCTCTGCGTTATACACGAAATTTTGATGATTCGTTATACACCCCCCCCCCTCCCACCCCAGCCGAGATCGCCGGAGTCTGGAGATGTGCTCACGCGAGGCTGGAATGAGAGCGTTAAGGAATGATACTGCTGCGAGGATATGTTGTTGGGTTTTTGATGGATCTTTTTCGAGGGTGATGGAAAATGGGTTTGTGGCGAATCATTGATTGACACACTGTAAGTGTTTTTACGATATTTTGTACAAGAAACATTTTGCAAATGTTGTAATAGTGATTTGATCACAGACTGTTAAAATCTAAGAAGTCATCCGTAGTTTCTAGTAGATTTTACGAGGTCTACGATAAATTTTTAAAATTTTATAGGGCATAGTTACTAGAAAATACTGTAATTTTTACTGTCTCTGATCAAAGTCTGAAATTTCTCTTGCAAATGTTTGTAAGGTATATAATGAATAAAAGAAACTGGACGAATAAAGATTGAAAAGATTCTAATGGCAATACGAGCAAATTAGAATCTTTTCAATCTTAATTTTACTTCACGAGCGTAAGCGTCGTTAAAAATGGATGAATAAATATTTATTTTCAGAAAATAATATCACCTACATACCTTTATAGGATAAATGCTTGCAATTTCTCTCGTAAATGTTTATAAGGTCTACAACAAATATAGAAAAACTGTATGAATAAATATTTATCTTCAGAAAGCAACATCGTATCTCGTTACGGCGAATACTTTTACCAGCTTTTAAAAAAAAAATATAGATTCTATTATTGGAAAAAGAAACCGATCAGTTTATAAATAGAAAAATGACAAAAAAAAACTCGAAGACTTGTTTTCTCCCGCAAAAGGATTCCAAAGAGAAAAGATAAAATAAATGAAAAATAAAGATCAAAAGAAAAAGATGACGGGTATGAAGCTCCTCGAGCGGCGTACGAAAGGTCTTCGCAAGCGAATAAACGCGAGAGAGAGAGAAAGAGAGAGAAAGAGAGAGAAAGGGAGATAATCCAACTCCTGTAAACGATGTGGATTCCCTCCTCTCATTACGGCAATTTTTTGCTCATCGAGTCGATCGCCTTCTATAGTCGTTCGTTACGCAAGCCGACCCCAGCCAGAAGAAGGAATCGACAAATAAACGATCGTACACTCGATCACGTCCCTCGCTCCCGGATTAGACAAATCCACGCGAACCACTCCATTCTCGATATTTTTCAAGAAGGGAGGATACAGGAGGGCGGGAGAGAGAGAGAGAGAGGCTAATTTTTCCTCGATGATTTTCGCTATTCCTGGGGCGAAATTCATCGCCCGGGCAATTAGCGTAATTCGCTTATCGATGTGATTTGTGGAATCTGGAGCTGAATAACTGCCTGATTTACGTGATCCGCAATTTACTGGCCCATTTGCCGGCTCGCGCAAAAAATCAATTTTTCGTTTCTGCGAAGGCTGTTTGTTACCTCTCTTTTTTTTTTGAGCTTCTGCCTCTTTTAAAAACTCTACGTTAATTAAACGCCGAGAGCTTTCGTTTGCTTACTTTCGACCTGATTCATCCACAAAAAAAAACGGTCCTCATCCGATTACAAGAATTGACAAAATAATCGCGATTAAAGCAGACTATATATCACGACAAGTGGTGTGCATACATGTCTTGTAGCGTTGATCTTGTTACACTTAATTTACATAATAACCCGTGTTATTTAAGAGGAGTGTACGCGACGAAAATCGTCGAAAAACACGATTAAGCTTGTTTTAACATATACCGAGCATAAATTAAAACCTGTACATTCACAAATTTTGATCCCTAGTCCCGATAAGAAAGGCATTCAATGTATTAAAAGCAGTATTCAGCCCCCGCAGTAAATTGTAGTATGCGCTTTCATGGTCAGTGGAATAAAATACAACGAACAAACTAATTTCTTAAAACTCTGATAAATTAATGGGCGTCTCGTTTAACGATGATTACTCAGTGCAGAGATTAATATATATTCTTGAAATGTATAATTGATTATTGTTAAGGTTACTTCACTTCATCTTTCTCGCAAAGGCCGAAAGTGCCGGAGTCATTATATTAAGTCATTATATTCTACCAGACTCTCAGTGATCGTGTAAATTTCATTTCATTTATTCGCACACCGTTATCAACTAATAAATTTTAAAACTTATTTCACTGGCAACTTAACCCGTCACCCGCTGCATTCACAGCGATCCCTTATCAATTAAAACAGCTCCAGTATATTTCATTAGCAGGCGCTTAAAAATACAAAGGCTCGAGCAGCGGCCGCGTTAATCGTCCCTAGACAAACGAGACAAAGTGTGCGGGGGGAGGGGGGCCGAAAATTCGCGAGCGCAGATATAAGGCCTTCCGGCCGGTTTACCTAATCGCGCGAGCGTCATTTCTCTCCCCCTTTCTCCTTCGTTTTTTCATGCAGCCGGTCATGCGATCTCATTTCAGATATCCTGCCCGGACACAAGCCGGACTCGCTATCTGGCTATCGTTCCTTTTATTATACCGGGCTGAATTTTTTTGCTTTCAGCGCCTCGCTGCTGCTGCTGCTGCTGCTGCATCGGGCCGAAGATATTAATTGTTTTTATCGCCGAGCGAGTAATTTGCGAGCGAGTAATTACGGGTAATTTCGTTCGCGAACTTTCTTCAAAACGTCAATGCGGAAAATATATATTTTCAACGGATTGTTTAGTTAACTGAAAGCTCTCTCCGGGCGGAAACGGGCGGCGTTTGCTCTTTAAAAATTGAATGAAGCCCCGACGTAAAATTTTTAATAGTGGATGCGTTCTCGCAGTAAAAAGCAAAAGCTCGTAAATCCGGCATGTTAATACTTCAATACGGGAATTTAATTAATTATTTTTTTTTTCTTTTTTTTTTTACAATAATGCAGGCTAAACGAAACCGATACGGAACAGGCGGCGCGTCGAGATTTTAATATTCAGTCGGGGCGTAAAATAATATTTTTAAAACTGGTTAATAATGCATTCCTAACTCCGTTGGGAATTTATTATAAATTTTAGGCAGCAATATTTTCGCATAAAAAGCGCGCAAATATTGTTTTAAAGCACAGCCCGGTTAAACAATAAAACGAACGAAACAAAATGCAACGTACTCGGCCGTCTATTGCTTTTTTTTTATACTTTACCTTTAATTCAATATAAATTTAAAATTAAAATATTTTTCCATAATATATATTGCCGAACAAAGCAACGTTACAAATGAATATTTATTCTTTGCGCTGTAATATATAAATGAATAAACATATTGAGTACACGTCACGTTTCTGCTGAATAACATACTTTTTCCATATATTTTCTTGTATTATCATTTGCCGTCGATGACGCACATAGATTTTCTCCTGTCGATATAATCGAAAAAGGAAATAAAGCAGCCTTCGCCCACTTCGTTCTTATTAATTCACCTTTTTTATTATTATACGGCTCGCTCATTGTTTTTAACCAATTGTTTTGTCCGCTCGCTCTTTTGTTTTGGTAAGTAAGTGCCTGAAATTTTCATCTTTATTTCTTCCCCCCTTAATTATTGTCATCTCCACGACTCTGCTCTTATTTTTCGTATTTATTACTGTAATTGAAAACAGATCAGAATTCTTTAATAAATTACGAAGGACGATAGAACAAATTAAATATTTGTTATCTTATGAATAAAGATAAAATCCTTTATTCATAAGTTACCCAAAAAATATAATGCATTCTTTTAAACTTTTTTCAACATTTGAATTTCCCCAAACCGGCAGTAACGACTTCTTTCCTGCATATCAATTAACGCTACCCGAAAAAGCCTCCCCTTTTCACCGCCCCGGAAAATCCGCTCAATTCCATAAACAGGATTAAACCCGTTTCTGGTTTTCTAAAATATTTAACGCAAAACTCGAGAGCCGGCCGAAAAAGTTCCTCGACCCCGAGAGAGAATTGACCAGCGGAGGAGGCAGCGGCGCGGGCAGCTCGAGAAACCGGTCGTTTCGTCCGGCGCGCGCTCCGCCCGTTTTATGTTCCGCGCAATTCGATCTCTCTCCACCCCCTTTCGACTCCCCACTCACTCCCCCCCACCCCACCCCTTTTTTCCCACTCTCCTTCCTTGGAGCCAGACGCCGGCGAGCCTGCCTTTAAATCACTTTTGTTTCGCGATGGCGCACACACCCTCTTTATATACCTCGCGCGCGCGTCGATCCCTCCCCCCCCCCTCTCTCCTCTTAGCGGAGAAATTACGGCATCTCCTGGCGCCTCTAATTGCGAGAGGATTTTTTGGGATTAGAAAAGAAAGCGGAAAATTTTAGGATTGAAGTCGATGCTGCGGAAGTTGGATCTGGGAGTTTGGAAAAACGGACTGTTTTCGAAAGATTGCTTTTAAGTAAATAAAAACTAGGCGTTTTTAAATTTAACATATCGATGTGAAAAAGATTTTATGCTTATTAAATAATAACGTTAAACTATCCCACGCAAAAAGGAACAAGTTGCCGAGTCTCTTTTCGACATTCCCATAATTATTTGCAAAACTTCGCCCTAAGACACTTAACAATAAAAATGCTAATTCGTAAATTTCTCGGAATTGCAGGAGGCAGAAAGCGCCATCGGCGCAATGAACGGACAGTGGCTCGGAAGCAGGAGCATCCGGACGAATTGGGCGACCCGCAAGCCACCGGCGCCCAAGTCTGAGGGTAAGCCATTTCCACCTCTCTCTACTACTACGATCCTCTCGTTGTCGTTGGTTGTGCCTTTCCCTTATTTATTTATTTATTTATTTTTGTTTGTTTTTTTTTTCGTTGTTGATATTAATCACCTAGAATGTGTTTTACCAGTACCGTTAGTCTGGCGGTTGTTGAATTAAAGACATTGAGTATATTTTAGGGTGGGAATCGTTGAAGGTTAATTATGGGAGTCAGTTGTTTGAATTTTTAAAATTAAATTTTGAGCACACTTGAATAAGACTAATTAATCAACTAATTAATCGTTGAAAAGAGTTGGAACCAATGTTTACCGAGCAAATAGAAAACAATCAATATAATAAGGCGCAAACGAGCTTTCCGCAATTACTAAAAAGCACGCTGAATAATTATATAGCGAAAAATTTCTGTAAAAGCGCAAGAAGCCCCATTACTTAACGCAATTAGCTCGCACAATAAAAAAAAACAGCAACATCCGTACGGCATCTCTCCAGCCATTCCATTCCACCCACGCAAATTAATAAAGTGCAAGTAGCCACCATAAAAACTGCGATCGCCATTACTCCGACCCGCCACGCGCGAAGGAGAGAGAGAGAGAGAGAGAGAGAGAAAGAGAAAGAAAACGAGAGAGAGAAAGAAAAGGGAGCATTTCTCGCGAGCATCGGAGGATTAAATTGCGCAGGTGCCTCTCAAGGCCGCTGCTTTGCCAAATTCAAGGTCGCAGACGCTCGCTTTATGATCGTCGAGTGCGCGCACGCGAGACAAGTAGGTTTCAAGACAGCCGAAGTGTATACGGGAGAGAGGGAGAGCGACTTTTCCTTCCTCCTAAGTTTTGCGCCGCAAGAATGAGGGAGAGAAGAGGATTACAGAGATATCTTTGAGCGGTGTTGACTCGAATACATAAGGAGCTTCTGTAGTGCTGTGTATAGGGGTAAAATATTACGCCGGTATTAGCCTTGAGGGCTTCAAGATATTTATTTGGGCTTTAGTCGTATTTTGGCTTTGTTTGGATGCAGCGATGAATTTAAACTTGCAGGCTCGAGTGAATTTAAATTAATAAGTATTGGATTTTGTGTTAAATAATTAGTAATTTTTTTGAAAAAAATTGTTTTAAATTAAATAACATGTAATTGATTAAATACTTCGTGCATTAAACAATTATTGCCATTGTTCCGACCTTTATTATATTTTATTCATTTAATTTGACTGTTTGAACAGTACAATCTACAAAAGTGCAGAATTTTGTTTATTTATTATTTATATGTTATTGAAATTTAGAAGGACAAATTTTAAAAGAGAATAAAAAATAAAATAATGATTCTGAACATTTAAAAAAAAACATGAAGCCAACTAAAATTTATTGAAAGAAAACTGAATTTCGAAATGAAAAGAATATAAACAATAATACCTAAAGTTGTAAAAAAACGCACTCCTCGAAACTCTTCATATCTCTTCATTCTCTTTTTTCTATTTCGAAAGATTCCATTTACAGGGTTTCGATTTTTCAATTTTTTACTCCAGACATTTTCCGCAAAAAAATTTATATACGAAGCTCCATTCGTTCCACTTTCCAAACATTTTAAAGCCCTCTCCGAAATCTGAAATTTAAAAACAAAAATCCTCCAACCTTAATAAACAAAAGCCAACATTCGTCCAGCTTAGCTAAACAACATTTTTCCTTATTTTTATGCCCGCGCATCGCGACGGTCGGTGCGGTTTTATTTTCGCCGCGCGCATCAACTCGGCCGTAACTCTGCGGGACTCTTCGTCCGCAAATCCATCTCGAATCGAAGCGGATAAAAGCCGAGATAGCCGAGAGTCGGAAAACGCGAGACTGGATATTAGGAGGTTCCTTGGCCGTGAATTAGTAACTGCCCGGACCCGGATTTAGTTAGCGAGATCAGCGTTTTATAAAAGTGAATTGTGGAAGTAGATAAAGGCCAGAGGAGGAGGTTATACAGGACGCGCGTATGAAAAGGTTATTCGAGCCATTTATTTACGAGGCAGAGAGAAAGAGGGAGGGAGGGAGGAGCAGCTCCTTCCTCCCGTTATTATACGAGGCGAGGGGGAAGATTTAAAAAAGAGCCCAGGAAAATTCATGCCCAGATTTTCCTCGCTCTCTTCTAGACTTTCCTGCACCCTCGAGACCGACTGAGCAGTGTGCTCGACCATCTCTCTGTCCTTCTCTTGGATCGAAGTCATTCGCCGATATTTATGAAGACGACCGACGCGACGCACCGAGACATCCCTTTTGTGCTCTCTCTCTCTCTCCTCTCCTTGCTCTCTCGCTCCTCTTTTATCTGTTCGAGATGTGGTCCTATAAAAGAATGAGATAGGAGAGCGGAAAATTTTTTTTCGAGAGAGAGAGAGAGACCGGAGAAATGACGTTTCGAGAGAAATTTCATTAAAAGAGAAATTTCTTTGCCTTCTTTTTCATAAGTTCTCCGTTATGCTTGAATCCTTACTGCGCGGACCAGATTTCTATTCGTAATCCCTGCTCTTATACTTTATTTCGTTGCCGACCTTGTTATATTAAATCATTGATTGCGAATCAATTGCGGCCATTGTTCTGATTTAAGATTACGGCGGTAAAAGAGAACATTTCAATATATCAAAAATTGTTGCAAAACTCGACACCCTCGAGAAATACTGAAAATCCTGCGTCACACTAAAGAGTCCGTCGAAAATTCCGCAGTACAAGAAAAGAGACAAAGCTGTATATATACATAAAACCCCGGTAAGCAGGGATCCAATTGAAGTTATGAACTAAACGCATAATGAGCTTGAAGGTAAAGCGAATGAGAGGAGGAGGAGAGGGAGAAGGGGGGGGTGGGGGTATTATTATATTATCATAAGCGGCTCTCCGGCGCGCCCTCGGCTAACCCCCATCTCCGAGTAATTTCATTCTGCAAGTCTTTAATTAGTATTCGTCGCGAACGGGCCGAACTTTTTCACTTACACCTCGCGCGATTCCGACGAGAAGGCCGGGAAAAGGAAGGAGGCGAGACAAAGGGGGCGCTTAAGAGACTCGGCCGGTTTTTGGAATGAGCAACGTTGCCGCGGTGTATCGGGGGAGATACCGGTTTTGGAGCTTATTTCGCTTTGGGGATGTATTGATTGTTGCGTTGGAAATTTCGAAGGGGTATTTTTACTTTCTTGAGAATTTCAATCAACCTGCTAATTTCGACTAGTAACTTGACTGTTTTTAGGTATACGTAATGCGAGTTCTAAAGGACAGTATTGCTTTAAAAATTGATTGGTTTATATCCGATTGTTTTAATTCAATCAATGAAGAATTTCGGGAAGAGTTGATATAGATTTATATTTAAACATCAGAGACAGGAAGAGCTTCTCGATTGAAATATTTAATTATCATAAAAATAATTAAATTCTACAATTTTTGAATGTATGTAAACGCCTTTGATAAGCTTGCATAATAAAATATTAAAATCTGTTTAAAATTGCAATAAAGCAGGATTTATTAAAAACTCTCTTTATTAAAGAAGACTGTCATCCATTAATTAAGAACATCACCTTTTATTACGAAGTAAAATTAAAGCGCAAAAAATATGTCTCTAAATATACGATAAATCTTAATAAGCACCGAATCATATCTTTTTTTGCTGAATTTAATTACGCAGTACAGTTATTAAAGCAACTAAACTCGAGATTTATTTTTTCGGTTCTTTACAAATTCACGTTTCATTACACTACAAAACGTACCTTCCCTGCAGCGCAAATTTGCCCAGAAATGTGAAAGAAATTGAATTTAACAAAGCGCAAGACGTACTCGACGTGTTGACAGTAACAAATGAGCGAACAAACGAATAACATTAAATTACAATTTTTGATTTGGAAAACTTGCAAGTTGGCCGGAGGACAAAAGGTGAATGGCAAGGAGCGAGGAGCGAGAGGACAAATTAGAATGAGAGTCGCAAAAAGTGGAAGAAAAGAGAGAGAGAGAGAGAGGACGAAGCCTGGAAGTCCTCCTCGGCTTCCGCGTGTTAGTCCGCCGGCCACATTTGCATAGACCAACTTGGCGTCTCTTTAGCGCTCCTTTTTCTCCTTCAATTTTACCCACTTAAGATCGAAAACTTGCCCGTGATTTGCCACTTCTCTGTCTTGCCCTCATCCCCCCCCCCCCGTCGGCTCGGCCTCTCCCTCCTTTTAATTAATGCCCCGAGATTTTATTAAGACGCCTTTATTGCACCAGTTTTTGGCAAGTTCAATAGAAACTTCATCTGTGATAGCTAATTAATTGCCGGAGGGGGCAGAATTTTAAGTAGCCACGTTATAACCCAGACTGGAATTTTGCGTGCCACCCGATAATTGTTTTAGCTCGTTTCATTAGTCGGGATCGAGGTTTTTGTGACTCCGCCCGCTTTTATTAATATTCCTTCAACCTGCTTTGGAATTAGCGTTTATTTTAGATTCCAGCTCGAACCTTCCTGAAAATAACACACTTTTCTTGAATACTCTCAAGCCGATCTTACTTATGAAATAAGTAAAAGCGCATGGCTCTAATTTTCGTCTCCTCCCCGCGAAATCGGCTGACAGGTAAAATAAGCCGAGCGCCGAGTATACTCGCTCTCCTTCTTTTTCCGTATTATTTCGCGAGCTGAAGAGGAAAAAGAAAACGAGAGAAAGGGAGAAGAACGCGGGCGGGATATTTGAAATTCAAAATAGTTTACCTGGGCCTCCGTAGCGACACAATGTTGAATCGTTCGAAGCAAGATAAAAGCACTGCACCGCGAGCCGGAGAAAGAGGTAGAAAAAAAAAAGGAGGCTAGGGCGCGCGGAGAGCGAGAGGAACGGCTTTCGGAAGGCGAAACGACGAGGACGCCGCAGCGGAGGGTTAATATTTTATGCGGCTCGATTTTTCAAAAGGACTGCAGCCCCGGTGGCTTCGCTCTCTCACCTTTTACTTCCGGCTGGGGAGGAACTTTCCCCAAAGTTTTCCCAGGGAATCTTCCCTTTTTATGTCCCCGACGCGGCCCCCCTACCCCCTCCCTTTTTTTTTACGATCCCGCTCTGTGATCGCGGAATCCTTCCGAAATCTCGAAGCGCTCGCTTTTCGAATTTCGGAAAGTTTCTTGCTGCTCTGCGTTGGCTTGCTTCAATTTTCGAAATTCTTGGCGGTCCATCGACCTCGAAGAGCGGCCGCATTGATTTTTTTTCGAGGCGGGTGAGAGTGAATTTGCGATCGCAGAAATTATTATTCTTTTTTTTTGCGCAATTCCGAGCATATTTTGCGAATTCGGAGTCCCGCAAGTACATCGCTTCTGTTACATATGCATGTGTGTGTACTACATATGTATTACACCATAGTTCGGAATCTATTTCGGAATACATCGCTGCCTTAAGTTTACACAGTACTTGATATTCACGGCATGTCGATGCGTGCCATTAACTATTCTTAATTCGATATTACTGTAATTCAACTTGAATATAATTTAACAGTACTTGTACAAAGCGCAGATTTTAAATAAAAATAAATATTTAAATAGACCACTATAACAACAAAGTAAATCTTGAAAAGGCCTTTGACTCACTCCGAAAAACGGTGTTTCCGAAATCCGCGAATTCTTCGAAAAGGCCAAGTGGCGTCCCGAAAAGCCAATCACGCTCGCTTTTGCACGACAGCCGAGAGGTACACACTCGGCGTTACGCGCATCCGCGCGTTCAGTCGATTTCGAGAATCGGCGGGTGGCGAACTATAAAAAAAAAAAGAAAAGCCCCGGCCCGCCGTTTTTGTGCACCGGCCGACGCGCGCGAGAGCTTTCTGCTTCGGTAAAAGCGCGCTGCCGCGTGATATTTCACCGCGCGGACGGAAAAAATATGGGCCGAGTGTGCGGTCGGACAGGGTCGATTTAGGGGTGGAGGGTATAAGGTGTTTTTGGCCGAAAGAGAGAGAGAGAGAGAGAGAGACAGCTAGTATCTCGGTTGGCAGTCTTTCGAAAATTCCCGAGCAAGAGAGCGTCTTGGCTGCCAAGGATTTTCGGTCTGGCTCTTTTTGCCCGCTGCTTTTTGGCTTTCTTCGTCATATTCGCCTTAGTCTACTTTTGCACTTTATAGCCCCTCTCCGGGGATACGTTCTCTCGAGCACATATAAGCATCGCTCGTGATTCCTCAAAAAATCGGAGCTTCCGCAATGCAATAAATTCGATTTTCCGCTTTATTTTTATGTGTTGATGCGTTGCTCCGAGTGGAAAATTCGCGTTTTTTGGTCGAGTGCACTTCGCCCAGTGTTTGTATGGCGTTCGCGCTGAAAAAAGGGATATGAATTGCACTGGATTTCTACGAGTTTATATCGACTGGAGCGAGTTATGTTTTATATCGTATTCAGATCGCATAATTTAGCTCGGTAAAGAGATAATGTACTTTACTCGAATTATATAATGTTATTAATTTTTTTTTTAAATAATTTTACAGCCTTAAAATGAAAAAGCCATTTAACTTAATTTAATTATTTCCCTCTGAAAAATTTCGAGCATATATAAAATTAATTTTTGCAATTACATCGAATCGGTCTCACATTTACAGGGAAAATATATGGATTACTTCATTTTTAATGAATTTTTTGTAAATAAAGTTTAAAGTACAATGTGTACACGCTAAATAAAGTGCAGAAAGCATTTAGAAATTACATTGCGAGAAAGTTTTCATTAAAAAAGAATGCCTCTACAAACAAAATTTTACTGTAATTAAGAGGATGTTTCAAAAAATTTATTTACCTTTCTTGTATAAACTGTAACGTTTTAATAGCATCTTGGTATTAAAATTTCTTTGGAAAGGAAGCGCAACCAAATATTATTCTATTTGAAAGTCTCCCGAATAAAAAAAAAGAAAAAAAAAAGAAAAATCAATCGGCCCGCCAGGAACTCGCAAGACCAGGAAAGTTATTCAATTCGCCTTAAAGAGCAGCCCATCGCCGGTAGTGACTCTCGCTCTTTTCAGATTCATTGCAAAGCTCGAAAGTGCGTCTCTGTGCAGCCTCGGCGGGTGAAACAAAAAAAAAAAAAAAAAGGAGGTCATACCGGCGGCAGTTACGAGGGCGCGCGGAGTTTCATACCGACTCGCCGGCGTTCGTTTGAAGGATGATCTTATATAACGCGGCCCCTTTTCCCCCGAGATTACGCTTCGCTGTCAAATTCGGTCGAATAAAAAATTACGGTCACGCACGCCGGCATGCAGAGGGAGAGAGCTGCGTTTGACTTGGACCTCCCTTTTAATCTACCGGCGGGGGGTTCTTTTTTTTTTTTTTTTTGAGAGAGAAAGAAACAAGAAGAAAAGAAAAAGAAGTCGCCCGCGAGGGGAGCATTAATGTCGACGCGGAAAAATGGAAAAATGCTCAAGTCGGACCTGCCGTGTGGCCGCTTATTATATTTTAATTAAATTAGGCCAGAGCTGCAGCGTCTCGCGCGCCCGAGTTTTGGGTTACCCCGGTGGCGATGACGTTTTTTAAAAGCCTCTTGAATTAAGCGAAGGATTAAGTCGACCTGAATTATTAGCCTCCCATTGGCAGCCTCGCTCGAGGATTCATTGTATTTTGATAAAATTAAAATCGCGAAATGTGTGTCACTTGAGACATATTTTTCGAACGAATCGCTCGATCGGGGATGAGAAACGGGAGGAGCCGAAAACATGTTTCTAGGCTGTTATCTTGAAAAATGAGAGGGATCAAAAATATAAGTCGAGAAATTGATATTAGAAGGAAAGGAGCGCGAGGCGGAAGAGAGAGAATAGAAAAGCCCGGCGTCGAGGGAGGAAAGGCAATATTGCCGGGGCGATTTCCCTGTTGACGTAATTTATAGTTGAAAATCGATAATTGTTTAAATACTTTGGACCAGTTTCAGCCCTTCGGATTGATTGCACTTGCCGGATAATTTTCATATTTCAAATTTTATGCGTTTCCCGGCTTCCGAAAACTTTACGCACTAAAATTTCGGATAGAATTGCGGAGCAACAAATTACCGAAATCTTGATTTTCCAGCAGTTAAATTAAGGAACAGTTCCCGTTTTATTACTCGGGCAGTAAAATCGTAACCTAACCAGTCCTTCTAAACACTCTCCTCATTTTCCGAACCTACATCTCGATCTACCGCCGCTCGCCAACACCCGTCAGCCCAGAAAAATGAAAACGCCGCCGCCTCCTCCGCCTCTTCTTTCTTCCCGCGTCTATCTTCCCGGGAAATAGGCAGCCGAGAGAGGCATAGAGAAAGAGAGAGAGAGAGAGAAGAGAGAGAGCTGGAAGCTCGTTCTCGCGCACGTACGCGTTTAATTTGACTGAGCCCCGAAGTTTCCGGGCAACTGGGTCAATATTTTACGAACGGCGGCAATTAGTTAACTTCGGTGGAGAGGGAGGGGGGCGGGGGCCCGGGCAAAAATGCGATTGCTGGCATGCGCCAGCAGTACCACCACACGGCCAGGCCGGGGTTAATGCCGAAAGTTGGTAATGCCGCGGCGGCGGCGGCGGCGGCGTCGCTGCGAAATCGTCTGGGATCTACGGCTCTTTCTCGGTCTCTCTCGTTTCGAGCTGCCCGTGGGAATACGCACGTGGAGCTGGCTGAGCCGTCGACGATGCCGGCTCGACCGAAGAAATTGCCGGACACCGCGGGGATGATTTGGGGGGAGGACGCGAACGTCCGATGGTTTGTTAGTGTTGTTAGTTTTTGGTGAAAAAGCTAGTTTCTAGGTGCGATGGATTTTGATTCGTGAATTAATAGGGAAATGAGGATCGGATGATTGTAAACAAGTTGTAATGTTTTATGTAACGTTGTTAAAAAGTTTCAAACTAATCGTTTTTGTGCCTCCGTGCGTCGTATGCTTTTGTAGCTCCGCAAACTGCAATTTTATAACTCAAGAATTTCAAGGCAATACTTACTTGCAATCTGACGTTAGTAAATATGTTTATTATAGCCGTAAATTTTATACGTTCGGTTAGATTAACATGGAATCTCGGTAAAATCTCGCCGGAATGATGGAAAATACATCTTCGGAGATTTACTTAACTTGATAAGTTTCGGAAAGTTTTAAAATTTATTACCACCACTTTATACAAATAGCTCCTAAGTAGTGAAATTGTTGCGTCGCGGACGCGCGCGGCTTCGATTGAACTCGCTAAAAAGTGGAGAATGTTCAACCGAAATTACAAAAGCTCCTCTTATAAAAATCGGCGAAAAAAACATTCCCCTCCCGGAACAGAGAGAACCGCCGCGCGGCATCCCCGAATTTCGTCCGTCCAGCCGAGAAGCACCTACCCACCTAGGACAGCCGCGAGGCTAGACGTCCGGAATACGTTCGAGAAAGAGGGAGAGAGGGAGTGAGGCGGCGGTAACTCGATCCGCGAAACTGCGCTTACGTGACGTAGTCTCCTTACGCGTTTGATGACTACTTTTAGCTCCCCGCCACCTTATACATATACTATGAGCGAGTCTATCTCTCCATTTCTCTCTTTCGAGAGGGGGAGGAGGGGGGAGGAGTGTAAAGCCACGGGGAGTTACGAGGCAATCTTCACCCTCTTCCCCGCGAAATTTTATGCGCTCCCGTGTGCCTTGGCTTTCGTGCCAAATTTGTTGGATTTCATTTTGAAAATTGTTTCCCCCCCTCCCCCACCCCTCACCCGCCGGCCGAGCGGCGTTCCTTGAATTACGACTCGGACGAAAAGGCTGCTGCGCCGCGCGCGATAATCCGTAAAAAGGACATTTTTACCAGGCAGCTCGTCCGAGGGGAGAGAGAGAGAGATTAAGATCTGAGATTTAGGTTTACACTCGCGGCCCCCCTGAGGACGCCGAGGTAGCGAGTCTTTTCAAGGGTATATTTGTGTTATGATGATTTACGCCTGTTTGATAACTAACTTTTGTTCCAGTTTCGTCTGACCTTACGGCGAGCTGCGCTACTGGCCTGACGGGGGATTATTTTTCGCGGCTTTGCGTCACCCCCGTAGCTTTCGGTTCGGGGCTAATTTTCTTTTAATGATTTCTGCCTGAGATTAAGCGTAATTTTTAATTGTGAATTTTTTAAATTTTTGCTCCGAAAATTAATTTATCTTTAATTTTACTAATATGGGTTTCTTATTTAAAATTGATCTCAATCGTTGAGAAAAGTTAAACACTTTACTCTATAAATACGACAATATATTGCAATGAATTTTGAAATACCGATTTCCGGAAGCTTTTCAGACTACGCAGTAATCAATATCAGGTTAAGATAATAACTTTCTCAGGGAAGAAAATTAATTTATCCGCAAACGACAGAAGCGGCAACGTCGTTCGTCCGCCAATAAAACGAACAACCAGTGAGAAATCGAGGCGTCCGAAAGCGCTCATCTCCTGGGCGGCCTAAATTTGCCGGCACATGCCGGCTCTCTCGAAAAGAGGTTAGAGAGAGGCCCAATTCTCGTGCAGCCTCGGGGCGATTCCTCAAACGCCGCTCGGGACGAACTCAACAGTCATCAATTACGGAAGCCTCCCTCCCTCCCCAGTCCGGGGGAGAACTGTACGTACGAATTTCGGATGCGGCAATGAATTTCTGCTTGCGGGAAGGGAATCCAAAATAACGATTACGTCACCCGAATGCAGAGACCGGCGTCGTATAAACGGGACGCGACACGCTCTCAGTTTGGCCATTGTGCCTCTCTCTCGCTTGCTTGGACGTGGAGTCGCTTGGTAGACCGATTTTCCGCAGCGGCGACCAACTTCACGGCCGGCTTTGCACTGGCCCGCGCGCCGCTATGCAGGATGTGCGGCCTCTCTCTCTCTCTCTCTCTCTGTGTGCGTCTGAAGTACAGCCGAGCCGCTGAAATCGCTGAGGGACATGCGAGGCGTGGATTGAGAGATTCATTAATTCCCATTACCGGTGATTCTAGACGCTTTTTTTCGGATTTTCGACCCGGGAGATTTGGGAGGTTAATGGCTGAGCTCGTTTAATTCCGCGGGAGTTCGGGCTTTTTGAAATGCCATTTTATTCCGATTTTAAGGTTCTAGGTATAGAAAGATAAATCGCGGGCTGAATTGTTCCGTTGAGTGTCAAATGTGGTAAATTTTTTTTTTCTTTGCTAAAATTAATACAGAAGTGAATCATTATTAAAATTAATCAAGTTCCAAACCTTGAGATATAATTATACAGTAATCGTTTTTAATAACAATTACTTACACATCGATTCATTCGTTAAAATCAAGCAGAACAATACGATTCGATTTCCAACTTCTCAGCGACTGAAACGTGTCTACTATTGATTCGCACATCTTGAGGAGCGTCGCATCGCAATTAGTGGATTATAAATACGCGACATTTGTCGAGTCGTTAACGAACTGGGAGAGGAAATGCGCCGGAATTTCGACATTATTTTGATTGTCTTTACATCGACGAATGAGAGCCGGATAAGGGGAAAGTTAGAGAAGCGAATTTGTTTGGGATTAATTGCGCGCTTATTAGTTTGACTTTATCCACCAATGGAATTAATGTTTCGTAATGTTTGATTATCAAAACCTTACGACTTACATTTAGAACTAAACAGTTGACGTTTAGTGCTCGCTAATATTCTTTAAACAAGCAGATTTATTCAATTCAAATAATCGCAAAAGCCAAAATCACTCAGGCATCGGCAGTCCAAACAAACGACACTCCAGCCTCCTCCCCGCGAGAGGCAGTAAAAAAGATTTAGCCGCCAGTCACTTGATTTAAGTAATTCCCCGCATTAAGTTACCGGGGCAGCGGCGGCGGCGGCGGGTCGAACATAACAATATAAAGCCTGAGCGAATCATGGGGCTGAGATCGGCGGCGACAAACGCCCGAGAATTGGACTTTCATCAGGTTGGCTTAAAAGAACGTTGACGCCGACTGCCGAGTTCGCCTTAAACGAGGCTTAAGTCAAGCTAAGTGTCGAGTCGTGTCGCTCTAAATTGCTCGCTTGCTTTTCGCTGAAACCAGCGCCGAGCTTGTACTTTCTCGCGCGCACACACATAGAGGCGCACAGTCGGGAGCGCTCCCGCACACACGTACTATTTTCCTCTCGACAGGCATCCTTTGCCAAGGTACACAACGCACTTTACGTCGACTCTTAACCTCGCTTATTCGCTTTTACTCGTTTTTCGAGCTTAGCTACTGCGCAAAAAGCGAGCGTTTAACAAAACAACGCGAGAGGAAACGCGGGCCAATTGAATCGGTCATCAGCTAGCTTGCTTTTAAATGCGGAAAATTAGTCAACGGTCGCTCGAACGGGTTACTGTTGTTTCCGACTTTTTCAGGGTAGGCTTTATAGAGAAGGATATTTAAGAAACCTTATTTTCTCACCCCCGAAAATTCCAAAGCAAATCACACTCCGAGTGCAAGGTCCCTCGCACTTCCCACTTTAGGAAACCGGCGAAGAGAGTACGAAAAGACTGCTGGTCAAACTTACTGACCTACGAGAACAAGGTGGATCTCTCGCGCGATACGAATCGCCTATAGGGAAGATCAGTCGTCCGATAGCGAGTTCTCGGAGCTGCGATTTCTCGAGTTCTCGAGTTCTCTTTCAATCTCTTCACCCTTCCTTCCCCCGCCCTTTTTCCTGCTGCCTCTCTCTCTCTCTCTCTCCTCTCTATCGCGCCGTTTTTATCTCCTCGCTAGCTGACCGTTTCCGCGCGCGCGCCGCCGCCGCTTATCGCGATTCCGATTTTACACACTCGATAAAACCAAGTCGATTCTCTCTCTCTCTCTCTCTCTCTCTCTCTCTCTCCCGCCGCCGCTTGTTATATCGCGCCGCCCTCTTCCCGCCCCGCGCGGCTTTCTTTTTTAGAAAGATTTCGCGCGAGAAATTGGACTGCCGACTGATGGATGGCCTGACCGCGATCGCTTTTCGGTTTTGCGATATGCTTTTAAAAATAATCTGCATTGTGAGAAATTTTTATCAATCGTAGGAACGGCGAATAATGGGGCTTGTCTTTGGTTTAGTTGGGGTTGAATTTGGGGTAATTTGTTGGAGGTTAAAGCTTAAAAAAATGTTCTTTTTGTTTATTTTGCTCATTATTATGATGGTGAGCCAGCACAAATAAATAGAAAGGGAAGTTGTGTAAAAGTAACTTATTAAAATACGTTAAATTAAAAATTCTATTAAGATTCGAAATATAACTATTTTATAAAACACAATGAATGGGAGAAAATGTATTAAATATACGTATATAAAATGTGGTTGAAAAATGAAATAATATAAAAAAATTACAAAGATATTTATATACTTTTCAGTCAAAAATAAGTTGCTTTGACACACATTCTCCTTCGTTAATTTACTTTAAATAAATACGAAACCAGCACTGAATTATCGAAAACCCAGCAAAGTCGCCTGTCAAAGCCACCCCACGATCTCCAACTTACGTACATTTAACCCGCAAAGTAAGCCAAAGAAGTATAACTTGCCACCTCAAAGAAAGAAACAGCGACGAACTCGAAGGTGCCCCCGTCCTCGTCGGGGTGTGAGTAAGATCGTCCCCGGGGAGAGGCCAGAATTCGATTCGGGCTTACCCGTAATAAGTGGGGCCGACGAAAAGACGTGACCCGCCGACTTCGTCCCTCTCGGCAAAGGGGACCGGCTGAAAAATTCACGCTGACGGCCACGGCTGAAAAATTGATGCCCGAGTTTTAATGGCTAAATTCGCCCGGCACTTTCCATTTGGCTACTCGCACGCGACTTGTTTTTCTGCCCGGGGATGAAATTATGCCCCCCTCCCCGGTAAGTCGGGGGCAAAATTTTTGCGGCTTTTTGATAATGATGAGCGACGTCGAAGGTTGCTGTGTATTAGGTGTGAGATCTATTTTTTAAAGAAGATACAGGAGCCTAATTTTTAGAATACTATTGCTTAATTTTTTCTACCAGACATGATTTATTTAATTTAATGTCACTTTAAAGATAATTAATATGTATCTTCGTGATTTTAAAAATGGATGCTGTTACTACATAACCAAGAGTAGCTTTATTGGTTTTTTGGTTTTTGAACGAATTAAATATAAATTCTATAAAATTTTTGTAAAATTGTAATAAAGAAACGTTACCTATTATCAATAGAAACAATATCCAGTTCACGTAAATACGCAATTTTATAAAACCACGTATAAATTCCTTTCGCCAGGTTCGAAAAATAAATTACCATGAATATTAGAATTACACGATGGTAGCTCGTAAATTAAGCCCGAGACAAAGGCAATTTGCTTCGTCCGTCACAGCACGATAAACATTGTAACGTTTACACAACAATTTGCATAATGCCAAAGTCTCGAGAGCGACACTAATAAACATAAAATGCAAATTCTTGACCGTACTTCCGCTCCTCTTTGCCGTCCCTTCCTGTGTTCCTGTGTTTCATCTCGCAGCTACGGTCAGCGAGTCTCCTCTCTCTCTCTCTCTCCGCCCGGGTCCTTCCTTCCCTCCTACAAAGCGAACGATACAATGCTCCAAACGATATCCTTCGGCCGTCTCCTAAGGGGATATCAATTTCCCATTGTAGAAGGCCAATTCCGACCAATTTACTATGCATGTTGCTTCAGGGCCGCCGCCGCCGCCGCCGTTGCTGCAATCGAACGTGTACCTCCGAGGCCGGAAGTGTATGCATACGTATCTGTCGAGAAAATGAAAGGGAAATAACGGGCCGCCACCTCGCGCATCGCTTCAAAAGTTTCTGTATTTATTTTCCGTGAATGGCCGTTTCGCAAATTTTAACCCGTTCGGCCGCGGAGTTGAAGAGGAGCACACACTGCACGGTGTAAGCCGAATTAGCGAAGCAGTTCAAAATGCACCCTCTTCCTTTGGGAAATTCCATTTCGGGAGAGAGGAGAGAACGCTCGAAATTTGAAATTCGGAGAGCCCGGTAAGCCCCGCTGCAGCAAATTAAAATTATTACTTGCTCGCCGAGGCCGGAAAAGCGAATTTAATTAATTCGACGCTACAAGGCGAAAAATCATCTTTCAATTATAACCAGCGCAAGCAGCCAGGGGGAGGCAAAAATTACGAATATCGCGTTTCAAACGGCCGCCCGAAACAAAGCCGCAGCGAAAAAGAGCGACGGGAGAGGCAGGAAGAAAAACACGAGAGAGCCAGAAATTGAAATATGATGATATGCGTAAGGGAAGAGAGGAGAGAGCGCCGCGGGCTGTTGTGATATGGACAGCCGATCGAAAGCCGCGCGCGTCCATCGAGCGTCGAGACGCGCCGAGCAACAAGCGGGATCGACTGCCCTCTCATCCTCCCCCCCCTCTCCCGCAAAACGCCAGAAGGGGTTGCGAGCTTTCCATGTTCGCTCTAAGTGAAACACGCGAACGTATACAGAATCGCGTTCGACTGTTGACGTATCATCCGGGCCGAGGGGCTTCTCTTCCTTTTTCCCTATTTTCAGGAGCCGCGCGTCCACTTTCGATGCATGGGGCCACTGCGTTTTCATCCGGGATTTATCAGGTTTCTTGCGAGCGGCCTACGGTTTTCAGGGGGCTGGTTTTGCTTATTACTACCTGGAATATTTGCGATGTAAACATACTGGATGCTGATGAAATGGAAGTCGCTGCGTTTTTTTTTAGAGATGCGCGGATGGAAATATCGGCCCTTTCGGCCGTATTTAATTTTTAAAACTTGCTTTATAAGTAAGAAAATATGTTTCATTTGAAATGATTTATATGTTAAATTGGCTGAATAAGAGAATTATATTAAAGTTTATTGACCCGTTCGAGCCCTATTTTTAATGATTTTTCTTAAAAGCGACGGATTTTTCCCGACAGAAACAGAGTATCGTATTGATCAGCGGTTACAAACTTAACATAAACAAAACCGACTCTCATCCCTGCTCTTTTTGTTTGCCTCCTCTGTTCTTTGTGCCCAGCATTCCGCATTGTCTCCTCTTTGATGCGGCCAGCATGCAGTCGCTCATTATTGATATTCCTGGTACAGCGGCAACCTATTTCTCAATAACACAGTTTCCACCGGTCCGCAAAAGCTGCCCCGAAAACGAGTGGCCCCTTGTTAAACGTATCCTTTTTCGCCGCGGCAAAGCTCTCGTCGATTACCCTTAAAGTGCCCCGAGGCTGAAACCGGCCAAAGGAAATGCACTCTTGTAGTGGACGCTTACGGCCGCAGAAAGTTCGATCTCGCCGTGTGTGGGATCGGTAAAAGGGAAACGAAAGTAATATAACGGCGACTTGTAACCGAGAAATGAACCTGCAGGGCTGCGAGCTAAATGCGATCGCTTTGTCGCGGTTCCTCTTGCGGTACTTGTTATTTTCCGGCGTTTGTCGCGGCCGCTGGTTTAATCATCGCACTAAAAGACTGCCTCATTTTGGTCTCGATGCTTGTTTGAAATTAGCTGCATTTTTTAGCTGATTTCTCAAAGTTTGAGTAAAAAATTTCGTTAAAACTTTTTCAAATTTTTGTCTAATCGGATCGGTAAACAAATAATCATTCAATTACCTCGGACAACTGCGACAATAGTTTAAGCGAATTTGGCAGAGCATTAAAAAATGTCGGGCCGAATATTGGTTTTCTGCTTAGTTCTAGAGGAGGACTTAAAACTTTAAAGTAGACTTACTCAAAACTACTGAAAGTAAGAGGGTACAACAAACTAGTTCCAAGCTTTTCATTAAACGAAATCCGCCGGTATCAACTACGCATCTTTATATCCCGACAGATTGTTATACTCCGGGGAATATCGATGCACTAAATAATGCGGGGTATTGATTCGGCGATCACTATTCAAGGAAACGGAGCTTTGCGAACAATTTGTCAGTCTTAAAGTGGCAATTTCGGTACACTTGGGCATAATGAACTTAGAATAATTAAATTTCGATTAGGGAGTTCTTCCGCGATCTCGCACCTGCAGTGACGAGCTATACTATCACGACAAAGTTTCTTTGTCACCCCGATATTGATTCCGTATTGGACATGTATGTTATATTATAATAAATATAAATGAAAGTAGCTGTCTCAAAAAATGTTAGTGTAAGTATTAGAATCATTACGGTGCTGTGCTTCAAGGAAAGTTGCAGGTCATTCTTTAAGAGCTTTTTTGAAAAATGACACGTATATTTTTAAAATGTCAGTTCTACTTGATTTTTTAGGAGATTTTATTCTTGTATTTTAATTAATATAACGCAGTTGGAGCAAATATTTTTCAAACGAACTAGCTTTAAATTAAAACACTTGTTACATGTTTTAATTGAATTTTTAATTGAATAATATTTATTTAATACGCGAAGACTTATTCAGTTATAAAGAAATATTATTTTCATAGCACGAATTTCCCCTAGAATTTTTAGGAAAAGCTCATTACTTTGTAACGCTAACTCATTATAACAGAATTGTAAAATAATTCACTGCGTACAAGGCTGGTTAAATGAAATTATATATTTTATTGAAACTTGACGTCTTGTCAATACAAGGGTTGGAAGACGAATGCGTCTCCAACCAAA